>FMBT01000029.1:0-27499 GCA_900095095.1 Fragilariopsis cylindrus CCMP1102 | reverse complement strand
TATAGGCCAGCATCCATGTCCCTGGCGTGGAATTCATAGCGCGGCAAATAAATCTACGGTATCCTCTTCGTTGATGATGAGTTCATTTACTCCAAGAAACAACAACAGTTTAATGATGCCTACTAGAACCATGCATTGTTTGACAACACACAATACTGGTCCTAATTCAAGTATATATGGTAGTGACAAAAACGGCAACAGCAAACGCACGCATTGCTTTCGAGGACCTTTATTTCTAATTAAAATATAAGCATAACGAGATGGAAATTAATATGATTGGTTTATTATTACTGCAATGTATAGTCATGAATAATAAAAGTAAACTCCAGAAAGAATAACAGAAAAGCCACCAAGGACAAAAAATGAGCCAGGTATTACCCACGCTTCTCCCAGTCTATCATTCTGTCCTACATAGTATAGAAGAAGTCCGAAAATCCATACCAAAATAATTCGAAATTGCTTCCACACATTTCGAGTCATCGACGATGTAACTTCCGTTGTACGGATGTTCAATATTCCAGTTATAGCCACCAATAAGACGAGCATAATTTCATATCCAATATTGAATGGTGTCGATGAAATCTGCTCTGGAGGAAAGAACAATAGGTAGATGGGTATACCAAAAATAAGACCAAATAGTCCCTCCATACCCAACAGAAGAGTTGCAGGAAAATTAGCTTCCTGCATGAATATTTCCTCCGATAGGTCTTGTAGGACAGAGAAGAAACATTGACCGAGAATTAGTATATTTCCAATGAAGAATTTTTGTCCATCCGATTCATTTTCTTTATTTTCTATTACTTTCGCAAAACCGACAAGTATAATTCCCAAAGTAACAATAGATATACCAAACCAACGCTTCGTAGAGATTATTCTCTTTCTTATTATGCGAGCTGCAAAGGAACTTAGAATTAGTTCTATTCCTGATATTAATATTTCAGCTGTCGACGCTGCGACATATACTAAACATCCCCATCGTAAGGCACTATTACAAAGATTGAAAAATCCTGGTATCAGTGGCTTTAAATACCAAGGTATGTGATGGATCCACGCGATAGTTCCATTTGATTCTGACGTTAATCCTGTCTTTGAACCTCGTCTTATCATTCTTTTCTGCTGTGGTACTAAGTTCGGAATTGACTCTCCATCATTCTTTATTACTATTCTATGATCACCATTATGGCGTATGTGTCCTCCTTCTTCTTCTTCTTCTTCTTCTTCTTCTTGAATCAATTCATTGTCGGTTATTCTTCTACCATCTTGGTCATCAAGGATTTCTTCCTCATCCATTATCATGGTCGCCCCCTTCTCCCCATCTAATTCTCTAGCGGCCATTTCGATTGTATTGTAATCAATGATGTCATTGTCAATATCAATTTCATCCTGGCTGATGCAGTTTTTTGACCGAGTTTGGATGAAATACACGAGTAGCGATAGTGTCTGACCTACTAAATACAATAATGTCACAAAAAGTGGAGTAACTGTTCTCGATTCATCTTCTTCCATTTGAAAGTAAAGCTTAATTGCAACAATCCTACCTGAACCAAATATGATCATTCCAAGTAAGGTTAGGACGACATTGAGTGGATACATCGTGAGTACAAGACGCTGATCAGCTGCTAGCACATGACTGGTTGTACTTGATTAGTATCGTATCTAATACAATTGTTTGTCTGGATCATGTAAAGTCGATTAGTGGTTGTAGTGTGTTTGTTTGTCTATTACACCTTATTTTGTGTCCGATATCGCCGATCGTAACTGTAACGTTAGTTGAATTGTCAAGTGAATTCAAAAGAAGAACACACTTTTGGCGCGCTTATTCAGTCGTGGACATTGCCATTCGTGGATGAAAAAATCACAAGATCTTCTGCAAGTTACACATTTCACATTATTATTTGATGACAGATGATGACAAGATGACAAAAACGCGTGCTTAGTTTTTAGTTTTTAGTCTGTAATTTGTAATTATTTCTATTTTATTCTTAATCTCTACTTGAAGTACTAGTATGTCAACGACGACGACAACTTCCGAATAGACTAGTAGAATAGAGCCACTTGCGAATACCGGAATTTATTCCTTCGTATTATCTGCAACGACGACGACGACAACGACGACGTTCGAACAACAACATAAAAGCATATAACTTATATTTTTGCATAATGGCGAGGGCTATATACCTACAAATATCGACTATCCTAGCGGTCGTATCATTTGCATCTGCAATTGTTAATCGTCCAGAATGGCTTTCTCATGTGGATACATCCAGATTGGAAGAATACAAAGCTCTCGCTGAAGAAAGGCACAAGGAAGCTGTTTTGTCGGCTCTCAAAGATTATAATACTCTTGGTCCTACGACATTAACAGAAGAACAGCTAGAAGAAGAAAATGATATCGTTGATCATCTACAATTAGATGAATTTCGAATCAATGCACCCGGGAAAATACCAGATTTTCACGATGAATTAGGGAAACTCCACTTTTTGTCACCAATAAGAATACACCATTATTCTCAAAGAAGAATGCAAAGATATTGTCGAAATGGCGGATGGTTATTTCGCTGGAATGGACAAACCAGCAGAATTAGAATCAGGTCAATACTACATCGAAGGTTTTTGGTTAAAAGATGTGGAACCTGTCCGTGATTGGTTCGTCGAAAAATGTAAAAGTCGTATATTCCCATTGTTGAAAAAACAATTCCCTGATTTCGTCGACGACGTTGAAGATTTGGTAGTAGAAACGCATATTTATTCAAATATACACCTCAACCTGGTCTAAGAACCGAAATCCATACCGATGCTGGGTGTCTGTCATTTACTTTCTCATTGAACCCGAAGAAGAATACGAAGGAGGTGGAACTTGGGTGGAGGGACTATCTTCTATGACGACCCAAACATGGACGAATTATAGAAATGGATGTAGGACATTGTACTGTTAGGCCGGGTGGGATTCGTCATTGTGGTAATCCTCTCACAAAGGGATCGCGATATATAATCGGTGGATTCTGTATGAATAAACGCAGGGTAGAGCATGTCCGACACTAGTGAACAATTGTCCGACACAAGATTCCCTGGAAAAAACAAAATCTGCACTAGAATGCGCCGTTGCGCTGAACCCTGAATGCGAAATGGCATATTCCTCTTTAGCAAGTGCTTACGAGGCTTTGGGTTATAACAGTAAGGCTAAAAAGGTAAACGAAGATGCCTACTTTTAGCAAATCCGAAATCAACCTCTTGCTCTTACTCTCTTGGATCGACGCATTACCAGGAAGGAAAATATGATGAGGCATTGCCTTCCTACAAAATTGTCTTGATATCGACCCCGCCGATGGAGATGCTCTCTTTACTATGTCACAATGCTACGCAAATATTGGTGACCAAGAAAAGGAGAAGGAAATATATTTCAAAATTATCAAAGCGCCCGGTGTATCTAATCGTGTCCTCAGTCAAGTTTACTGCAATCTTGGTATAATGCACCATGGAGAAGATATTGAGAATACGTACTTTGAAAAGTCGTTAGAAGCAAATCCTACGGCTCTACCAGCTTTGCATAGTCTTGGAGTTTCCTACGCAAAGCACCATGAATGGAACAATGCTATTGGGATCTTTCAGCAAATAATCAAAGATGTAGTTGAAACTGATGAGGACAAGTACAAGTACCTGACGTTCTTGTACCAAGTTGTAATTGCAAAGCTCAAAGAAGAAGACACAGCAAAAGATCAAAAAGATTTGATGGAGCAATTGGCGTCTACAATGGGAGATGACAATCTAGAACGATTAATGGTATTCAAAAGAACAGCCAGCTAAGTTACTTCCTTTCTTTCTCCTTAACAAGCCAATATTCATTTATGATGATAGTTCATGTCACATATGTACAATAAGTATGCATAACTTCTTGAAAATCGAGCGAATCTAATATATATTATATATATATATATATATACACCATATAATATAATTCATAAAGCTTATATAGTACAGTTCATAAAGGTTACTTTATTGGTTTTTATATTTGGTGGTCAAATAATGCAAACGGGTCATCTTATTGCTACCAATGCCGATCCAAAAAATAGGGGTGCTAAAACAAAACCTCCCAAAAACGTTGTCACAACGACACTAACTAAATTCACTAATTCGTTTGTTAATAGATTGGCTGAAGAGGTCACAACCAATGCGGCCGTTTTTGGTCGACGATCTTCTTCTTGATAGATTTTTTTTGTGTCTGGATCAAAATATGATTGCTGTACGGTAGCTCCTAGTAAAGAATCAATGATGGATCCTAGTAATCCGCAAGTGAGTGAATACATTAGCATACGAATGACATATGAAATATTGTCGACATTGGTTCTTGTTTCACTAAAGTCGATCCCTGAAATAAAATCGAGCAGAAGAGTCGTAATACCAATTATAAGTCCACCCATAGCGCTCCAAAAGAATCCTGTCCCTGTAACACCTCCATTAGTACCAGAGGGAACGGACTTCCACGTAGTGATTAATCTTGGTGATGATTTGCTTAAAATTCCCAATTCACTAGCTAATGTATCAGCCAAGCATGTTGCATGATGCGCTATAATACCACATGTTAATCGCGAAGAAAGTAAAACTATATCGGACGAATCATCATTAAAGACGACAGCTCGTTCACTTCCGCAATGAAATGCATGTACCAAACTGAGAATGGTTGCTAACAAAGAACACGCCAGGACCTGACTAGCCCCCCTTATCGAACTTCCATTCGAGGCGATGGTTCCATCAATGGTTGCTTTGTATTCTTTCTGTGAAAAACGATATTTATGTAATGATATAATATAATACGTTAGTATTAAGAGTTCGATAATACCATTAAAGAGAAAGTAGAGATACGAGTACCTATGTGTATAATACATACCTTTATTTGGTAGCCTTCATAGAAATAAAATAAAAGGTAAACAGATTTAGACCACGTAGTCCAGTACCGACCAACAAGAATGCAACTACAAAGGCCACGACGGATCCTGCCGATGTCAATGATTTTCGTTTATACGCACGAAGTGCTAGGAAACTCGACATTGCCGTAGCCACAAAACTTGCTTTGACACCGAATGGCTCCATTATTGTACTGTATATAGTTGGGGTTTTCCTAAGATAATGTTCAATATGATACGTCCTTATTACACTTATGTGTTCTCCTTCATCAATTATTTGATACTGTATAATTACCGGTACTGTGTATATTTAAATTTAAATTTTGCATTGCTTAATAAAATCTCGAAATCGTGGAGGTATCTCGGATCTCCCAACGATTACGCCCCTTAACCCTTATATTGAATATTCCCCCGAATTTCGTGCTATGCTTGCGAGCGGTACAGTATTTGAGTAGATACAGCAACTAGTAGCTGTTACCGTGCTTAGTAAAGCCTGAACTTCCACATAAAACATAAAAAATAAATACCGTACAAATTGAAGTTGAGAGAGTCGAAACAACAGCAATAGAAAACCCCGATTTAGAGAAGTATTACATTCTTTTCATTATCCAATACTGCATAAATACTATGGCGACCACAGCCATGCTGTCGTCTATTATTTCCTTGCTTTTTCCTGCGAAGAGAGGACAAACTGAAGACAATCCTTTGCCTTTAAAGGCTGTACCGGGTTTAACTACGCTTCTCGATGTCGCTCTTTTTCGTTCTGTCGAAGGACAATTGACTGGAACTATCGCTAGCAGTCATTCACTTTTGGCTTGTTGGTTGGATATCAAACACGAAGCACGAATTGTGTTGGATTTATACAAAGAAAAACAATACTTATACAATACTGATGGATGTTCGAGTCCATACGAAACACTTGGTTGGCAATGTCTGGAATCGGCATGCAATGCTATAGAACGACTAAGTACAGATCGACTGGCAGCGGCTGCTAATTTGAGTGATGCCTATGAGAGTACGAAAACATCAGCTGTAAGTAACACTGCTCATCACAGTGGTAGCAATAATTTATTTTATTCTGATAAGGGTAGTAATGTTACTGGTGTTGGTCTACATGGTATTCGCAATGGAATTTTAGAATCTAAGGAAAGATGTGAGACTGGTCGGCGTCAGCCCACAATACAACGTCGGAAGGATTGTTGGGAATCACCACGTATATATTGTCCCGATTTTGTATGGGCAGATGATGTTTACTTTGCCTGTCAAAAATGGATTCGCAACATAGATAAGCATCCGTTAGTAGAGATTTCATATTATATTAAACATCGGGATAATCCTTCCGTGATAGACCCAGCATCGATATTAACAGATACAAGCCCTCAGGGAAATACCGGTACAAGCAGCAAGAGCACCAAAGGATCAGGATCGAAATCGAAATCATCATCCAAAAATAGTAATAATACTAGTTCAGATCATCCTCAACGTGGTCAACAACAGCGACGACGACGAAAGCAAGAACAGGAGGAAAAAGAACGTCCTTCACAGCAATGGAAATTGCGCCCGAAAGTTAGTGAAAGTTGGGTAGAATTAGAAAATCATGTCCTTGTATTGGTGAAACTGGTCCAGCAGGATTTACCCCTTCGACTGTATCAATTCAAAGCGGCGATGGAGGCCGAGGCAGTCGTTACTAAACGTTTGTACTTAGTTAAGTGTGAATATAGAGCACCCTTTCGATCCTTACTGGAATCCCATCAAAATCTTCTGCGAGCACCTCCCATGGAACTGGTAGACTGTTATCTGAATGAGCAGCAGAAGCAGCAGGATAATTCTTCGAGTAACAAAGAATCTTCTCCTTCATCGCCCGAAGATATTAAAGCAGAATTAATGGCCAAATTGAAAACCCCAGAATTAGTCGAGCTATTGTCCCTCGAAATGGAAGCCGAAAAATTAGAGTTAGATATGGGCAAGGCTCTATTTCCTTTTTCGGAACTTGCACGAACTATTTCTCATAAACGAATTAGTCTCGATTCTGTGATAGGAATAGTTGAACTTAGCGAATTGCCATCATTGCGTGAAACAGTCCGAGTAAGTTTTGATCTTTAAAATATTATTTGTATTTTGTGCACTGATTGATGACTGTATTATAATTTTTTTTGAATCGATTTGCCGCTCAAACATACTATTCTTTTTTCCAACGTTTTTCCTACTAAACAAAAAATAGCGACTCGGATATGTGCTATGTCGAACAGTTGGTTCGGAAACATCCACTGGAATTCGACCGATCTTTTTGGATCTTCTCATGGTACCGAGAGATGATGCATTTTCCACGAAGGGTGGTATCTTCGATGCATTGTCCTTTAGGACATCGACTACTCTAGAAGAACGTATCGATCAATTTCTTTCGGAGTTAACCATCCTTTCTAATTTAGTATCTCCTTGTACTAATGATTTACCACCAGCATTAAATATCGATTTAAGTTCTTCCGTTACAAAGGGATGTACGGAACAATACGATCCTGAACTATTAAAATGTCAATTGCTTGATTGGTTTGCTATCGTCGATAGGCAGCACCTATTGCACAAAAACCAGAAAGAACTTCCTGAAGAAATACGACGAGCTGAAATGAAACTGAGTATCGCTGGTGCATCTCATCAGTCGTTGAAGAAAATAAAGGAACAGTTGGAGATGCTAGAAGGAATAAAGACGGAAAGATTTGAAATTTTGAAAGAAATGGTAGAGGAGGTTTGTTTACGGGAAATGAACCTATACGTTTCATTGACTGGTCCCGGTCCGCAGCAAGTGTTAGAATTGAAAGAAACGCGATATGCACCAGGACTGTTTGGCATTCCATTGGAACTTGCGGGCGAAACGCTTCCTATTGGCTAAATACTATGGTTTGCGACAGTGATAGTGTAATTTTTACTTTTACTTCTTGTAGTAACAAATACCGAATAAAGTAAAATAAAATTACAATTGTAGTTGTTCCACGAAAATATTAAGTTAATTGATGAAAACAAATTGAGACTATTGAATAAAACGTGGATCGAAAATATGCGCTCTTTATTACAAATCATACTTCTTTCTTAAGCCTTACGTCATAATATTATATATATATATATGTATATATATACAGTATAGGACTATATTAATATATGCATTACAGACGACTTTACTCTTTGGCTTTGACCAAAAATGTCCATGCTTTACAAGCTCCACCATCTAACAATATTGTATTATTTGCCGGTTCTCCCTTACCACTAATAATCTTAATGATTTCATTACCTACCATACCCCCCAACACCGCACAAACCGGAGCAACTTGTGCCATACCAGCTGTAATTAAATCGTTAAGGTCATTCTCTGTCATCGTAACTTGTTCATTCTTCAAAAATTCTTGGATTATCTTCTTGGCAGCAGCAGCCAGCGTTATCATCATTATTTCCACATCCCCAACCACCGTGTGGTTTGTCGTTGATATTCTAATAATGAACGGTACATAACCCAGGTAGGTGGTGGACCTTTTTTATGAAATCGATTAATAGCTTTATGGAGTGGAACTTCCACCATATCAGGCAACGAAACATAATCCTTAATAGGTATCGGATCTAATAATTTCTTTCCCTGTTCTGGTCGATATTTGAATTCTTTTCCACCTAAATCAATTATTGATGCACCCCTCATCCCGAAACAATCAATGTATAAAAAATACATCCATTGGTACTAACTTCGAAATCCGGACGGATTCTTCCAGTGGAATTTGTGATGCGATAACTACAGCAAAATCTATTAAATCTCCCCGGTCAATGTAGAAATATCTTTTGTTAGGATTGGACAAGATCCTAATAGTGGATTCAATTCTTCTACTAATGGTCGTACGGCATGTGCGACCGAATCATATTTAATCTTTTGTTTTTTGGTTGGATTTTCTTGATCTTCGTCATGTTGTTATTGTTATTGTTAGTTGGATGAGTAAAGAAACAAGGTGATGAATCTAATGCTGATGCAGGACGTGGATCACAAATTGTGGCAGCAATTCCTGCTAAACATAAATTCTTCAGAACCTCCGAGGAACTTCCCGTCACATGAAGGTATAAAACTTTCGAATTTTGTATCTTCTTTTGTGCTTCCGCACCCCATAATCGAATCTGACGATCATACACATCCGATTCCTTTTGTTGTTTCTGTTGCTATCAGTAGCAGCAGTAGCAGTAGTAGTAGTAGTAGTAGCGTCGGTTGTATTAGTGGTTGCCATGATGTAAAAGATTCCGTTTTTTTTTGAATTAAGAAGCGTTCGTTCGGGGTACAAAAATTGTGTTGGTTCTGTTCAGGTTCTAGCTAGGGATGATTAATTCTTATTAATAGATAGACAGTCCTTGTAATGATAACAGGTTATGTTCAAGGTTAGCGAATAGCAAAATCAAAATGGTAACAATGACGACAAAGGCGGTGAAAATCGACGGTCAAGATTTTTCGCGCCATCATAGTTCACGGCTAGTAAAATGCGCGCGTAAATCAAAAATCATCAAAATATTTCATTTGGCGCCATCTTGTATTTTGAAAAGATTGTTCTCTTACAAATATATCGTATGACGACGATGGGGTCTTTTTTAAAGTCACAAAGTCACTACTATTTCATGAACGATGATTGTAACCACTCTCTTTACAAAACGAATTATATCATCGTTACGATGTTCCTTTCCTGTCTCGACTAATAATATCAGTTGTTTTGCCAACAAATTGAATATTATTAATAGTCAACGTATCAATCATTTGGTTCGACAACAACAACAACAACAACAACAACAACATCGTCATTTGAGTTCTTCATCATCATCCTCGAATACTAAGCGGCTGTCGAAACGACGACAAGCAAAACAAAAAGTCTCTCAACAACAACAACAGCATGATGATGATGATGAAAATTTTAAACCAATTCCTAGATGGCCTGCCGTTGTATCGATGTTGATTGTACCTGTTATGTTTGCTGCATGGGGTGCCTCCGATTGGTTTTTTGGGAAAAAATAAAAGGTATTAATGAAGGATTAAGGAAGGAGTTCATAGCTGCTGCTACTATTACCGCTAATCATCAAAAAGCAAATAATTATAATGATAATCAAACGCCGACGACGACGACGATTATTATTTAACGGTGCTAGAAAAAAAGCCGACCCTTTTCCATTGTGTAATACGAAGAGATACTGGATTTATACATTGTCTATCAGGAGTACAATTGTTAGATGTAGTTGAAGTTTTAGAGGTAAGCATTACAATACGATCCTTTTCTTTCTTTCTTTTTCTTCGAAACACGTAAAACAAAAAACAACATGGATGAGAACTAACTCTACCTAACTTGTTATATTTTATCTGTACGCTTCTTTTTCTTATTTTTAAAGGAGGGAGTTGGACCAGATCGACAATACAATTTGTGTAGATTACCAGCTAAAGAATCATCATCATCAAGTGGTGCAAATGAAGAAGAATCAGAATCAGAATTAGAATCACATCCATCATTATCGATATCAACGGATACGTATGGATGGTTTCCAGTTCGATGGTTACAAAAGTTGGACCATTATGAGTCTATGGTACAGGAACAAGCTAGGAATATAGCATCATCTTCAACAACAAACTAAACTGACGAATGAAACATTTATATATATATATATATATATATATAGAATGAATTATACCTTATCTTTTAGAAATAACGTTTCAACTCAAAGTAAAAGTGAAATGCTAACTTAATGTATTACTTTTGAAATTACTGGTGTCTAGCTAGTACATACTGTAGGAAGAGCTAATAATAAGTGTGTCCCCTTTTTGAAAATTGGCATCACGTTTTCATTTCAAAACTTTAGTAAGAATGTTAAGGTTTCGGTTCATCCAATTTATTGGATTATTTGTCATCTGTACTGTATTCTACATTCTACTAGTACAGTATCATCTGTTCTACTATTTCAATTAATCGAATAAAAGTCATAGTTTCAGGTCTATTGCAATTCTAGAAATACCACCCAAAAGTCATGCTTCTAGTTCTTTTACAGGTATACACCCACTGTAGCTAGTCTCTAATGATAGGTCAAAAACATGAAAAGTATATACAGTATTCTGGGGATATGTACCCCCAAAACAGTTAGTTCTCAACGCTGTTAGCGTTGCGCGAGGGGCATACCAAAACATATATTTAATAAAATTTTATCGAACGGCGATTTCAAGGGATGACATGCTCGATTCTCCCGCCATCATCTATCGATGATTGAACGCTCACCGCCGATAATCGAGATCAATTTTACACGATCTGAATGCGATTTCGAATTTTAATTAATGTCGGCTACGCTAACACAGGCAAAATTCAAAGCAAGGAACAATTTTGTCTTCTCTGCATGCAGTAGTAGTATCAAGTTATACAGTATATCATTATGTATGTGTTGATTGATGTTCTCAATATTCAAAGATAATTGTACAGTAGCGAACGAACAAGAGACCTGTAAGCAACATACTCAAAACTTAGGACCTACCAATACTATTGAATACACTGTACCGAAAGATTATACTTTGAACCATAGAAAGTAGAGTGAAGAAGAAGAAAATGTCACCTTTTCTTCATGGAACGATAGCGATCGCAGTAACGTTTGTAGTTCTTCTTGATTATGGAGTAATAGCAGCGACGAGTCAGATTACACAGCAGCAACGGCAGCAGCAGAATAGGATACCATCATTATCCACTCGTCAGCAGCATCAGCAACATCAGAATAATCAGCATCGTGTTACAAAAATGAGCGAATGGAAGAATAGAAATTATCAAGAAACTGAATGGATACCTCCATGGAGAGATGTTGTTCCTGTATCGTCTCCTACATTAAATCCTTCCGCCGTCACAATAACAACACCATCTCCTGTCGTTGTCGTCGTTACAACAACATCTCCAACAAAATCTCCCACCACTAATACACCCACGAAATATCCAACAAAATCGCCAACAACCATGAATCCAACGGCACCACCATCACCAACTATCAAAACAACTTTATCACCAACGAAGTCTCCAACTGTTGCTCCTGTACCTGTTGTCATAGTAGCAACAACTGTTGCTCCTGTACCTGCTATCATTGCTCCTGAACCTGTACCCGCCACCACCACCACCGGTATACTAAATCTACCGATATCGGTACCGACTCTACCACCTACTACTACTACACAACAACAACAACAACAACAACAACAACTTGTTTCGGAAGCAACAGGACCTACAATCGTAGCTCCAACAACTGATCAACAAGTGGTAGGATATTTAAATACAACAATATATGATGAAAATAATGGTGGTGGTATAGAAACAGCATGTATGTTATTACCATCTATTGGAACATACGTTACTGAAATTTTTGATATTGAATATTTTATTTATCTTAGTGGTGACGGTGACGGTGACAGTGACAGTGAAGAAAAAACAATCATCGATATTGATACTGTACAAGATATTGTTGATTCATTAGTAGAACCTAAATTACATAATTCATTAGTTGATCATGGAATGGGTTGTCGTGGTACTGACTTTGTTAGTTCGAAACATACAATGATATATCTTTCCTCTAATGGACGAGATACAGTGAGTGGTACACGTTGTCCAATCGAAAAAAACGAAGGCGACGCTAATACGAACGCGACATCCTGTTATCAGGTATGGGGACAACTTGAGGCAACAATGTGGTTCTCACCTCGTCGTCGTCGTCGTCGTCAACTTCGTCAACGTCAACTTCAGAGCTCTAATAATGGTGCAACTCCATTCGGTGATAGAGAGGCATATAATGAATTTGTAAGTTGGATGGAGGATTCGTTCGATTCTTTGACTAATAATAATACTGACACCGATACTGCAGGAACTACTGGAGCTCGAGTTGTATTGCAAGCAGCATATTCAAAGGTTTTGTCAATATTAATGGATTTGATGGTACGGTAATGGAACAACCACAAGATGTTGGTATTACACCTACTGCTGCATTTATGGGATCATCATATGCGCAATCAAATGATGGTGGTCCAATAATATCACATTTGGTGTGATTATTATTGTGGCTTCTGCGCTGGTACTATCATTTGTTGTTTTCTTTGTTGTAATGCGAAAAAAGAAGAATCATCGTGCGTACAAAGAACATACGAAATGTATTGATGAATTAGAATTGGATTCAGAAGATGATATGGAATATGATCCTAATGTTGTGAATGATGAAGATCTATTTCAAGAAGGTCGTCCACTACCAGAAGAATATAATGTAACGATGGAAAATGCTGATCATGATTATAGAACATGTGCAAATCCATCATGTAAAGCATGTCTAGAACGAAAAGATCCAATATTTATTGCGACAGAAAAAAATATTGGCTTTCTTGATAATTTATCCATATTGCAGGATGACAAGTACAAGTTGTATAATCAGCGGGATGGAGGTTCACTACACGACGATACGCAAATACTGTAGTCCATCCTCCTCCAAAAAACTGACCTTTTTTTGTGTTGTTATTACTATTGTGCTAACGCTGTTGCTCCTGAGAAAGAATAAAGAAGAATATCATCCTATAAATTACCTGGATGGATGTAGATAGATAAGATCAATTATTGATTGTGTATTCTAACGCGTGGTACAACATATATGTTTTTTATAAAAATTCGGTTTTCTAATTAAACTGTAATTGACGTGACGTTTTTACTTTCTTATGAACATAGCCTAGATGACAATGGCAATGTGTTACTTCCTTTTGTTGTTGTAATAGACACATTCTTCTCCGAATAGCATTATTTTTTCCCCTCTCTCTTCAACTGACGCTTCCCAGCTACGATACTTGCTCCGCGTAGCTATAACAGATTGAAGAACAGAGAAGACACCACACTCCATTAACAGCAGACTGTGTGCCAGCAGCTGCCGAGCTTACATAGTTATAGTTGCCCTTCATGTAGGTCGTCTTGTTCATTACGTTATTGCTGATGCTGCTGATGCTGCTGCTGATGTTGCTGTGAGGAGCTGTTACCATTGTTATCACCTATAGTGCGTTGTTGCTGTTGTTGCTGCACTCCTTGTTGATGTTGTGAGGCTTACATTCCACGCTGTTGTTGATATTGCTGATCAAATTGCTGCTGCGACTAAAACAAAAAGCAGACAGATGAAAAGATAGTAGAGAAGTGGAAAGAAAGAAGAAGGCGGTGAGTAATGGTTCAGTTATTCTTCTAGAGTTCTTGAATCAAAGCCTGCACACGTGCTCAAATAATATTCAAACAAAACAAGAAAAAGCTCGTGGTGGATTTTCGTATTAAGTTTCGTTTGTTTATCGCTTTCAATTTTTCTTCTGAATCGTTCAAACATTAGTTAAGTAAGCGTACCGATGGTAAATCGTCATTTCTTGCTTGAAATGCTGCTGCATTTATTCCATTATTACTGATGATGCCGTTACTGCTATTTCCGACAGGGTATTGCTGCTGCTGTTGTAGCTGCTGTTGGATTTGTCCAATGAGTTGCTGTTGTGGTGGCGAAGACGCTTGTTGCATCATTTGAAGTTGTTGTAACTGTTGGACATGATTCAATGGTTGAGGTTGTTGCTGTGTTGGTAATTGTGGTTGCGACTGTTGTTTCAATCCCGATTGTTGCTGTTGCTGTTGCTGCTGCAAAGCCAAAATCCATCGTAACGAATCTTGTTGCTGCTGCTGTTGCGATGCTGTGCCCAGCGCCGTCATCATCCCACTCAAGTCAGTAGCATTAGAAGTAGGTTTATTAGCTGTGATAAGCGACGATTGTTGCTGTTCTTGTAACATCCTCATTAGGTTACTATCCGCATTAGTAGTCCATTGTTGCTGCTGCTGTTGAGGCAAAGATGATGACGATACGGTGGCCGACTGTTGACGTGCTTGTTGTTGGAGGTGCTGCGTGAGTTGCAGCAAAATTTCTTGAGAAGAATGTTCTTGATTTATTTGACCTTGTCCTTGATCTTGTCCTTGTCCTTGACCTTGACCTTGACTTGTTTGTGATGGTGGTTGAGATTTTGATTGTGTATAGCTGTTAGTCCCTCCTCCATCGTTTCCATTTTTACTTCTAGAATCTGATTCGGGTGGTATATAACGACTTACTTCCATCACTTGAGATTCGAGTTGTTTATTTCTTTCTCTTAATCTTATAACCATTTCTTCTGCTTCTTTTAGTTGACATTTAAGTTCGTATACTTGATTTGTAAGAGTTCCATGTAACAGCTTCTTACGTTTGCGACGAGATCGTGCAGATTCACGATTCATTGCTAATCGTTTTTGACGTTTACTACGATCCTCCTCACAACTGGCATCAGATTCCCCTGTTTGATTTTGTTTTCGTTTTCGTCCTGCTGCTGCTGCTGCTGCTGCTGTAACCACTCCTCCAATACCATCTGTAGTACCATTTGTAACAGCCGCACCGATACCTCCTCCTTCATCTTCTTCTTTACTCTCACTTGTAGAACCTTCCACCTTTTCTTCAACCAAATCAGTACTGTCACCTGAAGAAGTTGATGATCCATTTGCCTCTTCTTCGTCTCCGACCGGTATCTTTTGTTTAGGATGTTTTGTCATGTCTAATATGAAGTGTATGCTTTAGAGAGAGAGAGAGAGAGAGAGAGGCGTGTGCGTGTGTGAGAGAGAATCCACGTTCGCAAAACGCTAGCATACCAATGTCCAACGTTAGAAAAGAAATGGAAACGCACATGTATATGAAAATACTGTATTCAGCATTTGCGATGTTAAAGATGTGTTTGTTTTCGAGGAGGGGGGGGGGGGGACGAATAAGCATTCAGTATTTGCCATGTTAAAGATGTGCTTGTTTTCGAGGAGGAGGGAGGGGGGGGTAGCGTGTGCGTGTATGAAAGACAAAGAGAAACGACGAATAAGCAAGCCCTATTATATGCGTATGACAAGACAGCAAGGGGACACACCGGCACACCACATACCGCATAACTAATGGACCAGAATATTGCGACACGATGCTACGCAATCAGAGTATTTCCAAAAGCAGAACAATTTGGCTTCTGTCCTGTGGTGTGATGTGAACAAAACGATAAATAAATGATACTGAATATCACTTGTAGTGTACCAAGTCCCCAAGCGTAAAAGACTACATCACTAGCTAGGCAAAATACAACAACGCCGAACGAAATTAACGGAGATGGTAGATTGTATCGCGAGGAAAGAGAGCTGGTTTCAAATAGAGAGATGAACCTCTTACATACCTTACTACTATTAAATCTTTTCTTCCTGTCTTATTTTCGATGAGAATGTTAGACCTATTATGTGAGATTGATTTGCTTATTGTTTATTGTGATGCGGCCGCGTGCAATACAAAGCTGCAGTACAGTACAAGTTTTAAAGTGGTGTTGCGACAAGCTTGAAAGTGGTAGTCGCGGCCGCAAGCTTGTGATGATTTCTTGAAATTATGTGGTCGTCACGACCACACAATTTCAAATATTGAACCACAAGGGTGATATACCTACGGAACAAAATAGAGTTTAAAAAAGAATATTCGTTGACAGTCATGTTCTTCAAATAGTTTTTTAATTAACTCTCATAGGCACGCGCCATATGACGTCGACAAAGAGTTATTTAGCTAAAGCAGTTGAGAGAGAACTTGTTGTATTTATTTTGCGTATGGCACTAAAACTAATCGCTTAACGTAATACACATAAAAACTTACGAATTTGATCTTATTCGTCGCTTACGACGAATGGGAATTCGCGCACGGTGGAGATAGTTTTTTCGCTTGAAGGAGTGGTCTCTTTTTTGCGCGTAGTAATATATATGTGCGTACGTGTTCGTATACCACCTCATATTTTAACACGTCATAAAATATCGAAGAATTTTTTTTTAATAAAAAACAATCGCATCCCACAACCGCGCGATTTCATTTATTTTTCTAGATAAATTTTTTAGTCTACACATACTGTAACAAGTCCCGACTTGTTAGCTAGCAAGTCCGTATGAACGGAAGATGGTCCAGTATGTATGTGATGAGTTGAATTCTGAGGAAAGATTTGCCAAATTTCCTCAGTGCTAGTAATACATTATATGGTGTGTGATACTATTTGGTAGTGGTAGCATCTCAATCTTACTGGTACCACTAATCAACTACTTATGCTTCAACATATTATAGTCAACCACAACCACTGGTAGGTTTAGAGATGACTTATTTATAGAATAGAGAAGACTCATCATGATATGCCGCAAGAAATCCAGTGAGCAAATAAGTTCCAGAGCTACTATTGTTACATTTTGGGTGGATCTGACCAGCACTAAATGTCAATTCCTCTGTTGTATTTGTCGGATAAGTAGCAGTAGTAGTGGTAGTAGTAGTAATAGAGAGTTGAGCATATTAAGATTTAATTAAGCAACAACTTGGAGTTGAAAACATAAAGGCTGTGACAGGAACAATCCATAATTAAGGAACACCAGTGCATGTTTTCGAAAGTGCAATCATGCCATCACATAGTATGATCCATGTCAGCAGTTAACTACAGTATTTATAATGTACTGTACATGCAGTAATACTTAACATACATACATACATACATACATGACACTCCACTAAGTACCAGTAGCAAGAATGATTGATTCCTACTGTACAGTACTGCGGTATGTCGATCAAACACACAATAGTAAGAGGTCGAAAGTTTAATTTTTCGCGGGTCTGAAAGGTTTTCTTTTAGTGTAATTGCATTATAATAATAATAATATTATTAATATTATTGTTTGTCGCGCGCATGCTATTTTGACAAACTTTTAATCATGAGCCCAAATTTATCTTAGTCGAAGTTCGTGTTTTCGGCGTCAAAGAGGAAAGGTTGGGAACCAGATAGAACCCGTAGCGTCATCTCGTCCTACATTTGGTAGCGGGTACAGAATATGTATTGGGCGTGTCAGCGCATTGCTTGCTGTGTCAGTAAAATATATTTTAATATTTTACTAAAATATTTTACGGAGGGTTACGGAGAGTTAAGGCCTTAAATGGTATCTTTCCATGGGTTTCCGCGTGCTTACCACCATTCACTTACTTTTTATTTAATACACATCTTTTGATACAGTAATAATAGTTCTAGTCTTGTGTAGGTTGAAGCGACAAAAATAGCATCAACGATCGATCATCGTCGAATCAATAATACCACTGTAGTTCCTCTCAGCCATCTATCAACTGACAGCCACAGAAAAGAATAATGCTCAGATTACTAAGCATCATAACAATCATCTTCATCTTCTGTGGTCAATTACTTTTTGTGATAACTGCATTTAATACTATCAATATCTACTCAAATAATAATAACAATAACAATAGTAATAAGTTGATAAGAACAGTGACAATGACAATGGCAAGAACGGAGGACACGGAAACATCATCACCATCATCGTCATCGTTGGGAAAGAAACGTTCATTACGATCCGTACAAACAATGCTGGTTGATAATGAATCAAGTACGAGAACAGCAGCATCATCGGCTGCATGTATTGGTGATATTGTAACACTGAATATACAGCTGACACCAGAAGATGGCTTTGTACCTGAACATTTATTTGATTCATCTGGTGAAATTACATTTGTACTTGGATGGGGTAATTATTTACCTGGATTGCATGAACTATTATTACTCAATGGATCATCTGATACTAATAGTGGTGGTGGTGGTGGTGGTATGATAGTTGATGATGAAATTAAGAACGTATCAATTGATGCAGGATTTGGACGACATAATCCTGATATGGTAATAGAAGTTCCTAAAACAAATTTGAAAAAGGTTAAACATATTGAAAAAATACAACCAAATACTACATTAAATTTACAAGGTGGTATACAAGTAAATGTTCTCGAAGTAACAAAAGATACTATTATAGTCGATGCGAATCATCCATTGGCAGGATCATCTTATTTATGTTCATTTAAAGTTTTATCTATTGATAAATTCCCAATACATAAACTACAGGAAGAAGAAGAAGAAGAAGAAGAAGAAGCTGCAGATATATCACAAACAAAATAACAACAACAAGCAGTACATCATCACCATATGAAATCGCAACATTCGCAGCTGGTTGTTTTTGGGGATTAGAATTAGCATTTATGAGAACAAATGGTATAGTAGGTACAAGAGCTGGATATTCACAAGGTATCGTTTCAAATCCATCCTATGAGGAAATATCAGAAGGTTCTACTAAGCATCGGGAGGCTGTTATGGTCATATATGATTCACGTATTGTATCATATAAAGATATACTTACTATATATAATGATAGATTAGTAGCAACTGCACCAGAATATTTTAAACTTGATATATTTGCAGAAGATGAAACAGATGATGAAGACAATGAAGATGATAATAGCCCAAATGCAAAAACAACAACAGAAGATTCATTACAATATAAGCATGGAATATATTTTCATAATGAACAACAAAAACAACAAGCAAATGAATTTATATTACTATCAACAAGTATTAACAATATGAATAATCGTTATCATTGTGATGTTGAATTATTACCAGCAAATATATTTTATAATGCTGAAGATCAACATCAACAATATTTATATAAAGGTGGACAGGCAGCACGAAAAGGTTGTAGAGATATTATTCGTTGTCATGGATAAATGAATAGAAACTATATAGTTACTTTAATATAAAAATTAACAACATAGAATGAATTAAATTTTTGAACATATAACTTACTCTATTCGACTTGACTTGACTCAATCGCCTTTCTATGCATGAATTTTATTTTTATTATTATCTATACGCGTATATGCAAGCACAGAAGCTGCATGATGAGCTGTGCTATTGAAGAATACGTGATGCTATTTTTGTTCTCTGAAATGATAGCATTGATTCAACTGGAGTGTTCGCTCACCCCATCTTGTTTCGGCGAATTTACTAACTTATTTATAAAGTTGAGCTTGTTAATTACGACTGTTTAATTTGTGCGGCGGCACAAATTAAATAAATTAGTTCCTTTATATTCAATGGAAATTTAATTCGCCGAAACACTTGGGTCCTGGCGTCTATCTATCGATCATAGTAGTTTTTGCGCAGCCTACATTCTATGGTCTATGGTTTATGTGATTCTAGTGCAGACCTAATACGTCGTAAGCCACCATATTGTTCCCAACTGTATTTACTGTTGTTGCTATTGCTATTGCTATTGCTATTGATATTGTCTGAATATGAATATTCCTTTGGTATTTCATACATTGGTACACAATTTAGATTTTGACATATCTGAATCTCTATCATTGCTAACCATTTTGCAAATTCTTCATTATTGCTATGACCGTCCATACCCGCAAGATCAGATGGACAATATCCTTCAATATCCGGTCCAATTAACGCAAGAAGAGTGTCACGTTCGGTGGTGGTGGTGGTGGTGATTGTAGTAGTAGTAGTAGTAATAGTATTATCGCCGGTTGTTGCAGCTATACTTGACGTAGTCATCGCATTTATTATTCCTGTACATTCCTCTCTGACAAACCACTCGGCAACGTTACGTTGACCTCGTTGAGCAGCTTTGTGTAGTACACCATGTCCATTGTGATTGACTAGTCTCATATTGCAGCCCATATTTCGAAGCCATTGTAAAGCAAGTAAACCGTCACCGTTAGTTCCCTGACTACACCATAATACAGGAGAACAACCAAAGATATTTAATACGTGAATATCACAACCACTTTCATACAGAAATTCCATTACGTTTATATGTCGTTGCCAGCTGGCCCATCCAAAGGCTGTCGTTCCATCCTGAGTCTTTGCTTCAAGCAATTTACTATTGATTGTTGTTGTTGGTGGTGGTGGCGTTGGTGTTGTTGATTCTTTAGATGGTACAGGATTGTTACTATCACCATCCATCATTACAGTGTCACTGCCACTGCTGCAACTTGTCGACGTCAGAAGATATCGAACAATATCTAAGTGTCCATTACGGGCAGCCCAATGCAATGCTGTTCGACCAGCAAAGGATCGTTTCCCCCTTTGTGATTGACTTGGATCACATTTACAATATTCTATGAGATAACAAGTTATATCTAGATGACCACCTCCTGCTGCCCACATAAGAGGTGTTGCACCTTTGGTATCGAATATTGTTGATGGTTCATAACCGCGATTCTCTATTATCGCTCTTTTTAGACCATCTAAGTCCCCCTGGCGTATACATTCTATAGGATCCGATAGAAGATGTAGATTGTTGCTGTTGTTGTTGTTGTTAGTATTAGTATTAGTGGTATCCGACGTGTTGTTATTACCGACCACCAAACCCGATGGAAAGAATTTTTTTCACCGTATAGAATGATGGCATCTGAATTAATAATCGTAGCTTGAGCTACAGCGGCTGCCTGTGAATGCACTACGAGATGATATTGTTGTTGATGCCACCAAAGTCCTTTTTCACCCTTACACCATTGGATACAAAATGGACATGGTAATCTACCAGCTTGTCGTAATAATTGTGACCTTTTATTGTTATCATAGATATTATACCAGATGATTGTGATCGAACATCGGGTGCAATTTCCCATAGTGGATTATTTCTAAATTCTTCTTCTAATATTGGACATATCAAATCAGCCAATTGTCGAGGAGAAGATACATCTCGTGATAAACCCAAATCAGAAATGATAGTAACAATAGACATAGACGACGGATTTGGTGGTGGTTGCATAGAATCAGCAGCAGCCTCGTTAGGTGTTGCTATTGTTGACTTATTTGATGATGATAATGATGATGATAATGATGATGATTTGATTTCGCAGTTAGAATCATTGCTATTTATATTCGTATTATTATTATGGCTGATTGCATTTTTGTGGTTTTTGATTCTAGTTACAGCATCACGTTTCCATTGATGGAATAATGTGAGAGCGATTCGTGTCTCAATATCATGGGGTTTTCCGTTATTGCCCTTGTTGTTGTTGTTGTTGTTGCTTTTGCTTTTACTTGTATTACTACTATTATTGTTATTTTTTGGAAAACAAATTGATGACCCAATTACACTGTGACGATTATTTTCTTGACAAAGACAATATGAATTATTTAGTTGACAAATCGCCTTCTCCAAACATTGAGAGATGATCTCTCGTCGTCGTTGCCTATTATCGATATCGATATCGGCATCAAATCAAAATCAATTTCATTTATTGCTCCCTTCATGCTGCTAATTGCAATTTTATATCATAGTCTCGACACTCAGCCAGCAAGGAATTCCGGCCCGAGATTCTTACGATTAGAAGTGTTATCGATCCGCCAATATGCGTATTGTTTAGTCGCTGACTTGTATATTATCTTAGAGGAGTACAGCCATGGATGGAATTTTACTTTGACTTTAAAAGGCAAAAATTTGATGTTTTGTGTCTGCTGGATACAGTAGGATACACAAACATAAATTGGTCCTGGTACTCAATTACATTATTTATACGAGATTTGAACAATATATATATTTAAAATTATACACTTAATGTTATTACTTATGCCCCTCTGTCGAGGTGCTCAAGTAAGGTGATAATATTCATGAAATTTAAAAAAATCAAACTATTGTTCAGTTATTAGGATTATAGTTAATATTGAAAAAGGCCTTTATTTAAATCTAACGTAGTTAGTTATGTATGTATCCTTCTTCTCAATCTTTCGAAATTTGAAATCCATTATTTGACTATCACAAGAATTACAACTTTGTTTAACTGTCTTCATTTTTCCTTCATAACGCTTCACGTTACGTATCTGAAGCCATTTGGGGTAATCGATGGAAAGTTTAAAAAGTAATACTAAATCTCCAAAATGAAGAGAACGGGAACGACGACCACCAGTCGATCTTTTCGTCCCGTTGAAGGGAACAATGACGAAGGGCTACTACCGCTAACGGATATCAGCAGCAGCAGCAGCAGCAGCAGAAACAACCATCCAGTACTACTACATCGAAATACTAAACGACGTTCGATTAGTAAAAAGTTGATGATTATTCGAATGATAGGTATGATATTAATTTCTTGTTTAGTCTTTATATATATCCTTGCAACTCGGCACGTTATTTTGCAATACAACAACAACGATGTCGGCGGCGGCGTTGGATTCGGCATCGATTCGAACAATGTTAATGTCAATAGTTTCAACCAACAACAACAACAGCAGCAACGAGTACTTTATCAACCTATCATCATTGTAGATAAAATGGATCGGAAGTCAATAATATCACCATCATCTTCTTATACTGCTAATAATAATAGTGACAATTTTAAGAATAGTAATAAACCACGTACCGTTGGATATTATTTCGCTGTTACTGATTCAGATTCTTATATAGGAATAGAACATCTTGATCCTAATCGGATATTTCTATACAATGACAATACACGTATTCGAATTGTTCGTGATGAATTTATGACAAAATCTGAGGTGAGAGCACAGGAGGCTCTTCTTGATTCAAGAGATTATAGACATGGTGAAGCTGATACATTACAAGATATGGGTGAAGATTGTATAGCACAATATGATTGGCAAGAAAAGTCATTTCCAACATGTAATCATATAATGGAAATTGACATGACTAATCTTATTCCATTTCCGGTAGTATCTGATAATAATAATAATAATAATAATAATAATAATAATAATAATAATAATAATAACAACAATAAAAACGAATTCTTTTCGGCGCATTCATTTTCAAAATATCTTGCAGCAGGATATTGGAGAGACGTATGGAGTGTTAAAAATTCACTTCGTAGTGAACACAATGACAATGACAATGGCAATGATGATAAGAACAACAACAATAACAACAACGTAGAAACTTTCGTATTGAAATCAATGAGATATACCCATGATTATGTACCAAGAAATTATGATAGACATCGACGAGATGCGGTTGCTATGGAACGATTAACATCATCAGCATTTGTTATGGAAATTTATGCTGCATGTGGAAATTCAGGTTTATTTGAATTTGCTGATGGGGGGTCACTTGAAGATAGTATATATTACAATAAACATCATCGAAAAAAGGACAATTTCAGACCATGGTCATCAAAAGAACGCCTTGTGGTTGCGTATCAAGCTATATCGGGTATTGCCGATTTACACAATTTTGCAAAGGAAGGTGTACCGAGTATTGCTCATACTGATATACATTCGGGACAATTTGTTTATGTTGAGGAGACTGGATTGTATAAACTTAATGATTTTAATCGTGCTCGATTTTTACCCATAAATAAAAAAACAAATGAGATATGTAAATACGAGGTTGGAAATAATCCAGGAACGGTATGTGTTGCGTGTGTACATATGTTATATTGTATTGTATTGTATTGTATTGCGTATACCGGTACACACTGATTGGATTTTGATTTCAATTTGGAAAAATCGTACTTGTGTTATTTTTACGGCAACTGCCTCAACTTTTTTGTTTCTTTCATTTCGCCGCATGTATTGTATTCAGTTTCGATCTCCAGAAGAGTATCAATATGTTCCACAAACGGAGAAGATTGGTGAGTTCTTTCGTGCAATTATTACTACTGTAGTTGTAAAATTTCAACTGAAATTTCTGACGCATTTTTCATTCTTCCTTGTTTGTAGATATTTATTCATTCGGAAATATCCTTTATTCCGTATTGACTGGTGGGATTCCATTTGCACATGAAAAAAGCGAGAAGGCACAATCACGAATTAAAGATGGAGAAAGACCGGATATTCCAAGTTCAGTTCAAGACTCTGCTGATCCATTTGATCATGCCATGTTAAAGGTTATTGAAATGTGTTGGATTCAAGACCCCATAAAACGAGCTTCAGCAAGGGAGATTCAAGAATTCATTATCTCTAAACTACAACAGCTGGGAGTGAAAGAAGATTAACAGCTATATTATAACTATTATTATTATTATTATTATTATTTGGTTGGCTGAAACGAGCATTCATATCTTAATTTAGCTTTCTCACTACCAATGATGACACAACACAATCTTGTAAAGCGACACCAGATGAGTCAAATATAATTAAGCGATTATCTCCTTCCTTTCGTCGATGCAAATCCTTTGTTTCGATAAGGTGTCCAAGAGAAACTAAGGATTCTTTTTTAACTAAACCATCTTTGACCGCTTTCTGGAATTCGCCTCGCTGTACCGTCTGGGTGGTACTATCTGCAACCAACAAAGCTGCCTTGGCAACTAAATTAGGGTTGATCTCATATTTTCCCGGAGCATCCGCTCCAATGCAGATTATCGTTAGGCCACTCTTGCGTGTTTCTAAGTTCGATTTTCCAAGAATCGCTTCACGAGAGGGTGTCGTTGTTATAATTACATCAGTATCCTGTAGTAAGTTGTCGGGTGAATCTGTTCCTTTTATGTTCCAGCCCTTTGACGTCATTTCCGAAATAAAACGATCTACCTTTTGTGGTGTTCGTCCGTATACAAGTACATTCCGGCAATCTGTAACAGCAGAAAGCATTTCCAACTGGTATCTTGCCTGTACGCCTGTTCCTACGATACCGATCATATCGATTTTTGGCGCAGCTAATATTCTTACTACTAAAGCACCAACTGCAGCTGTCCTTAATTCTGTCAAGATGCCCTCATCCAAAAGGAGCGCTTCCAACCTACCAGTCTTCTGCGAATAAACCTGCATAAGGCCGCTGTCTATTGATATATATAGAGCGAATTATTGGACAATTAATTCCGTATTAACATAAACGTACAGTTTTATTAGTTTAGAAACAATTTTGAAATAATATCTTGAAAAAGAATAATGATACTCCTACACATACTACTCACTAGGCATTGGATGTCCTCCGCTTGCGACCTTGATCACATAATGATCGTGACCTTTGAAATATCCTGATTTAACACAAGTTTGAGCCACATAGTTATCCACATTTAAGAACGGGAATGGTGGTAGACCAAGGGTTTGTATCGGGGCTGCATAGAATTCACCTTTTTCATAAGCTACGAAACCGTTTTTTATTCCTTCAATCAGTTCATTTTGAAATCCAGGCGTAGATATGGCCTTCTGGATATCTTCGAGTGAATGTATTCTAGGTTGCTCCTTGTTGGACATAATTCTGGTAAGGTCTACCACTTATCTTCAATATAGCTAGCCAGAAAACTTCTTCCCCAAAAGCGAAATAGATACCGTTTCGAAAGAAATGTAGTGATGTCAAATAGCATTATGAAAGAAGATCTTCTGGAGTTTTTATGCAACGGTGAACGATCGAGATGTGTGATTTATGTGATGTGAACTCTGGCATTTTATCGTTCAGACGTGGATAAAAATGTATACGAATAAGCTTATATCACCTCCAAGTTGCCTATCTATGAAGATTGTCTACTACTGTAGTTGATTTATTGTTCAACAACTACTGAACTTACTTTCAAATATCATTACTATGTGTGATTGGTTGTAAGACTAGATCTTGAGAGGCATGTAACATACTATAATTTAGAGACGATTCTTTGTTTTTATTTTAGACATGTCTTCGTCTACATCGTCGTCATCGTCGTCTACATCGTCGTCGTCGTCGTCGTCGTCATCAAACAATTTAAATTCGAATCTATCTATTGCCAGAACTTCATGTTCTTCGTCCGCGGCTATCAACATGACCAATCTCCTTTCATCTCTATATGCCACTTCCATCTCAACAAATGCCATCGCTTTTCTGTTGTCCTGTTCTAACCAGCAACGCAAAAAACTGGCTATTTTAGCAGGATTACCAGATGCTTGGATATCATGCAACCAAAAGATCAAAGAGAACGTCGACGATCTTGTCAATCAAATCATCGAAGAATTGTACAATCCTTTTCTTTTCTATCGAAGTTCTTTAATGAGTTGTTGTCCAACCACTCAGACACATCCAGCTGTTTTGTTTCAAACCAAACAAGCAACGCCACCTTTACGACAAAAGAATTCGAGTTCGTTCTGGCAAGCACCAAGCGGCATCAAAACAACACCGTGGCTTCCTTCATAGACAACTACTAGTAGTACAACATTTGATGCAGTCGTTCATTTTGTACAAGGAGGTTCGGGAACCGGTGTGCATATAGGAAATGGTAAAATATTAACCTGTAGTCATGTCATCGACACACGTGCGGATGAAGAATTAATAGATATCATTCCTACAAGGTCAAGGGTAGGTCGACAAAAACTGGTGATGTTTAGTTCTGGAAGAGTTTTTATTACTGAATGTGCAGCAACGTGTGAAACATTAGATGGAACACAAGATGTGGCAATCGTTGTTTTAGGTGCAGAAATCCCATTGCAATCTTTACCAACGATGACCAGTAATGGAAATACTATTGATTTAACGGATGCGGATGAATCAACTGATGAATCTGAATCGATGACATCTTTACCATTTGCAACAGTAGCAAAAGAAGCAGTCAAAGTGGGTGAACGATTGTTTTGTGTTGGAAATCCATCTAGTATTAATTTAGAAAGCATTCATCCAGGTACAATTGAATTTAGTCCGCCTTGCTTTCATGTATCTGTAGGCTATTGTGAGGGTTATGTTGATCCTGTTGTTAACGCATTAAATCAAGAAATTTCGGACAGAGGACGAGCCCCAACTAGAGGAGAAAAGAAA
>FMBT01000045.1:0-30334 GCA_900095095.1 Fragilariopsis cylindrus CCMP1102 | reverse complement strand
AAATAACGATGATGATGGGTATGGTGAATATTTTGATTTCGATGGTGAAATTCAAGAAATGGATGATACCATGTTGGAAGAAGTAAAAGAAGGACAACCAAGCGAATTTAATATCATGAAAGAGGTTAGTTAGTTTTTTTCTCTATTTTGTGTCAACATATTCGGTGTCGCAAACAAATCATTAATTGATCTTTTTTGTCTGATAAAATTCATAATCAATCATGATATTAATGCGCTATCATTATCGTTGATGGTATTAGTAACATGATTCATTCGGTTCTAGCTACGCGTCAAAATGGATGAACTATCTTATTTCTTCGATTTCTTACTACATTGCTATCTCCAAATTTTTTTGCGTTGTCTTGTTTTGAAACATGCAGTTGCTTGGCATAAGCATATTTACCTATATATTGGCAGGACTGATCGTATTTTTTCTTGGTATGAATTATATACTCGGTCCAGGTTGGTTAGGTTCTACTGTCGGTATACCAGGAACAGGTTCATTCGATGAAGTTTCTCCTTCAATTCCAGGAATGATTGACCTGAACAAACCTGAATTTCGTTTATAATGATGTGAGCAAACATTGAATCAAAATAAATCAAAATCATTTTTCTATATTATTGCTGATCAATAGATAATTATTGTTACGATACGGCTCAAAATTCATACTTGTATATCAAGACGATTGAATTCATCAGACCCCCCCCCCCCCCTTTCCACTACTGCAATACACTCTAATTTGCTGTGTCAAACAGCAAATGATTTTAAAAAGAAGTTATCCATTACTACCTACAGTGATGAATGTCGTACGGTCTGTATACATGATCGACCAATGAAAAAGGGTAAACTGCTATATCTAATCTCGAGATATATAATTGACATCATAATAGATAGATAGTAGTATATATATGAAATAAATTTTTCTCATTGCAAAATAAATAAATTAGATTTAGCCTTATAATATATTCATTCCTCTTACGAAGTGAATGTGCGTAAAACATAATCCAGTATTCAATACATAGTGTATTCTATAGTTTTTTTCTATCTCTCTCTCTCTTTGAATATTTTAATTTATGGATCACCTTGGACGTCCAATTCCAATCCTTTGATTTGCAGATGCTTTCTTTGTGTTTGGTGTCATTGTCGCCGACCATTTTACGTGTCCACCATCTCCGCCACCGCCACCACCACCATCATTACCACCATTCGGACCGTGCTGATGATGAGCCATTGCTGCGGAATCCTCCATACTCATTTCCTTTTCCCTCGATATCTTCCATTTTTATTTATTTTAGGAAGAAACATATTATTTAAATGACAATCGATCGAATGAATAATTTTTGTGAGTGATCGATTTTGTTGTGAATGAATGAATCGATCATCATACATCACGGACTTCAATTAGACTGTTGCCGTATTTAATTGTTTCGTTTTATCCTTCCTCGTCATACGGTATTGACAAAAATTGGAGTGAGCCGAGTCAAGTCATACAAGATTCGAAACTAACCTTCGTATATTCATCTATGTCATCAGCCTTTAGCTCTATGCGGGTTGGTGGTCGTCGAAGTGCCATGGTTATATGATGTCAAAAAAAACTCTTTATAAATATATAATCCACGAAGTTACTTTTATGTTTTAATGTTTTTCATCTCTGTCGAAGAATTTAAAAAAAAATGCTAAAAATTTTAAATTTGTTTTTTAAATTTGGGGGAGTTTCGAAATTTGAAATTCGACCCCGAATTTCGTTGCACGAAAAAACAAAAAACAACCAGCGATTTGATTGTGAATAATGGAATTGCGATTTTACGTTTTTACGATATTGATACAGTGGATAACATAAACAATGAACATAAACACCAAAACATCGAAACAGGACAACTCAAATCGATCAAAAGACAACATACAAGCCAAGATGGGGAAAACTAACAGAGCAAGAAAATTACGCGGTAGTCAAGGGGTATCATTCGGAGACAGCAACAACGAGACGTATGATTTGATGGTTCTTTTGCCTAAATCTGGTTCATCGTTAGAATGTAAACTCCTAGTGAAAGAATTACGGGATAGATTGGCATCGACGGGATTCACCCATATGGCACTGACACATACGATATATGGACGTCCCAAACCAGAAGATCGAGTTGATATTGCCATTCCCAGTTCATTGTGGAATTCGACTGAATCAATCAACAACATAAATAAGAAGAAAAAACGAAAATCAATGAACGACGACGACGAGTCTACTACCAATCATGAAAATAAGAATAGGAAGAAAATTTGCATCCTTCGAAGACTTCATGTTGTAGTAGAAAATCTTTCAGATATGGGTTCGTTTTTATTGAATGGACCACAAGAAGAATTATTGAACGAGTACGACCTGATATCAATTTGTCCAACGAATGATGCAACTTTCCAATCCGCATGTTCATCAGCAACGATGGCAGATATAATCACATTAGACTATACAACCCGTGGTGTAAGACTACCCTATCGGATACGGTCGAAAGACGTAAAGGAAGCTACAGAACGTGGGGCAAGTTTTGAAATTCCAATCGCACCTGCTCTACTTCATCTCAAACAACGTAAGGCATTAGTTCATTCATGTCAGGAACTTAAAAATAATACTAATGGGATGACAAAATGTCGTATTATTATAAGTTCCGGTGATCGCACATTAGACGGTACAGATGTTGGTGCATTAGCACTGAGAATGCCAGGAGATATTACTAATCTTTGTAAAACAGTTATGCATTTCGATGGCTCAATGGCCGGTAAGGTTGTTGGTTTGGCTGCTAAGCAGGCCGTACAAAGGGGGAAAGAACGACGGTTTGGACAACCAGGATTAACAGGTAGTGTAACCTTGATGAACAAGGTAGATTGGATGGTTTCTCGTCAATCGGAGGACGACATTATGCCCGATGCTAAAAGGGGGAGGCAAAGCACAGTTGAGTCGAAACAACCGAGCAATGATACGGAAGATGACGATGGCGATCTCAACGACGACATTGACGAAGGTTTTATTGCCATGTAATCTAGCTGACTATCTGATATAAACTATTTTTTGAAGTTGGACAAGATACTACTATTTGAAACTTTCTTCCTTTCTATTTTTTATTGTTTCAAAATTTTATCATTTTCCGCAGAAACCCTTATAAAATGATATAATGATCTTACTTAAACGTGTAAGATAATCACTCAACAACAACTTCCTCTAGAACCTTCATTTGACGCAGAGCAGCGGCGGCGGCTTCTATAGTTTCATCTGTCTTACAAAAGGCAACGCGAATAAAGCTATCCGCGGCTCCCTCTTGAACCCTCTCTGAGGAGAAAAATGGACTCGATGGTATGCACAATAATCCGACCTCCTCTGCCATCCATTGACAGAGTGCCCAATCTTGTCTCGCAACACCACCTGGAGCTGCCTCGTTCTTAGCCAATATGTACTTCTCTGGGATACTCCGTTGTATAGCTTTTCCAGGACGAGCCAAGATAAAAAAGCCACCACCTGGTGTCACATCATAATTAGGTACGGCAAACCCTGCTTCAGTCAATGCATCTACTAGCAAATCTCGTTTTCGTGTATACTTTGCCTTGAGATATTCATAATAGGATGCATAACCTTCGTAAGGTTGGTCAGCTCGAGAAAGTGATCTAGCGAGTGCCTCTTGGATCACCGTAGAGGCACAGAATTGTATATATGGTAATAATTGATGAATAGGTTTAATAAGCCGGTTGGGACCAACGCACCACCCAGCTTGCCAACCTGTGGCGGAGAAAGTTTTCCCAGCAGATGATATTGTAATTGTTCTATCCCACATGCCAGGAAGAGAAGCAAAATGGATATGCCCCGCACATATGGGAGAGTCACTTACACTCTCTTCCTTCGGAGGAGCATGAATAATATATTTGTATACCTCATCGGATAGTACGACACAATCAGGTCCAGCCAAGTCTAATGATTCAGCAATGAGTTCCATTTCTGTTCTGGTAAATATTTTTCCTGTTGGATTGTGAGGCGAATTTAAAATAATGGCCTTTGTACGTGGTGAAACGACTTTCATCAGCTCATCTCGATACAATACCCAATCTCCTCCTCTAACTTCATCTTCATCCTGACCATCTATCTTATCCGTATAAGGCACGAATCGGAGCGGAACAAAGACGGGGGTACCACCCGCTAATTTTACCTGATTAACGTACAGGTCGAAAAAAGGTTCGAACAAAATTACCTCGTCACCTGGTCGAACTAAAGTTTGAAGACTTAAGTAAAGTGCCTGACTAGCTCCGACAGTAACTGCGACCTCGTTCATCGGATCGATTTCCTTTCTCATGTGGATGGAATATCTTCGTGCTAGTTGATTTACCAGATTTGGATGTCCCGCTGATCGAGTGTATTGATGTGGAGATTGGGCCGAATCTAATACTGCCTCAACTAAACTATCAACAGCGAACTTAGGTGGCAGCCAATCTGGAAATCCTTGTCCTAAATTGACTGGGTTGTGTTCTTGACCAATTCTATTGAATTCAGTCCATACTGTTGGTCCCGTTTTTAGACCAAGACGTTGTATGGCCTCCCCCGGACTACTTAACGCGAGTCCCCCATCTGTGCTGTGACTAGTAGAATTTGTTGTTCGAAATTCATTGTCAACAGCAACATTATCGTCACTACTACCCTCAAAAGCTGCAAATTGTTGTATGGGAAATCTGGCTTGTTGTGTTTGCGTATCTGTGCGTAGTACGTGTTTGGACGTCGGTAGGAAGGCTGTGGTTTTATCCCATTCTGACAACGCGAGACAGACCAATAAACTTGGAAAAAACTTCATCGATATCTGAATCATTCTTCGATATGGTTGTATAAATTTGGTAACCAAACTAGTACTTATAATATAAATGAAAATAAGAGTAGATTGTCTTAATTGTAAGTGTTAAGTGCTATTGATCAGTCGATCGTAATAATATGTGATAGCGTTAAGATGAGCTGGAAGGGAGTGTAATGCAGAATACGACAGAAGAAAAAATATTGCCTTAGACTGTCGGAAGCGCAACGTGTTCTAAATAAAGTTTGATTGTATGATTCATTCATTATTTTCATTTATTTTCATTCTTCATTAGGAACTCGTCATCTTGTGTTCTCTTTTTTTGTTGTTGTATCATGTGCACGCACGTTCAGCACGTCAGTAAGCCATCTCATACGTGGATAAAAAATATGATAGAAACATTTAGAAAATCGCATCCCCGTCGCTAAGTTACTTAGTCTGTGTTGTAAATACTTTTAGTACTGTACCGTACAGTAGAACAACAATAATAGTCAGCAGTCAATAGGTATACTATACAACAAATTCAATCTCAACAATGACTGCTGTTTTGAATTGAATAGAATTGAATTGATTTGATTTGAATTGAATTGCACTGAACTGAAATGAAATGAAATGAAATGAAATGAAATGAAATGAAATGAACTGACATTAGGCAAAACATGTAGTGCTAGGTGTTTGGGATAGGTTATTATGATTGGTTGTAGTAATATATATCAGAGATACAGTATAGAGATGACAATGAAAGTTCAATGTCAAAAATTGGTTTCCGCATGCATAGCTTGATGCATCATGCATCATTCTTGTTACACCATATAATATATCAAATTTTAGAAGGTATTTGACAACAGAAGACCAGACAAGGACAGCGAACCCTTTATGTTATGGTTTAAGAAAAGGGCAAGATAGATCTGGCTAGTTAGACCATCATCATTTGTGCCATTCTTTGAATATTTTTGATCAATATAGGATAGGAGAGACCTTCAAGTACTGTAGCTTAGAACATAATGTTGTTGATACGAAGTACATAGAAAAGAAGAACAAAAAAATATTCTTTAGCGCGCCACGCGCGACCTCCCTCCATACAAACAAGCAGTAGACATTCGCTATTCCTTTGTGCCCGTACAGTAAACACTCATGACATTTTTTGAGCATTTATGATGAGATCGAAACCGTACAATTTTCCTTTACACGATCGGCTCCAAAACAACGTCAAGCGCGTAAAAATCTTCCCTCTGCCTACTCCAAGTACATACCTTTCATTGCGAAGCAAGAGTTAATTTATTACTCTTGTAGCTACGACATTCTCGATACATATTGCGTAACATATTAAATTCTTAACAACAACATAATCATATTTCGCCCTTTTGAGATCGTTGCGATCTTCCAATAAAAAAATGTCCGGTCATGGAGAAATTGATGAACAAATTGAAAGACTGCGAAAAGGAAATACATTACCTGAAAATGAAGTAAAAGCGCTGTGCGAGAAGGTGAGTAAAAAATTCAAAAAAGAAAGAGGATTTGATTCTACTCCTGTTTACTTTCCGATGTTAATGTAATAATATGTTGATAATAATCGAGAAGAGACGGTCTCCTCCAATTTTATTGTATTTCTCAAGGGGGTCTTCGTTTCATCGGGATACTTGTACTACGCGGTCTGTCCTTCCACTCCGTGTTACGATGTCGATTTTCTTATTACATATCATAACAAATCTACTGTACGTCCCGATCTTAACTTTTTCCCTCCATCTAATATAATCTATTTTCTTCTTATCGACCGACCGACTTAAAAAACTATTTTCAACAAATCCGAATAATCAGGCAAAAGAAATTTTACAAGACGAATCCAACGTTCAACCTGTGGCTGCACCAGTGACTGTTTGTGGAGATATTCATGGACAATTCTATGACTTGGCGGAACTATTTCGTATTGGTGGCAAATGTCCTGAAACTAATTATTTGTTAATGGGTGATTATGTAGATCGAGGATATTTTTCATTAGAAACGGTAACATTACTTATAGCCTTAAAAGTCCGATACCGGAATCGTATTACTATCCTCCGTGGAAATCATGAAAGTCGTCAAATCACTCAGGTTTATGGTTTTTACGATGAATGCCTTAGAAAGTACGGAAACGCTAACGTTTGGAAACACTTCACAGATACTTTTGATTACTTACCAATGACTGCTGTTGTAGCTGATCGTATATTCTGCTTACATGGGGGATTATCGCCTTCAATCGATACTCTGGATCATGCACGTGATCTTGATCGAGTACAGGAGGTACCACACGAAGGACCTATGTGTGATTTAGTTTGGTCCGACCCAGATGACCGGTACGTCTCTTTCTTTTTTGAACGTAACAATGTATATAATTTGTATATATGTATATAGTAGTCTGAGGGGAAAAAAAGTGTGGGAGATTTTCAATTGCTTAATTTTCTTTTTTTCTCTATTTCTCTTGACGTTTATGTATTTATTTTCTTCCGTTAAAAGATGTGGATGGGGTATCTCACCGAGGGGAGCCGGGTACACTTTCGGACAAGACATTACCGAACAATTTACTCATATTAATGGTCTTCATTTTATTTCACGTGCACATCAACTTGTTATGGAAGGTTATCAGTGGCAACATAATAGACAGGTCGTTACTGTTTTCTCTGCTCCCAACTATTGTTACAGATGTGGTAATCAAGCGGCTATTATGGAAGTAGATGATTCTGTTGATCAGACAACAAAGGATACTGTTCATGATCATTGCAAATTTTCACAATTTGACCCAGCACCGAGAGATGAAAATTGGCATAAGAGTACCAGAACACCTGATTACTTCTTGTAATCTGCCAAAGCTTAATTTTCCTATGATTTTCTGTAAATAACATAACTACTTTCAACAAAAACAACTACAACAAAAAGAGCTATGAACATATTATTCCTAGAAACAATTCAAATTAGGTGGCGGAGAATGTATGGGAAAAACAATTCGAGCTATTAATTTTTGACGGTTATTTGAATCATATTTGCTAATCCGGGTATCAAACTGCAGCTTATTGCGGTCCTGCTAAGATTACAAGTTGCTGTCGTTTATGTAAACCCTTCTCGAGGTACTGCAATATTTTCTGGTCTAGTTTTGGATCCTTCTCGTCATCTTCTGCGCCTTCTATTTGGCTTACCAGATTTATTTGCTCTCCTCCGTCGATTTTCCTTTGATGGCACAGAACCGATTGTTGCTGCGACATCCGCTCGTATATTCCAGTTTAGATAACGTTGAACTTCGCTATCAATCAAAACCCTCCACTCACCTTCTAAAATATATAGAAACATTTTGCATCAAGTTGATATTGAGTGTGAATTTCCAATATTATTGTGGAATTATTTGCTCCATCTGTGTTGTTGAAGAGCTTGCCGACGAATAGTGGCAAATTCTACCACAATTAAACTTACCTTGAACACCCTCAAGTGTAAGATGCTCTCCAATTTTCGTCCGTTGTAGCTTCATGACACCAGAACCAATAGCGTGGAACATTTTTCGAACTTGTCTATTTTTCCCTTCACTAATAGTAATCGATACTATTGTCGATTTATGATTTGGATGTTCTATTATCTGCAAATCATCAACTGGCTTGGTTATATAATTTGATCCTATATCGACACCATTTTTAATAGGTTCCAATGATTCTTCCGTGTGACATCCCATTATCAAGGCTCGATATGTTTTGTTGATGATTGGTGCCGTTGATGTCGTCATCGTCGTCGTCGAAGTAGACACAAGATAATGCTCATGTTCTTCAGTTTTAGCATTTGGATTAGTAACGTGATGAAGTAGTCTTCCATCATTCGTTAGAAGTAACAGACCAGAAGTGTCCGCATCAAGCCTACCAATCGCGTGAAGTTTGGATCGGATACCTGTAGCTTGCTCAAAGTTCAGGTTAAGTTGATTGAGATCGCTCGGTAGAAATCCTCTCATACTTTGAATTTCTTCATATACAGTCGGTCTTGAATCATCCGATTTATGAGATGTTATAACATTTGGAGGTTTGTTATATAAAATTACGACACTTCGTTCTGCCGGTGTCTTTGTAGGAGACAAACCATGAATTAATTTAGATTTGAAAGGGTCGCATAGCCACCACGTAAATAGGATCGCTATTGTTTTCAGTAGTGAATTCTTCAGTATCGCCATACCGTCGGTCCACTCTACAAGCGTAGACTTGCGTTTGATAGCAATGGTACGTACTGTATGTTAAATGTATGTCGTAAATCGTTTGACAACATATTTGAAAAATGTTGTGATCATTGTTAAATTTTGATTTTTGTCGTGGTCCAAAATAAGTCAGTCACGCGCACAATGATTTGAGTCGATCTAGTCGCATCCGATATTTAATTTTACCTCTCTACATTTTTACTAAAAAAATCAAATGTGCGTGAGTTCACGCGAGTGTTGAAATTGTAAAAAAATAATCATCATCCCCTCCCTTACCTTTGCTAACACCATCTACTGTATAATTCAACTTCGTTTGAACAAACAACCTATCTTTTTCTAAATAATATCCCACCATGGCTACCGCACGTCCTTTAGTTAGCGTTTTCTCTCTCACTGGAGACAAGGCCGGAGAATGTACTCTCCCTGCCGTTATGTTGGCGCCTCTTCGTCCTGATATCGTTCAGTTCGTCCATACCAACATGAACAAGAATAACCGTCAAGCTTACGCTGTGTCGCTCCGTGCAGGTATGGGAGTTTCCGCCCAATCATGGGGTACCGGTCGTGCTGTTGCCCGTGTCGCTCGTGTTGGTGGTGGAGGTACCTCCCGATCTGGACAGGGTGCTTTCGGTAATATGTGTCGTGGTGGTCGTATGTTCGCACCTACCAAGACCTGGAGAAAGTGGCATAAGAAGATCAATATCAGCCAAAAGAGATACGCTGTTGCATCTGCTTTGGCTGCATCTGCCGTTCCTGCTCTTGTTATGGCCCGTGGACATCAAATCGATGATGTTCCAGAAGTTCCTCTTGTTCTAGACAATGCCATGGAATCTGCCAAAAAGACCTCCGCTGCCAAGGATATTCTTGCCGCTGTTGGTGCTATGGATGATGTTGAAAAGGCCGGTGACTCCAAGAAGATTCGTGCCGGTAAGGGTAAGATGCGTAATCGTAGATACACAATGCGTCGTGGACCACTTATTATTTACGCCAAAAACGATGGAATTGAACTTGGTTTCAGAAATTTACCTGGTGTCGAGCTTTGTTGTGTCGACCGTCTTAACCTTTTGCAACTCGCACCTGGTGGACACATGGGACGTTTCTGTGTCTGGTCGCAAGCAGCCCTCGAGGCACTTGATACCATTTACGGAGAAAATGGAAAGAACATCCCTACTGCCAACATGACCAATGCTGATCTTGCCCGTATCATTAACTCCGATGAAATCCAATCTGTCCTTAACCCTATCAAGCATCCTTTGGAAGGCGCACACGAACCTAAGCTTAACCCACTTCGATCCATCGTTGCACTTGAGAAGCTTGATCGTCATGCTGCCAACAAGAGACGTATGGCACAACAAGCCGAAAAGGATCGTGTTGCCAATAAGGCTCAACTATTGGCCAAGAAGCGTGCTGCACGTACCGCCAAGAAAGCCCACAAGGCACAAGGAAAGGCATTTATGGCAGTAGCCTCCCAACAGGGAGATATCTGTGCCGAAGGTTTCACCATCGAATAATTCTGATAGAATAGTCAAATAGTAAAATACCCCCAGATATATATATATCGTAAGAATTAATGCGAAGTTCTTCTTTTGTGATTTAAACTCTTATTTATTGTACCTCTAGCTAGTAGTTTAGTACAGTGTGCGTGTATCCTAGAGTTGAAGTATTTATGTCAGGCTAGAATATTGCTCTCTCGTCTAATAATTGTATCTCCATGACGTAAGTAGTTCAGCTGTCTATATGCTAGAATATTCTATGATGTGTCTTCACTCCGTCGTACCGCATGATTACAAGTATAAGTAAAGGACTAAAATGATATGAATAAATAATATGCTATTTTAATATTCCAGCATCATCTTAACAGCCCGTTCTTGCTCTTCTCGACTGTGCTTGGTGAAATTAGCTCCATAGATACCTGCGACATAAGCCTTGGATCTTCTGCTTGAAGCGGCAGATTTCTTCATAGAATTCTCAGCAACAAAGGCTCGTTTGAGACCCTCCCCGAGGATTAATCTTGTTCGGTGTAATTCTTCAGGGGAAGTTTTCACTTCATCATTCTGATCTTTCAATTCTCGAGCCTTTGTTTCGATGGTAAAGACAGACAAAAGTACACCCATCCCTCTAACATCAAATGACGAAACTATCTTTTTGTCTTCCTTGTCAGCTCTCTTTGCATCTCCTTCCATGATCGCTGCTGCCAACCGCAAAAGGTCCCAATGCAAAGATCGTGCCAACGATGATACGACACCATCGTCTTCATCGTTTGGTCTATCTTCTAGACAAGAAATAATACTATTGGCAACAATGGACTCATCTTTTCTCCCGGCAATACCACTAGCGATAACGATAATATTTTCCAACACCTTCACAGCGGGTACAAAAGAGGCAATGTTCGATTCTTCTTGCGATGCGATTACCATCTGTTCAGCTCGACTGTACAACAAAGAAGCTCCTTTTTCCTCGCCGAGCAACGCTTTCAACAACGTTCGTGATGTCTCTGAAAAATAAGCAACCAATATTCGATAGCAACTACCAGAGGATAAGGCCCGCTGCCAAGCTCCAGACCGTTTCGGTCCCTCACATAGCACTAGAGATTCTAACTCTATACCAGTCAAGAGCCAATAAACAGCCCCACCTGGACGACTTGAGTTGAGATAATGTCGATAGCGAGCAATACAAATTGAAGAGCAACCATCCAACACTCGAACATTTTTGCGCTCAATCAATTTGCGACAAAGTGACAGGAGACTTTTGGCTTCTGCATCCGACTTGGGTGAATGATGTTCAAGTGTATCAGCGAGATTAGCGGTAATGCGTAAATCGCTATCGATTTCGATGTGTGGTAAAAGTAATCGAACAGCAAGACGCGTTCCCAAATCATGGTACCCCTCAATGGCGAGGGAAGAACGAATACCAGAACACGCTTCGATCAATAGTTCGGTGTCGAGATTATGCGTGTCGGAGGGATTGGTCAAGATGTTTGCATCTCCCAGAAGCTGGCTTAGTAAAGAAGTCTATCGTGAAAAATTGTAACAACAACAAGGAAAGAGGAGAAAAAGAATGTTGATTAATTAATCGGCAACCAAACATTAGATTGTTAGAACCATCCAATATGACGGACGTGGAGTCAAGATTAGTTCAGTTGAAGATAAATTGAGTTATATAATATACACTTACCATAATGGCGGGAAGCGCCGCTCCACTACCACCTCCAAACTCGTGCATGACCTTTATAACTTGTCCAGCATTCCCTTTCATGATGGTCAAAATAATATTATCCGTTTGTGCCTGGGCCGTATCGTTATTATTATTATACTTTTTCATAAGAGATCCAGCCCTTACGTTCATATCCACCAGCCGAATGTTGGGGATCTTATAAAGAAGCTCCGCGCATAGTTCTTCTTGCCACGAGCCAAACTTTATATCTCTAAAATTACCACTCAATAATCCTAATAACTTATTCAATTGTGGGATACGTCTTCGTAAACGTTGGAGAGCAGGAATGGTATCGATTGACTGCTTCCAGGTCTGGTATACTTGGTAGGCAGCATGTGGTTCAAAATTGACGGGATAATCTCCCGTTCTACGACCTTTTCTACTTGTCTCCCACAAACAATAAGCAGACGTTGGTACGCCATCAATGGATTCCTCCTCCACTACGGAAGTATTGAGAACATTATCATCATCTGCATTCTGTCCGTCTCTGTTTCGATCGTTTCCTTCGGTTTCATTATTTTCTTCAAACCCTGTGTCTAATAAGTCATTCCGAGCGCCAGGAAGAGGAGCTGATAACAAGACACTTCTCAGGGCTTGGAAGCCGTCTCGATCTTCGGCAAGCGATGCGGCCTGATAATCATCCAGTACATTATCATCATCTTCTTGATTTTCCATTTCCGTAAAACGGTGAACGATGGAATGATGACTAAGCATCGCCCAAGCATCTTCCAAACATCCACGAATAATATACGCCTCGATCAACTTCCAGTAGTCTTCCCCATTTCCATTATGTTGATCCGGTTGCCATATATTATACAATTCTTTTATGACATATTCATCGAATTGATCTTCAGCGTCTTCCAGTTGATGTGTTCGTAAATAACGAATTGTATCCGCCGTAACGGCACCAGGTAAATTCATGGTGTCCTCGTAATAGGTAGATCCTCTAATATTACCGATACCACCGTCCTCCTGCATTGTACTTGGTAATAACAGGAATGTTTCTGACAATTGCGTCACGGCGTACGTCATACGCAAGAGCTCTAGAGAAATCTTGTCTACTCTCTGTTGTTGTTGGTCTTGTTGTTCTCCTTCATCTTCTTTTTTGCTTACGTCGTACGACCAGTCGTTAATGCAACTGGCCAATGCTTTGCGATATTGTTTAGAGAGTTGACGTATGGCTCTCTGATCACCACCGATATTCGTACTACTCTTCATTTCAAAGTAATCGTCACGAGCGTCAAGTAAACCCATAATAGCGGAACTTTCAAAGGTGTTACATCCCACTCCGTTATCGGTTAACATGTAGTTAATGATAACATTCTGACCACTATTTTTACTATTATTATTATTATCGTTATCATCATCGTCACTGTTATTGTTCACGATGGCTGGAACCAAAAGTGTAGCTGGAGACTTTGGATCCCAGCCGACGGCTCCATTGGATGTATTATCGATCCCCATTGTACAAGCACCTATTCTTGTTGGGGCTAAGTTCTATTTGATTCTATTAGACAACTGCTATTGTCTTGCTTTCGAACTCGTATTTAAAAATGATGATGGATGTAGAGTGTTGTTCGTTACCCTCCTCGTTTTTGATTTTTGTTTGGTTTGTTTTTGTAATCTGTACACTGTACGGTAATAATGTGGAAAGTGAAAAAGCGGTACCGTTCAGTCAAATTCAAAAATAGAGGGGCACATTCTATTCTATCCTGAGGAATTTGGGGGTTCAGTGCTCCAGTTGCCTTTTTCCTCTCCCAGTGTACACTTGCAGTGGATCACATTTTTAAGGGGTTTCCCGACAAATGGTGAATATTTTTTTGGAATTGGGCTTAAGTAAATTTGAAGCACACTAACTAGCATTCACGCCCCAGAATGTGCATGTGTATCTTGTGTGAATGAAAAAAATCCTGTACCAGTACACGCGCGTGATAAGCTTCGTGGAGAATAAAAACATCAACAATGCGAACAAGTAAAATAAACACACAACTGTCAATAACAACACCTCTCAAAAAGCTCACAAAATAAAATTCACAACCAACCAACCATGGCGGGAATTGTGGTGTGTTGTGGTGGCCTGATCGGGATGGTGGGCGGAACGGCGTTGTATCTGGGCCTGCATTTCGGGAATGTCCCCGAGACGACGCAATTGATCGTCGAAGGGGTCTTGCTGGGGATGGCCCTCATCGTGGTGTGTTGTGTCAACTGGCAATATTGGTTTCCACAACGACGTTCGGACAACAACCCACCAACAACCGGGGGCCCGAGCAATTTTGCTGGCGGTGCCCTCTGGTGCTTTCTCGTGATGACCGGAGTAGTTTCCCTTTTTCTGACCGTCGTGGGTTGGTGTACCTGGAGCACCCGGTGTGATCCAGGAGAAGATTAAATAACAGCAAAGATGATTCGGGTTCCAAACATATCGCCCAAATCAATAGGGACGATTCTTTGATTTCCGTCGTGCATGCATATGCAAAATGAGGATGGAATTCGGAACAAGCCATAACTACACAGGCACAACAGTGGCATCAATGGAATTACGGTCATTGGATGGATGGTATAATCTCTCGTGACAAGTTTGAGTATTTATGGCGTAATATTTCTTTATCGGAAGGTGGCGATGGTGATTCCGATAGTATTGATGACAAAGTATCCGATGAAGCTGACGGTGAATTTGTAGATGATAATGATTATGTCGTCAATAACAATTATCACAACGATGATGATGGTGACGATGAGCAGGAAGAAGAAGAAGAAGAAGACATGAAAGACAACAACAACAACAACAACGACGACGACGATGGATCCATCGATTATGATACCGTCGTCGATGATGAACAAGACGATGAGGAGGCATTTTACAATAAAGCAGTGTTCATGCTTGATTGGGTGAATAAATTCTCGCGAGGCTTTGCTATCAGTATCGACGAAATGATGGAGCTATTCAAGGGTCGATCCAACATGACACATATTATGAGGTGCAAACCTATCCCACAAGGTTACAAGTTTTATGTAATGTGCTGTGCAACGAGTGGCTTCTCTTTCTTCTTCTTTCCTGATGGTCTAAAAGATAACAAGAAGCGCAAGATACACGAAGGAGTCGTGTGGTGTGTCCGTCATCTTCCTGATAGAAAGAAGAAACAAAATGTTGTGGGAACATCCTCGATTTGAAAAAAATCCTCGATTTGAAAAAAATCGAAAATCAGCGAAAATTCACATCCCCCAGCGCAGCGAGAGACAAGCAACAGCGAAACAAACAGCAATAACGAAACAACAAAGATGAAAGAAGCGCTACCGGTAGCAGTAGTAAACAAATTACGTGACAACGTTCACGACGTTAGCGTCAAAGCATCCGCAAATGCATCAGCAGCAACAGCAACAGCAAGAAAACATTACATCGCATGACATTGACTATTTTAACAAGATGATAGGGAAAAGATTCAGAGTTAGAAGATGATGACGATGTAATAATCATGAATGATGGTATATATATTATTTTTTAAAGGTTAGGCACAAAAATCATGAATTAATTGATAAATAAATTACAAATCCTTATTTAATATCTTACTTCTTCAACATTCTTAGCTATACTATTGGTTTATTAATAATTATACGAATTGAACCGTAGCCTTTCATTTTTCATAGCACTCGCCCTCGCCATCACCACTTGTACTTCTTAATGGAGGAAAAGGAGCTCGTTAATTCGTATATCATAATTCTTTTTCAAATTGAGTATAAACTGTTATTGTCGTGCCTACTATTTACTATTACAGTACCACTTTTTTGCGAGTGTGATCATCAGTCGTACCCTGCATTTGGTAGAATGGATCAAAGTATCCTTCCACTCCTATTCGAAAATCAAGTGATACTCTAGTATTTGAGGAAGCGTTGGCATTAACGTAGTGCTTTCGTGACGATCCATGCCACGTGATTGCCTCACCTACTTTGGCTTTTATTGGATGATAATCAGCAGCTCCAAGTGACGACTCAGTTAAAAGATCCACACCCGTTAACGTTCTATCTGTCAAAGGCATCCACATATTGATCTCGCCGTTCTGATGGCCGTATTCTGCATCGTTGTGAGGCTTTACTTTAGCCCAGCCCGGACCCGGTTGCAATCGAATCGTTGGTGGTCTTTGATAGTAGAATGCACAGGTAGAAGAGTCACTTTCAAGAGCGCCACATGCAACTAACCGACATTTGAGGTATGGAAGGGCTACTTCTTTAACAAACTTATCAAATACCTCAAGGAAATATTCATTGGATGCAACTTGATCAGATAAATATCTTTGAGCATCCTCACAATTCCCCCCATTTACAGATCGCCACGTAGTAGATACAGGAACTCGAAAATCTTCCAATCGGAACGACGACGACGACGACGGTCTTTGTTGTTCTTCTGATGATAGATCGGTATGATTGGTAGTAGTATCGAAAGAACCAATAATATCTGGATCGCAATTTACCAGCAAATTAATTATTGCACCTTTCAGATCGTAAAGATTTATATCATAGGGAAAGACGTCTTCATCTTGTAATGGTATCGGTAGCCATGTCGTATTAGTCTCATTACCGTCCCTATCAATTGGTTTAGGATCGAGTTTTCTGCCTTTTTTATTGACTTTTACTCTATGAGCTGATGCTCGTAACGTTGGGATACCAGATTTATAAATGAGACTGCTATCATCACCGTGGTATTCTCTAGTGCACCTAATTTTCTTCTTCTCGTTGATGTGGGGTGTGGGGACAAATCCAGTCGTATCATTGTTTGTGTTTGTGTATGTGCTCGTGCTCGTGCTCGTCGTGTTTGTAGAAACCATCGTCTATTCAATACTGTAGTACAACTTCGAAAGTACTCGTCGTTTTATCATAACCTTTTTGCTGTCGAGGATATATTTGTAAGGTTTTATTTGGATTGAAAATCGTAATAGTACTACCGTATAGTGCGACCGTGTAAGAAGACGAATCAGGCGCGTTTATCCCATGGTTGCAATGATGTGATCGAATGATGGAAGATGGAATCAATTGTCAATAAAAAAACAATTTAAATTAATTTTGTTTTATGCATTTTTGCTTGCTTTGATGTGAGCGGGTGGGCGGACAGACGAAGATTTTGCGTTGTTTTTAGATTTACTTTTGTTGTGTGGGTTGTCGTTGTCGTCAATTGCGTTGTCGTCATAGAAAAGGAGAAAGGAGGAAGCCAAGAAAAGTGCCACAAAGAAGAAGAACACATAGACACACACACAGCGAGGTAAATAGATATCGAAGAAAGAGAGAGGAAACGACAATGGCACCAGACCCAACAACTATTAAGGAGCGACTTCCTCGGTCTGGTAATTTTTATGATGATGATATATTAGCAAAACATCCAGAAAATGTCGTCGATCATCGTCCTTCAGGAGGTCCGCTATTATCTCTTCTACGGTCCGAAGAAACAATGTATGGTCAAACCCTTTTTCTAGGTGGAGAAGTGGGTTCCGATGGAAAAATATACTGCATACCAGGTCATTCTCCTCGAGTTTTAGTTATCGACCCAGTAACTGACAACCTCTCTCACATTGGTCCTGAAGAGTTGGAATCGAATGGAACCAAATTCAAATGGTTAAGAGGCATCCCTGTTGGAGATATCATATATGGTCTTCCTTGTCACGCTTCAGAGGTTCTTCGCATTCATGTTCCGACACAAACCATAACGAAAATTCCTATTCCATATGAAGAATTTTACACGGATCCGAAGATTGCCAAGGCGCAACGTAAAATGGTTTGGAAATATCATGGAGGGTCTATTTGTGATGATGGGTGTATCTACGCTATACCACAAAGTTCATTGCATGTATTAAAAATTGATCCATCTACTGATACGTGTAGTCTTGTTGGACCTCCGTTGCCTGGAAAGTATAAGTGGTATGGAGGTGTAGAAACTAACGGTGCTATTTATTGCGTACCTCAAAACAGTCCTCATGTATTACGGATACACCCAGATTCTATCACATTGCACGGTGACTACGGTGATGGTGGACACAAATGGCATGGTGCAGCTAAAGCTGATGATGGAACCATTGTTTGTATTCCAAATAATGTCGATAGAGTCCTTCTGATTAAACCAGGAACCGATACGGAACCAACACTTACAGAAATTGGTGACGAAACTGTCATTCAAACGGGTCGACATCGATCAGATCGTAAGTACAAATATCTTGGAGCAATGGCAGGTACCAATGGAAGAGTTTACATCTTCCCTAGTGGTAGCGAATACGTCCTAGAGGTAGACACGACGAAAAATATAGCTAGAAATGTAGGTCCCAATCTTAGAGATTCAGGCATGGAGAGAATACATCAAAACAAATGGCAGAATGGGTTAACTAATCCACACGACAAATGCGTCTACGCCATCCCTTTATCCGGAGAAACAATACTACGTGTTGACTGTAGCAAGGATGATGTTGAAGTGACTACGTGGCCACTGCCATCCCCATTTGGGACCTTGGATAAGTGGGAAGGAGGTGTAATTTGCGACAATGGATTAATATATACTATGCCAAATAACTGCAAGGCAGTTCTAAAAATACACCATGTAACTGGAAACCTGAACCTACATGATAAAGTACTGCTTAGTAAAGGGATAGAAGTATAATCTATTATCAATAAAAGTAAATATGTTGATTATTAGCAAATATTCGTTTCCTTACCAAAAAACACACCCACCATACTTAATTTTTATACTAATTATGTCCTGTTAGGCGTGAACATTCCTAAGATTTTTTCTTAAAGTAACTCCAGTGGAGTGCGTTTTTATCTGATTGTTGAGATCTTGTTGTTCTTAACATCTTTGTGTCACTCAAAGTAATTGGAATTGATCAAGCTGGTCTCGTCATACATACATTTTTGTGGTCATAGACTAGACATGTCCATAGAATAGTATAACTTTTATTCTATATTCATTAATTAGCAAAAGGTAGTACATCCAGTACTATAGTCCTAACCATTTGCATTCAGAAGTCAAGTAAAAAATCTAGAGTAATTCAGTTTCTCCATGAATGTGATGTATAGTGGAGAATAAGTTGTGGTTGACTGCTTAAAGTTGTCACACTGTAGAGCTAAAGGTCTTCTCCAATCATTCATAGGGAAGGACGCTTATTACATAACAACACCAGCAGATTAACAATAGACTTACAGTAAATTAAACTGACTTAAAACAGCACTGGAATATGTAAGAAGAAGAGAAGGAGGGATATGAATATTTTCCATCTGTGTCCATCCAACAGATATCATGTTTCTTCTATTTAAGTTAAGTTAAATTGATTGTCCAAACAAAGCTATCATCAATTTGGTGTAGCTCTATGCCACTCAATAATTCCTTCAGAACTATCTTCAGCTAAGAATTTGATGATGATATAGGTGTTAGTATCATCATGTTTCTTACTGAAGTTAGCTACATATTTTATTTGTATTATTTGTATTGTTAGCAGCATTCCTTTGCTAATCCCTACCAACGTGGAGCCTTTGAACCAAAGGGTAGGTAGGGAAACTTGAATTTTTTGAATTTTATTCATTTTTCAAATGAGATTCAGAAATTTGGGGGAGGCATAGGCATTTTGATCTAAAAGATAGATATTGATCCTCCTCTCAGCTGCTGACAGATCTTCATTTATATATCCAGAGGGGATGCACCAGTTTTTCCTAGGAAAAATGTGCCTCCTCCCCAAATCAAATATAAAAGTTTGGATATTCAATCAATGAGATAATATAATATACACAAGTTCGTCATATTATTATTGGTCTGTTGAGGATGCGAAGCAATGTTTATTGTGGAGGTGATAAGATCGCACAGCATATGTTCAGAACGCATTGTTCCTTCCATCATGCATATGATAATACTGTCTGTGAAGATGCAAAAGAAGAACATTATAGATTTTAGTAGCATTCATTCTTTATCTACAATAAATAATTTCACATCTATAGACTACAAATGATAACCATGACTGTTGCTGAAAGAAGTATATGATTATGAGGTTCACAAATAGATGCTGGGTCCACAGAGTCAAGATTTTCTGCTGCATTGGAAGATGTGGGCGTTGTCTTCTACTGAATGCCAGCACGGAGCACATCTCTTGTTGTGAAAACGATCCCAATTATGTATTCTTTCTCTGGTTGGTAATTTATTTATACAATATTTGTGTATTTATTGTATTCCTCTTGATGCTATATATTTCTTATAAGCTGAGTCTGAATATGTCTCAGTCTACGGCGTCAAATATGTTATCACTCCAGTCAATCTGTTAGTAATATGAAATTTCTTAGTGGTGTCAGTTCTGCATTTTGCATACTGTCCCTTGAAGTCCCTTGTGATTGTTTTCCTTGTATATAAAATTGAACTATTGTCAGGGTCCATAGGAATGATAGGTTTTTCTTGTAGTCATTTCAGTCCTGTTGTTCCATTGTCTACTTCTGAGTTGAGGTATGCGTCTAGTGATATTTCTGTCTATTGTATCTTTGTCATCTTGATGACTCTTCACCCAACTGATTTTTGGATACATATAAATGTTTTAGTGCCAGGTGTAGTGCCATAGTACACCCATTCAGAGTCTAACACTGTTGTCAGTGGTGCTATCGGATATGTGTCATACGATTTCAATTTCTTCATCATGCTCAGACTGTCTGTGTATAGCTGTATTTTGCTTCTTGTTATTTTGTCTTCTTATTGCTTAAGTTTCTTATTGTAATAGTTGGTAAGTAGAGTGACTAGTCTTATTGCTGCTAGGATTGCACATATTTCTGATCCAAAACAACAATGGGTTCTTGCCTGATGGTTGTCCAAAGCATGTTAGTAGGCTGTTCCTTCTTCATCCGCAATTACAAACCCCATTGATCCTTTGAGTGGTACTGCTCCTTTGTCTGTTGCTATGTGCACTTTGTTTGTTGACTTGAGTAGTAGTTCGTATATTGTGATTGGTACTGGTAAGAATTCTAGTTGTGCATAGTATTGTGGTATATGTTTGTCTTGTGCCTTCACGTACTGTACTGTATGAAGGTAGCATCATCTTTTCTGTGCGGTGCTTTCTCCATCATTGGTTGACGTCCTGATACTCTCCATCTGTCTTTCGTGTCCATTATATCTGTCAGAGATGCATCCTCGGTGTCATTGTTTGTTATAGTGTGACAATCATGGTAGCATTCTCTGTTTTGGTGCCATACTTCTCTATAGCTTCTGTAAAGAGGGACTCCACAGATTTAAGAATTCTTTAGCATATAATAGTTCTGCATTGTATGTGTGTGTGAGGACACATTCAATTCTCACACACTCTCGTCTCATCTCTTTAATCTCCCATGGTATACATGACTACACAACAAAACAGTATAAAAACAGAAAGAAATTCAGTCAACCAACACCATAATATGGGTCCATAACATAACATGAAAGCTAGATGATGATTTGATGTGTTGGTTTGTTTATTTAGAGGCTGTAAATGTTCATTTTTTACATTCTTTTTGCTTTGTTGTAGTGATGATAGAACGTCTGCCCTTTTTACGTGTGCGAAAGGTATCTTACCGCGCCTTAAAAGTCTCAGATGGAAAATCAGATTCATCAAGTTAACAACAGCATTTACGGTAGCAGGAAAGATTTTACTGACAACACAACAACGGCCGAGGAACTGAGGACTTAAAGATCCGATGGTCCGTTTCATACGGCGAGGCCCTCGGGGTATATTGCCGGAACAAACACTAGTTAGTAGTAGGATGGAATGAAAATATGATTACCGTGAAAGAGTGTGGTGTAGTGTGAATTCAAATTCAGAATGAATGCCAATAAATTCTACACAATAAAATACCAACAAGGCAGTTTTCATCATTTTTACTTCTACCAACCAATTTCAAATTGCTATATATATCAGCTATTCGGAATTGTATCTTACGTCGAGACTATTCAATAATCTAACCCATTCTTCTACTACTCTAGAAGAATTAACAACAATACAAAAACAGAATCAGCAACGATGGATAGTTCCAACAAAGAATCCAGTAGGAACAACAAGAGCCGCAGTCGCACATCGTTTCCTCGTCGATCCAACGATAAGAAAAAGTCGGCTGTCGATGACGATGTTGTAAGTAATGCAACCGAAGTTTTCGCTCTTTGCATTAACGATGAGATGCAACCCTTTCATTGACGTCGTTGCCGACGATATTCTGTTGTTTTATTTGCACTCGTGGTTTTTGTGAAATCCATTCTCGCTTTCTCACACTATTCCTATTCTCCACGTTCTTGTTTACCTGTCGTTCTTTCTATTCTTTTACCTGTCCCGCCGCCTGATATCGTCATCATCATCATCATCATCATCGTCGTCGTCATCGTCACCATCATCGTCGTCAATCATCATCATCATCATCGTCGTCATTGATCGATCGTACTACACTACAATTGCCACTGCCGCTTCTACATTTTTGCGCAAACAAGACGATGATGGATCGTAAGATTTCAAGCGAAAACACTGCTGCTACTGCTGCTGCAAAAGGAGGAGGAGGAATACCAGCGGAAGTCTCGTTCGATTCGAATTCCCCCGTCGTCGACGTCAATAAAAATTACGACGATAAAGATTCAGATCGGAATAAAGTTCTTGTCCCGGCCGCAACCGCCACGACTACTGCCACCAGCAGTGCCAAAGTAGAAAAAGGTATGTACGAAACGCACAATCTTATTGAATGTTTCCTTTCCATCTATCCGATCGAGCGAGACATCCTAGATACAAAAGATCCGTTGCATCCAGTTATGATACGTTGTACAAAGTTCCGTTACCGTTATCGTCGTCGAGGAATGAGTGAGTCGGGTCGGTATCGAAAAGGATTGATCGTTGTGAATTTCTTATTCAACTATAATGACCGATACGTTCGCAGTCCCATATCCGAGCTTCCCGTGGGAATATTGTAATCGATATCGCGCACGCTCCCCATCAGATCATATGGTTTGATACTTTACGACGTACCGTCATTCACAGTCTTGGTATGTGTTTGTTGGGTCGGTCGACGGTTTTTTATCGTTAGGAAAGAATGAGTGAACACGGGAGAAAATACAGTTTCGACAACTGATTCATTCGATTCGACTCGTCTCACTTCAAATCTACCGACTTTACTTGCTACGGATCTTTTATATAGCTCACTGGGAGGTGATACGATCATCACTCTCGCAATTTCTTTTGCTCACATTTTCCCTGTCTCGTATTTCATAAATCATTTTTTTTTTGCCTACTTTAATTCTCGACCGATCTACCTAGTGTTTACAAGCACCACCATGTATTCCTCTACAAAATTCCATTCCAGTCAAGGCAAAAGTATCATCGAGAACAAGAACAAACGTGCTCTGGAGATATTGATGTGAATGCAATTAATACTACTACTAGTCGTGACAAGAAGAAGAAGGCGTCGAAATCGTCCCGACCGATTCTCAAACCGTCGTCGAATGAGATATCTATCACCACCAACCGAGTACTGTCAGCTGAATCTGAGGCTTTAGTAGCTGCTAAAGTTGATATTAAAGGTGATATTGATATTGACGATAACGAACAGAAGGATACCGCTACCGCCATCGCTGCTGAAAACAAGAAGGAAAAAGAACGTGATTGGAAAAGCGTGAGTACCAAGACACACCTGCTGCTATTGCTATTGCTATTGCTAGTCATGATGTGTATGGTGCGGGTTGTTGTTTACATCTAATAATGTCATCGTATCTTATTTATCTATTGATTGATCGACTGACTGACCGATTGTGCCGTATCATATTACTTTTCCTTCTACTTTATAGATTCAACAGGAACTTGATGAATTATTTGTGAAACAGTCGAATGAACGCATGTCGGGAGTCCCTGAGATTGACATGTCTGAAATTTTATCAGATAATGGTGTTGAATTGTATCAACATCAAATTGATGGAATTCGGTGGTTGGCGCACAAGGAATCCGGACAGAGCGGAGTGCCACCCTATTATAAATCAAGAAAGTACGGAAGATTTGAGTATTATCGTTGTTCCCTTTCCGTAAAGTATTCAAAGGCCGCGACCCTCCACCGCTGACTCACTCGATTTTGGCGGACGATATGGGCCTGGGCAAAGTAAGTAGTTATTGCATTCCATTGGAACTTTTGGAACACATTTCTTATACTTACGTAACTCTTCTTCACACTCCTGTCTACTGTCGTTTCTGGAAAAGACGCTTCAATCGATCGGATTGATTTTGGCCAATCCACCTGTCGGCCGTAATGGTGACAAGATCTATCCTTATAGAAAATCCCTAAAGGCTCTGCCGATCCACGAGCCACATTAATCGTCGGCCCTGTTTCTGTACTGGCAAACTGGAAAATTGAGTGAGTACATTTCAAATAAAATTGTTCATCACATAGCTAGTTCGCTTCTTTTTTGTTTCTTGGTTTGTTATCTGTTATCAATTGTGCCTAACATTATCTTGTCTTGTCTCGTTTCGTCTTATGTTCCTACCTATCTAGAATTGACAAATTTGTGAACAAACAGAAGAGCATCTTGAAAATTGCCATCTACTCCGGCAAAGATCGATCATCCGTACTACAAAAAATTCAGGATGGTGATTTAGATATTATCATCTGCTCTTATCAAACCCTTTCGTCAGACTGGAGAAAGAAGCTCGAAAAAGAAGAGGAAGAGAAAGAGAAAGAAGATTCGAAGGACGGCGATGATGATGACATGGCGGCCACGACGACAGTGACGACAGGATAGTGGATCTGGAGGAAGTCGCAGACATCCCAAACGCCACATCGAAAAGAAGTCATATGCGAATGGTGGAGCCGGTGCTAAAGAATACGATGATGCATCTGATGACGACTATGACGATGAGTCTGAGTTCGAGAGTGATGATGATGATGATAGCGACGACGAAGATTGGGATGTGGATGCACAAGAAGAACCGTGCATATTCGATCTCCTCTTTCACCGTATTATTCTTGATGAAGCGCATACAATCCGTAACTCAAGACTGCGTATTTTGCATCTACAAACGCAATTGAAGCGGTGCATAAACTATGCATTACCGGCACACCGTTTGTCAACCATCCTCGTGACATCCATTCTTTCCTCAGCTTCCTAAATGTTTCCCCTCTTAATGACATATCAACCTTTAATTCTGTCGTTGTTGCTCCAATCGAGGAGCGTAAGGAAATCGGTTTGGCTCGGCTCCGGGTGGTGATGTCCGCACTTGCTATTCGCAGGACAAAAAATGAAGTCAAACGCGAGATCTCATTGAAAAAGAAGACTGTCGAGATTCGTCGAGTTGATTTCCCCGATAAAGATCCCCACAAGATGTGCAGTGACATGTTGTACCACACTTGCAGAAATGCGTTCTTAGCATTGCTTCAAAATGGAAATCAAAGTTTTGGACGGAAAGTGTTTCTTCTATTCGGATTAGTTTTGCGAGTTCGGCAAGCATGTGCGTCTTGTGCGCTCGTTCCAAAATATTTCAGGGATGAAATTGAAAGTATCTGGGACGATATGAAAGATGCAAATGTTGAAGCTATGAGTGGTGAAGATGGAGAAGCTTTGTATGACAAGATTGTGAAGACCTTGAAAGCTGCAAGGACAAAAGCGTTTGCTATAAAATTAAACGGCAGCGTCGGATCCGATGATGACGACGAAAATGGTTATGACGATGACGGTTCCGTGATTCCTCTTCAAGAAGAAGAGGAGGAGGAAGTAAAGTTTGGTCGATCTCCTAAGATTCAGGCATTAATGGACGCAATTTCTCAAATGAAGGATGGAGAGAAAGGAGTTATTTTTAGTCAATGGACGAAATACCTTGACATCATCGCGGAGGAACTTGAATATGAAAATCATTCATTCGGTCGTCTAAATGGCAAGATGAATATGGAGGATCGAATTGAGTCCATGGCAAACTTTGCTAAGGACACTGGTCCACGATTTCTTCTCTGTTCGTTGACAGCATGTGGAACTGGAATCACCCTTACTCGTGCCAACCATGTCTACATGATGGATACATGGTGGTAAGTTTTTCTACGTCGTCGAGTCTAATACTGTGTGTATGTGTATGTGTATATGTTTTTTATATTTTTACTGTCTATCGATGCCACACCTCTCAAATAAACCCTTAATCTCTTCCTTATAGGAACGTTGCCGCAGGTATGTTGTCATACATATATTGAATATATTGTATTGTTGCTGATGCCTTTGTTGTGTGACAAATAAATAATATCTCTACAATTGTAACTTATGTATGATATTCTCTTTTGGTTTCTTTTCTATACGTTTAAAATCAAAACAAAAAAGAGAATCAGGCTATGGATCGGGTACACCGAATCGGTCAGAAACGTGATGTTCGTGCTCTGCGTTTCATCATGAAAAATTCCATCGAAGAACGTTTCCTCAACGTCCAGGATGCGAAACAAGCACTCGGAAAGGGTAGCTTGGAAAAACTCAAGAAGAATGATCGTAGCAAAGCTAGAGTAAGTGATAAACAGTCTCTACTAGTAGCTGATTTTACCAGCTATTAATGTATTATCTTTTGTATTTAACATATCTATTGATTGATTCGTTTGATCGTTTTTCATTACTCTAACATCGCGTCCCTTGTTTCTATGCGTTTTCTTCTGTGTAGATCACTGCCATGAAAGATTTGTTTCAAATGGATTGCGACAATTTGAAGTGGGAAGGAGCGTACGATGATGATGATGATGATGGAGCTGATTTGAAGGATTTTATTGTCGACGATGATGACGAGTCTTGAATTAAATTAAACTGAACGAATATATATTCCGTTTTGCGACAACACCCCGTCCAATATCACATACATATCGCAACAACAACAAAAATGCACCTTTCTCACGATATTATTTATATATTATATTACTTTGGATCAAGGAAGATATTTTTCTCCGAATGAAACAATCCATTTGTAGACAAAGATCACATATCCACATACAAACGGGTGTATACAACGAATGATGCAATGCTGCTGCCCCATACGAAATATACATACCATAAGTTTAGTAGGAAATCCAAATTATTCACATTTAACATCTTGCATAATGCTCTAACTAGCTTTTAGTAGCTATCAGTATGAGTATTCAATAGGATTGATTTACAAATAAATAGTGAAATAGCGGACTAGTTCATTTAGGTAGTACTTAGATAACTTGTCCCCATGTACGGATTGATACCATATTATAATCCTTTGGATGTTTGCGAAATTGGAACAGGTCACATCATTACCCCAATCTTTCAGGAGCCACTCAGTCTTTGGTCTGACAACTATAATAGTCTAATACAGATTATTCAATATCATAATGTTAATAGTAGGCTAGCTAGTATCTGTAATATTCATGTATGGACGCCCACCCAAAAAATATTGGTGTGATCTGGTTCTCCTTTTGCATGGTCAAATGTAGACATGTTGTATTTTCAAACAAGTAGGCAAGAGAAGGGAGAGAGGAAACAACTAAATTATGTCTACTAACATTGTATGCTTGTTGCTTTCCATTGCAATTTGTGATATAGAAGTCAAACAAGATATTGGAGAAACAAGAGTTGAATTCCAATAGCACAAAATAATGATAGTATGAATATCCAGCATGCTCCATTGTCTCAATACCCACACAAAGAGTTGATGAAGGCTTGGCAATTTACTAAAACCAAATAGAAAGAAAGTAAGCAATTGAGGCCTTCGCTCAAACTGCTGTTTGGAAGAGTGCGCCACGTAGAAACAATAATATGATGAAGATAATTACTCTACTGCTCTGGCAATAGAAATAAATACTGACTTTAATTCAATCACAATACTACTGTAATGCAAATTGTATTGTTTTGGTGCTGCCATACCCTTTTTTTTTAATGCGCCGGGTGGTCTTCTCAGACAAATCGCCGTCACAAACTCAACTTCCGGAAGAGTTTATGGTAGTTCTTCTTTTCTGCTGCTTCTATCTTTCAAGAACAACCGTCAGATTTTCGCTCAATGTGTTCCGATTAACAGAAATGGATGTTTTTCGATGTTTCGCCGTTCGGTCAAAAATAAGCATATTCCAAGTTGCTCTGCTTCGTTACTATTAAAACAACGTAAGCACATAATTATAGTAGTAGGACCTAGTAGGATAAAGCAGTGCAGGGTTGAGAAGGAGAGAAGGGCATTCGTTCGCTAGGAGAGAAATACACTTCCCAATTCGACCTGTGAGAATGAGAATAAGAATGATACTACCAATATTAACACTTCTGAAGTATTACACGGTCATTGTTGTTGTTGTTACTACTACTACTTCATCGTCATTCGCAAATACTGTGACTACTGCCTTCGTAATAAAAACAACAGCTACGAAGTCATGTTCAACCAGATTATTTTTTGAACAAAATAACAAGAATAAGCAGCATAATAATAATAAGTATGAGCAACAACAGCAACAACACGGCACTAATTCAACTAGCAGCACATCTTCTGCGAGTACCAAGTTAATGTCATCATTGTCGTCTGCTACAGTCGTCGCTGCATCATCCGCCACCACTTCCTCTTCCACAAAGTATAAAATTTATTGTGATTTAGATGGTTGTCTTGTTAATTTTGAAAAGGGTGTCCAAACATTATTAAATACGGGTAGTTCGAATTTAGATAAACGTACAATGTGGGATAGTATATCCCAGGTACCAAATTGGTTTGATAAATTAGAATGGACGATGGACGGGCGTCGATTATGGAATACAATTAAGCATTTAAATCCTGATATATTAACAGGTGTACCTGATATAGAATCATCACGAATAGATAAATTTAATTGGTGTAAAAGAGAATTAGGACTAGATGAACAAATTGTGCATCATGTTGATATGGCAGCAGATGGATTAGAGATACCTATACTAGGCGTAGATGTTGGGTTGCCGGCAATAGAGAATAATGTTAATAATAACAACAATGACGACAGTTACGCTTGGGACGATAACGATCATGGATGTTCACAATCATGGACTGATGATCATTTAAGTGTTAATGGGAATGTTCCAAGAGACGATATGACTAATGTTATTACATGTTGGAGTAATAATAAATACAAAGAATGTAGGACTGGATCGTAAGTACATATTACTTCATATGCCGTATTGAATATTTCATATGATATGTATCTAATCGTACTATGATGGTACACGAATTAATTAATCTAACGTCTACCTTTCCATTTTTTTTTGCACACACACACACACATTGTATTCAATGATTGTATAAATAATAGAATTTTAATTGATGATCGAATTGCATTAAAGAAAAATTGGGTAGATGCTGGTGGTATATTTATACATCACATCAATACCGAAACTACAATAAAGAAACTATGTAGTCTTGGTATAATATCAGAAGAAGAATTACCTGATAATAAAGAAAAAGATTGGTACTGGGACGTCGGTGGCGTAGGTGAAGCAGGTACTTGGAAACATTGGAAGTAAGACTGAAATTGATCTGAAATTTCATCGATATTTAATTATAGAATACAATTTTTGTAAATACAATTTTCTTTTTTTTTCCTTCTTTCTTTCTTATAATTACTTGTGTTTTATTCGTCGTAGTTGGTACTATTAAATGAGATCAGGATATGTACTCGTATTATTAACTGCGATAAAGGGTATACATACTGAAAAGATTATCGATGCAAATAAGTTAATATTAGTAAATAGTAGTATTTATTTTACCGTCGTTTTTTCTTTTTCTTTTTGTCTAGATTACCAACTGCAATTCTTCCTCCACTATCAGCCCCACTTGTATTAGCACTATCTTTATATCTTAAAAGTAATTCTTCATCTGACAATTTATGATTATTATTACCAATATCTGAAGAAGAAGAATTTTCTGTTAGACATGCTTTGGAATCTTTCCATATTCTTTCAACTGCAGGATTAAATCCACGAAATGATCTTCTTCCTATTATTGCTGCTTCCATACCAAACATATCCACTGAGGTCGCTTGTCCGTAAAAGTTTTCATCATCCAACGATGAACTAGTAGAATCATGATCATCATCGTTGTTGTCATTATTATCATCAACATCCATATCGACTACCTTTTCTTCTTCGTGCTGTAGTTGTTGAAATACTGAAGAATCATTATTCTT
>FMBT01000126.1:0-20180 GCA_900095095.1 Fragilariopsis cylindrus CCMP1102 | reverse complement strand
TGCTCAAAGCATTGTTGGCCAATATGGCGGCCGCCTACGCAATTTACCATGGACCAGAGGACTTAAGGAAATAGGAGGCCGCGTTCATGCATTAACACGGGTGGCTGCTAGGGAATTAACAGCAGGAGGGTTCAAGCTTGTTTTGAATGAAGCAGGAGAATATTTCGACACAATCGCGGTTGACGTGTCTTCTAAAGGATTAACTGCAGCTGAAGTCCAAGCAGGAGCTGCCGAAGCTGGAGCGAATATTCGCATCATCGATGATAACACAGTCGGTGTATCGATGGGTGAGGGTATTACTCGTGACGATCTCTTCGCTTTGTTATGTGGTGCATTCCGTCTCGAAGCACCGGATGTGACAGCAATGGACGATTCGTTGACGACTGTACCATCGAAGCACGCACGAGAGGGAGAAATTTTAACCCATCCCATCTTCCATCAACATCGTTCGGAAACACAAATGCTAAGATACTTGAAGTCACTCGAAAACAAGGATTTAGCGTTAAACCATTCAATGATCTCATTAGGTTCTTGTACCATGAAACTAAACGCAACCAGCGAGATGATTCCAGTCACTTGGCCGGAATTTTGTGACATCCATCCCTTCGCTCCTCACGACCAAGTGAAGGGCTACCATGAACTGATCGAAGACCTGAACACAGATCTTGCTGAAATTACCGGTTTCGCTGCTGTGAGTGCACAACCTAACTCGGGAGCCACGGGCGAATACGCTGGACTTTTGGCTATCAAAGATTACCTCGCATCCAAGGGTGAAGGACACCGAAATATTTGCCTAATTCCTAAGAGTGCTCATGGAACGAACCCCGCCAGTGCAGTCATGGCAGGGATGAAGGTCGTAGTTGTAGACAATGACGATCAGGGAAATATCGACGCAGAGGATCTAGCGGCTAAAATTGAGAAGCATCGTGAAAGCCTCGCTGCCTTCATGGTCACTTACCCATCAACATTCGGAGTTTTTGAAGAGGGTATTGTTGAAATCATTGACTCCATTCATGATGCGGGGGGACAAGTTTACATGGATGGGGCCAACATGAACGCTCAAGTTGGACTCACCAGCCCCGGTCTTATTGGTGCTGACGTATGTCATTTGAATCTTCATAAGACTTTTTGTATCCCTCACGGAGGAGGTGGACCGGGCGTTGGTTCTATCGGAGTCGCCGCTCACCTTGCTCCTTTCTTGCCTGGACATGTATCCGATCCGGAGGCCTCCGGAAAACTTTGCGGGAGCGATTTATGTGTCCCGAAAACAGATGGAGCAATTGCAGCCGCCCCTTTCGGATCTGCAGCAATTCTTCCTATATCTTGGATGTATATTAAGATGCTCGGCGAACCAGGTCTAAAATTAGCTACCGGTCAAGCCATTTTGAATGCTAATTACATGGCGGCTCGTTTGAGTGGAGCGTACGATGTATTATTTGTAGGAAAGAACGGACAATGTGCCCACGAATTTATTCTTGACCTACGAACACTCAAGTCAGCTACCGGTGTTACAGAAGAAGATGTCGCGAAACGTCTTCAAGATTACGGCTTCCATTCACCGACCATGTCTTGGCCAGTGACTGGTACTCTGATGATTGAACCCACGGAATCAGAAGATTTGCAAGAACTGGATCGTTTCTGCGATGCCATGCTTTCCATCCGAAAGGAAATCGATGACATTGGGAGCGGAAGGATGACCTACGAAGACTCTCCTTTGCACAATTCTCCTCACACTATGGACGATATGATCTCTGACAAATGGGAACGCCCATACAGCCGAGAGACTGCGTGCTATCCAGCGCCTTGGATCAAATCAAATAAATTCTGGCCCACGTGCGGACGGGTTGATAATGTATACGGTGATCGCAATCTTGTTTGTACCTGTCCACCACTTGAGGCATACATGGATGAGGAAATCAAAGAAGTAGCGTAGGATTCATAATATACATATAATACATATAAAGCTCGCTCTTATATTTGGTTTTCATCTATTATGATACGATTTTATTTCTTTACTAGACGCAGAAATTAGCAATAATGCATGTATTTAGTTTCCGAAACTTAGTAGTAAGATGGCTTCACATGAAAGATTATTTAACAACATCAGTGGAAAATCTTCATCGAGGTCTTGCACTTAAAGTATTAAAACAGCTGCAAAAAATTGAAAATCTGCACAGGATTATTTGTAACAAATAAGTCACAGATCTCGATATTTTTATAGAACACACGTCATAAATGGTTACTATTTAGTGCGAATCAAAAGTTATGAATAATACAACAAAATATATACAATAATTCCAGAAGCTTTTTGGTGTTTTGAAAAATACAATTCTGACACATCAATTCAGGAAAAAATGTCTTCTTCCATATATATGTAGTACGAATTAGCATGCTCAATGAGAACACATACTGAACAACATGCCCGTATTTGATAAGTGATGTCAGCTGTGGCAATTTAAAACTCACATAGTACTTGTGTGTGGATTTCATTTGAGAACAGCAACAGATTATGATGTAGTGCTAGTTTTATCTATGAAAGGGAAACAATTAATTGCTACTGAATAATAGATTCAAATTTTCTGACCACAAACTTCTTGTCCTAGGCCGGTTAGTACTTTAACCTTTAATCATTGGATGTACTCAAATACTAGGAAGTTATATGCTTGACCGTGCAGTTTGTATATGTTGTAGCTCAGCATCAAATAAAAGCAAATATTAAAATTATTAATTAAATACCTTGGTATGATGTTAAATTCCCTTCTACCCCAGACATTAGTGACTCCATACTCCATAAGTGTGTAATACTACGTAATACACGTAAAGAAATGAGAAATCGAAGAGTAGCAACAACACAAAAACACAACACAAGCAAATCAAAAAAACTCAACTGAATCAAATCAACAAGTTAATGGAAAAAAAAGGAATCAACAAACAACATCTTTCCCGATTGTACCAAAATCAAAGCGAAGCAAATAATTAACGTTCGAATTTGCTAACTCTAACGCTATTACTAGCCATCTAATATCCAATAAGATAACAAACAAACAAACAAAAACGCTAAAAATCTACAAAAATGGTAAGGATGATCAATAAAATGCACGGCATGATCCGACTTATTCTTACGTTATGGACTGCAAACGGTATTTAAGTAATGAATTTTCAGGAGTTAATCGTCTAACAAATTCCTTATATCGTACTGTATCTCTTCTCGTTTTCTCGTTTAATGAATAGGCTGATATTCAATACTGGGAAGATACCCTGACGGAAGAAATCGAACATATTGAACACATTCTTGATGGCATCCAATCATTGTCTGATCCAGTTGATAAGGCGTCGGCGTTGGAAGAAGCGGATGATAAAATGCGTAGTGCCACTGGAACGAAACGGTCCTTTAAAATGGAAATTCGGTTAGTTCAAGACACGAATCAGCGCAGTAAGTATTCGAAACGTCTCAAAAATATGGAAAATGAACTTCGAACACTGAAGGCCGACCTAAAGGCCCTACAGGCAGAGGAACATCGTGGTGAACTTTTCATTTCAGGTGGTGCTAGTGGACCGGACGGCGAACAAGATCCAACAATGGCCGGGAATAATATGTTGAATGAGGCTTCGACAGTGCAAGATAAGACACAGGACGCGCTTGGAAACACAAAAGCTATGATAGCACAAACGAAGGAGGTCGGCGTTGCGACGTTGGAAGAGCTACAACGTCAACGAGATGTCCTTCAAAACATTGACAAGGAAGCAGATCGGATGGGAGATAATCTAGCTAGAGCTGAAGCACTAGTGAAACAATTCGGGAAGCGAATGGCATCAGATAAATTCATACAGTGCTTTGCCGTTCTGAATGTTCTATTGTTTGTCGGTGTCGTCGTTTGGGCCATATTCAAGGGAAGAGGAGGAGAAGGGAATGCTGATGCTCCAGCCGATCCGGTTGCAACTCGACGAATGCTATTGCGAGGACGAGAATGATAATATCTTTTTCCTATTTATCTCTGTGATCATTATGTAACATTTTAGATAAACACATTATAGATCTATCAACTGTATTTTCTTTTAATTAGCATATTATATAGTAATACTATATATGCGATGTTAATTATATTTAATACAGTATATTACCGTGTTAGTTCTTCGCATCATAATGAATGTGTTTTCTATTTACAGTAACTAAGAACTCTTCAAAAGATAAAAATATGAGATTTTGCTATCTTGTCCTCTAAATTTCCTTGAAAAGTTGCGGAGGGAATGCATCATCCCAATTAATGGTCGTCGTGCCAAGCGAAAGCACCTGTCAGAAATTGTGGATCAAATATTATATTTTGACAATATAGATTACTATCCTCATCTGCTGTATGTTCAATTAATTCAGGATCGTAAGGGGGCAACTAAAGCACGATGTTCCGTGAACAACACAATGGTGCCAAAACTACTACCATATGATAGGTGCAGATTGAACGAGCAACAAGTTATAAATATATATATAAATATATACACATATACGATTGCTATTCATTTGGAAACTGTACCATATCAATCCATATTTGACGGTTTCATTATTCATGGACAATTATTTTTGGATGCTCCAAAGATAACGTTTGCACAATCAAATAATGTACCATATCATATAGTCCCGATAGTTTCATTCATACTAGAAGTTGCAGTGGTGGAGGTCATTTCAAAAGCGATTTCTTCCCCTCCTTCCTCGTTGTTATTGTAGTCTAGATTACTATCCTCGCTCTCCGCAAGGAGTAGTGAATAATCGATATCAGTACTATCTCTTCCTTCTTCATCATCATTATTAACGTGTGAATCAAATATTTCAGAATGTCCGATTGGTTTGGGCCGTAAAACGATAGCAATTCCAGATAGCAGCAATAAGTCGTTGATGGCATGTACCTTGTAATCAGCATACATGAAATGCTCAGTACCGAACGACGATACACCAAAAAATGATAACATTCCCATCAAAACGAGTACAGTTGAAACAGTTACGAATATCGTGTACAATATCCAAAAGAAAAGTAGGGTCGGTGATTTCCACCACGCTAGCCATCGATTTTGACCAATAAGACCACCACCAGCACTATGGCCGTGATAACCGTCACGGCTTATTTCAATGGTTGTTCTGTATAGTGTGTTGGTCATCCAAACAAGGAAAATTGCATCCAATACATACTCGAAGAAATCTACCGATTCTTTGACAGATCTGTATCTGAAAAGTATCATTAGGTTATCTGTTAACCGTACAATAACTTGAGCACATGAAAGTGCAGCTAGACACATCGCAGTGCTTTTGATACTTTCTCCTCCAACGGCGTAGTCATTGGAAGGGAAGTAGTAATATCGATCGGATCCAAATGCAATCTTAGGAGCTAGAACGCCCAAACTTAGTGTACAAGGATGGCGGAGACAAGCTAGAAACATGTCTGGAAAAAATGTAAAATAATCATAGAAGCAACAACAACAAAAGGTAGGAAAAATATTTAGTCTGTTGCTGTGATATTCGATGAGAAGAAAACAGTACACAACATAACTATGATATTCATCTTCTATCATGTACGATGTGTCGCCACGCGTACTGTAGACTACTTCTGGTTGGTACTCACTGACATAGGAAAGTTTTAACACACCACCTCCGATACCGGTAGACGAACGATGTCCCATAACTTGTAATAGTCTGACCGAAAACAAAAAATTGGCAAGTCCCATAATCGCAATCGATACGATCAACCAATGGATAGGGGAGAATCCGTATTGAATATCATCATAATCTGTATCATTATTTATGCTCGTTGTAGTTGTTGTTGTTGTCGTTGACATCGTTGTCCTTCTCCTTTTTCTACTTATTTTCCAATTCCGAAATCTAAAAAATCCATACCAAACAACAAGGATGAAACACCAAAGGGCGACAATCTCATCAAAATTTAATAGACCCTGTTGTTCCCTTGTGAGTTGTGAAGAAGAAGCATCATTATCATTCTTCTGAATTACTTCATTTAGGTTGCGATTCTGATTGTGATCTTCGCCGATTTCGATCCACCAATATATTATGTTTGACATTATGCTGTTCATCATATTTCACGTCCTATCGACCTCTGTTCGGTCTAACTCGTCTTCGTCGACTGTTCGGTTTAATTCGTCTTCGTCGGCTATGATTGATGTCGATAAATAGATTTGATTTCGATGGTACTTCTAGAATTCTAGTAGTACAGTACTTGTAGTGTAGTGTAGTGTAGAGTGAAGAGAAGAGAAGAGTTTTAAGGTACATCGTCAATAATTGTGTCATGTTATATTTTTTATAAAGAAAAAAATCTATCGAGAAGTCTTGTGTTTTTTCATTCCGCGTTATACCCTTTCCTTGGTATTTTGAATTTGCGTCGCGCCCAATGTCCTTCCTACGTACGACGCGTTCCGGAAGCATCCACTACTCTCCGTACACGAGGACGCCTCTCAAGCCATCGCCATAGAATGTTACGAACGTACGAAGAATTATTAAAAAAAGGGTACAGTACAATTAATTGGGTGTAGTTGCTTCCATTTACCTTCTCGACTCAATACAGCACTAAAGTAGTGGTGTACAGTAGCCTTCAACACTTAACAATACCTCATCTCACATATAAATCACTTCCCTCATCTTATTTCGAATAAATTTTCGAATTGAATCATTGTAACACTGAAAACGAATCGACGAATCGAATCAATTTCGTATATCATCCCATCATCCATCATCGACTCTCTTTCCTGTGCCGACTGTAATAGCAAAAACAAAGAATAGCGAATAGGAAAGATAGGAACTAAAATGTCAGGGATCAATAATCATCATACTGATGCCGACGACAGTATAGTAGATAACTTCGATCCTCTCATACTGGACAATAGATTCACAACAACGAATGGTACTAACGGTACAGGTACAGCAACGATGATGATGTCAACCCCCCTGCCAACCTTCGATGCTGAAAAGAAGAAAAAACCAAGAAAGAAAAGAAGAAGCAATGTAACGAAAAAACCACCGGACGCACCAAAACGTTTCAAGAGGTACGTACTTGTGATTTACAGTATATACCGATACAATACATTGTGTCTACGCAACACTGAACACGGAAATATCATGGAAATTACATTGCTAACTACTCTACTCTACTCTACTCTACCCTACTCTCTCTATGTTGTGTCGTTTATCCATTCATTAATTTTTGTGTCTTCGACGATGTTCCTATTTACCGTATATATAGCTCATTTATCTTTTTTTCCATGGAGAAACATAAAGAAATCAAGGCAAGATTAGCAAGTGGAGGGGAATCAGAACCCAACAAGGTAAGATTTCGAACATTAATGGTATTGATTTCAATGTTTATGATGTGATTTTACTTTGTTCCTATGCATCTTCTTTTATAACTTTCCTAATGATTGTTAATCGATTCATTCGCTGTCGTCATCGCTATATAGGCTACAAATATTACATCGTTGGTATCACAGGCATGGAGAGCATTAGAAACGACGGAACGAGAGAGATTCGAAGCAATGGCACAAGAAGACAAGGAACGATACAATATCGAAAAGAAAAACTACGTACCTCCACCTGGCATGTCTGTTACTACCAAGAGGAAGAAAGATCCAGATGCACCCAAACGTCCCATGTCGGCATATCTATCATACGCAAACAAGCTCCGTGGCAAAGTCAAAGGAGAAAATCCGGATTGTTCAAATGGAGAAATAAGCAAGATTTTAAGTGGGATGTGGAAGGAGGTACCAGACGACATACGAAAAAATCTCAAGGACGAAGAAAAAGTACGATGGGACGGCTACAGGATAAGAATGCAGGAATGGCGGAAGAATAATGACGGACGAAAGAAGGTTATGAGCGCTCTCAATGTATTTGGTGATATGGACCGATCATCGATTGCGGTTGGGGGTAAATCCAGGAAGAAAAAGGAAAAACTAACCATACCAGATGGAGAAATTGATTTCTCTTCCAGCTCGCATCACCATGCTATGATCGATAACGACGCCAGTGTCGACGACCATCTCCTTGGTCTGGGTAGCGTCCCGGGGATGGACGGCAATCCGAACATGACAGACGAAATGATGGCCGCATTGGCCCTGCGTGGAGTTCGTGGTGGACCTCAGCAACATCTGGGAGAGAATATTATGGGGGATCCATCTATTGCTAACAACAGCAATAGTAATGGATATGGTGCTTTGTTTGGAGTGAACGGTACAAACACTTTACCAGGAACTGCTGCTACGAGTTTTGGACAGATTGACATGGGCTTTCCGTACAACCAGTACAACTATAATCCTCTAGTTGGAAACTCAATGATAATGGCTCAGCTTCGTGGAGCTTCAAATAATCCATATCAGCAATATTCCGGATCTATACGTAAGTTGATATATTGCTATTATATGCCATTGTTGTTGTTGTTATTGTCGAATTTGCTTCGTTCGTGAAAGAAAAAAAGTGTACCACACAATAAAACGTCTTTCATATAATCTCACACGCAGTCTATCATATCTCTACCAGCGATGGATCAGCAACCTAATCTTTCCCAACTTGCCTCGTTGGCGGGGGTGCAGAATGATGCATCACAGGAGGGGATGCAACAGCAGACACAGGATACAAGAAGTAATCAATTTGTATCTGAGACCGGAATGAATACGGCTACGGGAAACTCAATTGACGATGGGAATATTGGCAGTCCTGGACGTAGCCCGAATAGTGATGGTTTTGCAATCTAACAGATCTATGATACTATCTGCTAATATTCAACAGGAAATATATATCTTTAAACAGCGCTGACTTATATGTCGCCCACGAAGTTATAAGTTGGTTCATTATACAATGACAACGGAATCTGGGCCTGACTCATTGCATATTTTCATGAAGAAAGAACCGCAACTAAAAATCGAAACGCGAATGAGAAAAATAAATTAATGCTGTTTTATTTTTTTATTGATCAACCAACTAACAAAAGAAATTACATACATATTCATTTAATTTTATTTATCAAGATATTTATTGTAGTTTATACTCGAGATGCAATGTAATAACACTAAAAGTTTGCTGTCATTTCATTAGTAATTATTGTAGAATCATTTACTCTTCGTCGTCGTCTTCTTGATCGTCCAAGTCGCCTTCTTCGTACACCTTGCCTAAATCTTCTTCATCAAGAACATCTTGCAATTCTTTCTTGGCCTGTTTCAGCATCGTTGCTGCTTACGTTCTTGTTGAGCCTTGAAATCTAATAACTCTGCTTCGACGTCGGCTTCTTCTCCCGCAGACTGACGGAACTTCAAATCGCCTTCGAAAAGGGCACGTTCCCACACTGATTCGATGAATGCCTCTTCCGTCATTTCCTCATCGACCGTTCCAGCCATGGATTGAGAAAAATATTCTCTTTTGGCCCACTCAGTACCGATCTTTTCGATTTCCAACGTTCGTTCGTCCTTTACTTCTTCCTCGTCATCATCATCATCAAGGGACCACCACCTGGACTGTAATTATTTCTAGCATCTTCAACTTGTTTCAAAAATGCCGGTGCCTCCCACCAGGCCTCCTGAATTTGCGAAAACAATGATGTCCAAAGAAAAGATGAAAAAATATGGTGAGTGGATGCATCACATGTCAAGAGTTTACAATTACACTGTATGAAATGTATAATCCTTCCCGCCGATTTTTTTTTGTAAAATAACTTACAGTCGCGTAGACACCCTCTGCCATGTTAGGGTTCTTTTCAAGGAATTCGTCCAAAGCCTTTTGATAATTCTGGTAGCGTAATTTTATTTTTTCGGAACAAAAGTAAAATTCAACGTTGGGGTAAGATTATAGAAAAATATTAGATTGGACAGGACAATTTAATTTGATGACGACGATAATGATTTTAGAAGGACGAAATAAAATTTTAAAAAATACTCACTTCAGTTCCGTTGCGAAGCATGTGATCGATTTCCTGACACCGGGCGTATCCTGCCTCACGTAATCCTTTGATAAGCTTTGCTTCAGTTGTATTGCTATCAGTAACTTCTGAAAATGTTAATGCCTTATTCGCACCCGAATCCAATTGTAAGGTTTCAGTGACCATTCGCATAGCTTCTTCCCTTGAAAAGACAGCGTCTTCTGGCAAGGATGCATCTTCGTCGATCTCGGAATCAAAAGCTCTGAATTTGTATGGAATTTACCTTCACACGATCTTCAATTTTTCCTACTACTAATAGGGTGTATTCCTTTCCGGTGTCTTTTAGTGCCTGGACGGCAGCTGCACGATCTTCAGCGGACGTGCATCCCCAGCAGCGTTCGTTACCATGACGGAAAGATTGTCAAGTGAGGATGCATCCTTAGCCAATGCAGCAATAGACTTGATTTGTTCAATCATGTCGCCTTTCGATTCGACGGATGCCAACCATGAATTGATCCCCTCAAGTTGGTCGACAGTAGGTAATGCCCCCTCCGATGCCGCCTCTGAAAAATCAAGCTTGTCTAACAAACCTGAATATCTTGACGAACGACTCAACAGACGTTTCTTAGCGAATTTAGCATCATTGACAAATGCAACATCTTTTTAAATTCAAATGCAGAATCTTCATGATTTATTAAGTCAAAGATATATTGATCGGTTCGTTCTTTTTCATTGACATAACCTGATACCATAATCGTACCTTCTAACTTCGCACGTGGATCAATACCATCAGGTTCTTCAATATAGGATTGGATATTTTTTTCAGGATTGCATTATCGGCGGATGTGGCCATATCCTCTGTATCCGACTTGCCCCATTGCGCAATGTTCAGAGCAGAATTCGACGACGACGACGACCATGACGACGTTGTTAGTGTATGACGAGAAAATGCTGGTGCTGTGGAGAAGGAGTGGGCAACAGAAACTGCAGATGCCGCAAATGCAGCCAAGCCTAAATTGGAAAGCTTCATTGTAAATTGATTATATTGTATATTTGGTATATGAATGTTTTTTTGTTTGGTAATAATAATAAGAAGATAATATGTCTAGTATCGAGAAACGAATTTGTTAATTGGCATTTATATTTCGACAGTATTTTTGTGATTCAGAATTACTTCACGTGTCACACGCAAAGCTCTGAGTGGATCCGATCTGCCTTCTAAATTCTGAGCTATTCACCATGCGGCCAATCATAGTACTGTATCGCAAGACATTCTCTGTGTAGCAAAAAAGCTCTATCCTTAATGGCGCAGACTTCCACGAATGAATTATAATTACTGATTCAATTCGATTCATTCGATTCAATATTCCAATAACTCGTTCTTCGCGCCTTCTTGTTTACACGGTAAAAAATCGAATGCAAAAGATAAAGAAACAGCGTCGAAGCGCCTTCCGATCCTTGTAGCACAATTAAAAAAAGTTGTGGGTCGTCCAAATATTTCTAAAGAGAACAACTAGACCAAGATGGCAGGAAATGCGGGCAATAACCAAAGAATCATTCCTCTTGATGAGGGATGGGATGATGAAATTAAAGCTAAGGTAAGAGAAAGAAAGAAATAGGAGAATAATATGATTGTTGGATCAATCGAATCGATCATTGGATATAAGAATTTAATTTTGAAGCCCCCTCCCGCGGAAAACTAGTAAGAGGGTGTCAAAAAATGGATCTAAATTTTCCTAGGGCTCGAACTTTCACCGTCAGAATAGTAATCTACGGCCGAGAGTTCTCGAAGACAAAAATAGTAAAAATGTCTCCGACCGACGACTACAACAAGAAGTTGATTTAAATTTAAAAAATCATTTTCAGATATTTTCTTTCTTACACACGATTTATTATCTTTCTCCTGCTATTCCTTTTTCATTCTTTTTCAGGCCATCGATAGACTGGAAGGCTTATTGAACGGCGACCTTTCGGGTAGTATATTTGGACCCAAGGAATACGTTCAGATCTACACGTGAGTAAACTTAAATACTAAAACTAAAATTATTATAATATACATTCGGCGCAGTTATTTGTTAGTGGTCGTGGTATTGTTGTTGTCATTCAATATAGCTCTATTGTTTCAAATATAGATTCTTCTAACTTTTAACTCTTCGTTTGATTTAATTGACACTTTCTCATTTCGTTTTGTTTTATAGAACATGTTACGACATGTGCACACAACGTTCTCCGTACAATTGGTCTCGTGAGCTATACCAACGACATGGCGAAACGATCGAACGATACCTTACTACCAACGTTCTTCCCGCATTACGTGATAAAACAAGTCAGGGTGGAACAATTCTATATCGGAACTCAAACACCGTTGGCAAAATCATCAAATTATGAATAAATGGTTAAAGAAGTTCTTTACCTACCTCGATCGGTACTACGTCAAACATCATAGTTTACCTACTTTAAGTGAAGCGGGATTACGATGTTTTCGAACTAATGTCTACGACGAAATAAAGGGCGATACGACGTCGGCAATACATGGACTTATCAACGAAGAACGTGAAGGAAAGATCATCGATAAAAGTTTAGTGAAGAGTGTTGTTGAACTTTACGAGAGTATGGGAATGGGTACCCTCGATGCATACAATACCGATCTAGAAGAACCACTACTTACTTCTACGCGAGAATACTATGCCAAAAAGCGTGAAGATTGGATCAACGATTCTACTCCAGATTATCTTATCAAGGCTGAAGATGCATTAGACGCAGAGCGGAAGCGTGTCGAGGATTACCTCCATACGTCCTCGGAAGCCAAGATTTTGAAGGTAGTCGAGGAAGAAATTTTAGAACGTGTCGAAATGGTTCTGCTAGAAAAGGAAGGATCTGGATGCCGGGCCCTATTGCAGAACGACAAGTCGGAAGATCTTCAACGTATGTACCGTCTATTTGGTAGACTCGAGAACGGCCTTAATCCTATGGCTAATATATTACAGAACTTTATCACATCGATGGGTGAAGATATAATCAATCGTCGCAAAGCCCGTCTGGACAGTGGAGAGAAGGACAAGAATGACGATCCAAAATTCGTTAAGTCGATTATGGCACTTCATGAAAAATATCTAGGTGTTGTAAAGGACGACTTTGGTGGGAACTCGCTCTTTCAAAAGGATTGAAGGATGCATTCGTCGAGATCGTCAACAAAAATGTCGGTCAGTTCACAAACGCAGAATTGATGTCGACGTTCTGCGACAGAATCCTCAAAAGTGGTGGTGAAAAACTTAGTGAAAAGGAAGTTGATGCCAATTTAGAAAAAATCGTTCAACTCTTTTCGTACTTGACGGACAAGGATATGTTCGCTGAAATCTACCGTAATCAACTCGCAAAGCGACTACTCAGTCAACGATCCACGAGTAATGATGCGGAAAAATCGATGATTGCCAAACTCAAGATGCAGTGTGGAACGCAATTTACATCCAAGATGGAAGGTATGCTTAATGATCTCGCTGTTGGTGCTGGACAACGATCAGAATTCGGAAATCAACTGCGTACTGTTGATACGAAACTTGATTTTAGTGTACAAGTATTAACGACGGGATTCTGGCCTACTTATAAGAGTCCCGCAATTGCTCTTACACCACAAATGTCCAAATGTATGGACATCTTCAAGGATTGGCACGATCAAAAGCATCAAAAGAGAAAATTGGGTTGGGTATTTTCTCAAGGGAATGCATCGGTTCGTGGGATTTTTGGAAAGAAGTCGTACGACCTTCAGGTCGCTACACTTCAGGCGGTGGCGTTGGATGCTATGAATGGTGGTGCAACTATGACGTTCACAGAATTGGCAACAAAGCTTAATGTGGAAGAAAATATTCTGAAGCCTTTGATGCATTCTCTTTCTTGTGGAAAGTATAAAGTGATCAAAAAGACACCTGCCAGTAACAAGATCAACACTACGGATTCTTTCACCGCCAACGAGAAATTCTCTAGCAATATGCGTAAAATTCGTATCCCGATGGCCTCGTTGGATGGACAATTGAATACGAAGCGCGTTGAGGAGGATCGAACGATTGCGATTGAGGCTGCCATTGTTCGGATCATGAAAGCACGTAAAACTCTTCAGCATCAACAACTTTTGTCAGAAGTTCTTGCTCAATTGAACTTTTTCAGTCCCAACCCTCGTCTTGTGAAAAAACGTATCGAGGCTTTGATTGAACGGGAATACCTCGAACGAAGCGCCGACAACACTCAAGTATATAACGTAAGTAGTTTTGTCCTTTTTGTGATATAAAAGTTCATTCTATCTGAAGTGTCACAATAATATCAATTTTGTCTCGCTCTAAATTAAATTTCACGCTCACAATTCGCCTATTATTATTAATTCAATTTCATTCATTCCAGTATCTTGCATAAATATAAAAATATCAATAAAATAATACAAGAACGATGCAAGGGGCTCCCTCCGTTTTATCCAATACACTTGCATGATAATATCATTAGTTGATGAGAGCATGCGTGTTGTGTAAATTAAGTTTCGATGGTTTCAGCCAGTCGAATAAAAGAAAAAGAGAATGTATTGGTACATTATAAAATACTCTAGAACACTGTAGTATCTAGACTGCTTTGACAATTAAACTATAGTATCAATGATTAAGTCGACGAATGAATCAATTCAGTTTTGTTATGATAGCTATTTCTATTACTGTGATGGTATTTAATTTTCTCATGTCCATTTAAGATGTCCAGCCCTATATCATCTGTCGAACATAGATGTGCGTGTGTGTACACATAATATATATCGACGAATCAATCATCGGATTGTGACTCTTTGATTTTCTTTTTAAGTGCAGCAATTTTTTGATCTATAAGGATTCGTTCCTTTGCAGGACTCATTTGAACAGCAACGGACCTCGTCGAGGACGATGAATCATCTTTATTCGTTGCTGGTTGAACAACTAAACGTTTATTTAGTAGCATTCGCATATGTAATGAGTCTATTGCCTTTTGAGCATTTTCTGTTGAATCCAATTCTACGAAGCAAAATTTCGCGTCTGACTTTTGACCTGTCATAAAGTCTGAAATCCTTTTTGGTCTTCCAAATTTAGAGAATAGTTTTTCTATATGAGTTTTATTGATCTGATGAGCAAATCCTGCCACAAAAAGTGAACCCGATGTAGCTATAGAACGTCTTTGTTGATGAACACGTGGTTGTTTTGCACCCTGGTCGTTGCTGCTACTACTGCTACTATCCCTCAATCTTTCAGCAACGTTTTTGCTCCCGCTATTTGTTTTGTCATCGTCGATACTTTTCTTGTTATCGTTATCGTTATCGTTATCGTTATCGTTATCGTTATCGTTATCGTCATCATGCTGTTGTTTGTTGCTATCTTTTTTGCTGCTGTCAGTTTCGTCAATTGCAGCGATTCTTGACGGGACGCTGGTACCGGATGGATTAGTAGTAGACATATTATTCTCGCCAAGCTCTTCACGAAGTAACGATAATATTATTAGCTATATAAATAGTACAAGTATGACCAGTTTGTTCAGCAATCGAAAGGATGATGATGTATTCTTTCGGTTAAACAAGGTAATGAGGAATAATGAGTGAGAAGTAATGAAAGCGTCCACAGTTTTCCGTGAACATTTTCATCACCTGCAAGAAATAAGCAGAGCAAAATGTAGTGAGTCCCAGCACCAACCACCGTGACTCAATTTTCCCAGATGCAACAATAAATCAAAAAAAAAAAACTTGTCTTCAATCTTCAATCACATTGAAGACAATTCCAACCCTCATGCCTAAAGTAATACCACATGCTTCTTTGATCTCTGTCAATAAATTGAGAGGTGACACAAAGTGGGAGTTCAGGATTTATCTTCCTTGCTTATTGACAAAACCACTCACACCAGCTGAATGTAACACCGACCAAGCCCATCAAAAGTTAACGTATTGGTGGACATGGTCTATAGTCCTGTGTGTAACAATTCACAACAACTGTCTAGACTATCTGGAATGGGACATGGTAGAACTCAAATCACAGGCTTCATTTCATGCTGCGATTTGGTACATTGTATGATACATCTAGAGCGCTTGGCAGAGAAGCAATTTTTTGGTCTATCCCTTGGCTGCTTCACAAAAGTAATGAATTTCCACAGCTTGACTGGATTGGCTCATTATCAATAGAATCAACAAACAAGCCCTCCAATTTGTGATGGGCAAACATAAATGTTACCAGTATATGAGTTGAAGTTGGGCTTGATCACCTTGATCCCATTTCATTGGAGTTCTATTAATGCCGACTGGCTCCCTGTTTACACTAAATTGTAGGAAAAGTCTACCATTATGACAGACTTGTTCACTCTTACTTTCCTATATGATGCTCATACTGAAAAGTAAAAGTTTATAGTACACTTATACAAGGTAAAAGTAAATTCGTAGCAAACATTGCATACAACACATATCACATGCATTATCTATTTTATATTCACTCATTTAAACACAGAATAAGGCATCAATATATTATGTATCTTAATTCAAAGAACAAGTACGGTAGATATTCTGGACTTTGTATTACGTCATTTAGATTTTTATTTTTTGACACACTCGGGGAGAAAAATCATAAATACATTCATTACTGTTGAATGCGAAATAGCAAATAGAGTACAAACATATGTTTCACTAGAAATTCATGTTGTTGATCCCTATTTATCGTATTTTATTTGTCATAGCCATTTTTCTACAAGTAAAGTAGCTCTATTCTTATACTAATTCTCAGTAGGACTACTATGAGCTAGATTTGTTCACGTACTGTCAAGTCCCCGGCTAGTTTGCATACTTCAGAAACAACGGTCAGTATATTTTGTTGATATTGTTCATGATCTTTTTCGATAGACTGTACAAGCTCACCCGCAAACTTGGGTCCACAAATATTCAAGGCGATAGCAGCGGTCAGTACAGCCATACTCCGTATTGACGCCGCTGTTGGTGTCTTTGGACTCTTTTCTTCAGACCAACCGTCGTTTTTGTTGCCGTTAGTTATTGGTGTGGCGGTAGCGGCAGCCGCTAGCAAATTACTCATGATCTTGCCTCCGTGACACGGCATGATGAGATGAGCCGCGAACATTAAATTAATCAAGGCTACCATTGATGCCATTTGAGTCTTCCTAGTGGTTTCGTCTCCCCAAAGCTCTCCCATACCATCAGTTGTTGTCATTGTAGTTAATGGTAACAACGCAGCAAGTCCCATCCGACCCACCTCAATCGCATCGGCCTCATTATTTCTATCTATAGCATGTTGCGACAATAATGGAAGTATACCTCCCAACAAAAGTTCCAAGCATTGCTCTTCACTCGTTGGACGATACGATGATTTTTCAAGACGAGTAAGCCAATGTCCAGTCACGGTTCTTCTTCGACGACGTACGTGGTCATCGTAATGACAGTCTTCATTTTTTTCTTTTCGTCGCAACATGATTTCAAATAGTTTGCTTTGCGCTCGGCCAATTGTAACTACTACGGGACCATGACCTTCACTCGATTGGAAGGCCCGTTCCAAAACGGATAGTGTGTTTTCCATAAAATTTAACAAAGCATTGTCGTTGTTGTTGTTGTTGTTGTTGCCGTCATTATTGTTGCACTTCAAGATTTTTCTCCTATCATCATCAACGACGTCGTGTATTGTTGTGTCCTTGAGTTGTGATTGCAGTAGTACATCTGTCACCAACAAAAACCCAGCAGCTCCCAAAGTACTGTATGTAGTGTTGGTCGAATCTACCAAACTGGCGCAAATAGGAAATACATCTTCTAATATCTTTTCTCGTATTATCCGATAACCATACGACGACACATCAACAACGTCATCCTGATAATCGTTTTGTTCCAAAAGTGTCATATCTGGTGTTAGTAAAAGTCTCAAAGCATTCACAGCAACTGCGATTCTAGATGGTATCATTTGATACGGTGGGTCATCATTAGAATTACTGCGACTAGTATGTTTCTTTGTCGTCGTATTTACTACCCGTCGTCCCATTCGTATCACTACTGATGACGCCGATACCGTTTCTTCTTGTTGTTGTTGCGTTAAAAGCTCTTCCACTCCGTGCATATCTCGACCAAAAAAATGTGCCCGAACGTCCCGAAGCAATGGACTAGCACCACCCAAAATCTTGAGTACAGATTTACGTTGTAACAGTTTCGATTGTCGGACTTCTTCGACTTGTCGTCGGTTCAACAATAAGAGGGATAGCATTTTATTCCAAATGTCGTCTACCAACTGTGATACATATTTTGTATTATTTGGATCGATCCAACCCTGTGTCGAAAGGTAACTCTTCGAATACGAATCCCAATAATTATCATCCAAATAAGAATAACTTTGACATAAATCATCATCACCATCACCATCATCATCATCATCATCATCGCTCTTTGATGATGAGTCTCCTCTACAATCTTGTAAACGTTTGATCATTCGCTGTACGATGTCTAAATTATCATTTTTGTGAACGTTAACCGACGAGGAGGGTGTCATCAACGACGCCGACGTCGATATTGGCAATGACAACGACGGCGATAAGTGATGTGGAGACAGTACATTCAATGATGAAGTTGCTGAATTTCCATCTTTTTCGTTTTTGTTGTTGTTGTTGCTGCTGCCATCGTCAAAGGCAAGTAACGTGACAGCACACCGTCTGAAACAATCGTAGTATTCGAGTAAACAATTGTTTACCCCATTATTATCATTATTAATACTAGTGTTTTCATCACTATTAATATTTTTGTTATTGTCGAGTACTACACATACTTGATCGAATGTTGTGAGTGTATCACTGAGAATTTTCAAAAGCATTGGAAGTGCTACGTTCCTTCGAAGATTTTTATTTTTATTTTTATTGTCGTCTTCGTTGTCCTCGTTGTTTTTGGCGGCAGTCAGAATTGTAACGTCGGAAGAAATAATGTTGATAGTCCTCGAAAGACTTCGTTTCAACGATGATGATGCTGCCGGTGATGACGATGATGATGAGGATGATGATGATGTCGCTATTAATGATGATGTCGATGATTTAATTACGATAGTTCCACTTTTCGTAATATTATTACTATTATTATTATTATTATTATTACTGTTATCGTTGTTGTCATCGTTTCTATCATTATTGTTGTTGTCGTCGTCATCGCGAGCAGCTACCAGATCCAGTAATCTTAACAATATCTCTGAGAGTACCAATTCGTAATTTTTTAATACAGAAATGCAACCGGGATTAAACGGAGGTACAAGTATTGTATTAGCAGTAGCAGTGCGATGGTGGTTGGTACCGTTGGTATCAAAAATAATAGATCGAATGGATGTTTCGTATCCTTTAATCCATTCTGAAACTACCATTATAACTTCCACTTCGATGGCGGTATTGTCATTGTCCTTGTTATTAGTAGTAGTAGTAGTATCGGTGGTCCCAACTTGTTGTTGTTGTTGTTGTTGTTGTTGAACGGCAATAGACCATAATTGATCCAACCAATATCGTATAATTGGTGATAATTCTCGTGGTAGTTCATTATTATCACCATCATTTATACTACCGTTGCTTTCGTATACTCTACTATCGTTATTGTCGTCGTCGTTGTTTTTATTCGACGGAACAATCATTGTTGGCGAATTTTCTTCTAAATCAGAATGAATATTTTGTCGGAAATGTTTGACTAGCTGATCTAGGATAGATCGGACGGATCTATGGAAGATTTCATCATTTTTGTTGTCGTTGTCATCGCCATCGCCATCGTAGTCATTATCGTTTTCATCGTTGTCGTTCATTTTGATGTTTTCCCCATGCATGAACAGGTCATGCATGTCAACAGGATTATTATTATGATTGTTATTATTATGGGATGTTGGGATGTATTCAGTTCAGAGCTGTTCGAAGTCGAGAAGCTTTTATATTTATCCAAGCTAGATTTTCGCATTTTTATTTTGAAATAATCAAAATAAATTTGTTGATGTCGCGCGGCGTTCGCGCGAAAGAAACATTAGTTCCTTAAAGTTTTTCGATTTTTTCCAACGGCGTCGAATGTCTCGTTGTTAAACCAACACAACAAATCAAACCCAGAAACAATAGATCAGGGAAAGAAGATATCGTACACAACTAGCATCTAATACTTTGTACGATATACAACAATAATAGTCAGATCATGTTCGATCCAGCAGAACCAATTTTGATTGCTGCAGTAGAAGGAGGAGGAACGTCATTCGTTGTAGCCGTTGCAGAGATTGAGATTGTATCATCCAATAACAATAAGAC
>FMBT01000124.1:0-14701 GCA_900095095.1 Fragilariopsis cylindrus CCMP1102 | reverse complement strand
GCAGCAGCAGCAGCAGCAGCAGCATCAACAACAACATCAACATCAACATTTGCAATACTATCCCCACCAGCAACAACTACATCAGCAGCAAATAAACCCAAGTCAACAGTATGATCAATATCATCATCAACAACAACAACAGCATCAGCCGTACCAAGCACAAAATCAACATACGAATGGGGTATATTTTCCCGCTCCGCTTCCGCTTCCACTTCCACCGTCACCAGTACCAAGTAATACTTTTCATAATTCGAACATTGAACCAATCACTACTACCAGTAATGCAATTACTCCCGTAGAAACGAAGTCTTCGCATGTCTCTGTTATTGCTCCTTCTACTGCTTATTCTGCTCCCGTTGCTACTATCGACACAGCCATCACCGATTGTAGCACAACAAAAGAATCAGGAATGGACTTGGTACAACCATGTACTGAAGCCAAAGCAATCGCCTCTTCGTTTTCTCGAGGGTTGGGAAATATAGCAGTACCTATTGCAACTAATGCAAGCATTAGCAGCAATATGAGTAGTACTCGAGATGTGAAGACCGATAGCGACGATAAATTATCTGAATCTACACTCATCGCATCCACTGGAGTTACCGTAGTTCCGAAAATAGTAGCATCATCAGCATTTGCATCAGCATCAGCATCAGCATCGTATCTGGGTACGGCTGCTACTGCTGCTCGTGCGGGATATGGATTAATGCCCCAATATTATGGGGCACCAACACACACCGCACCGTATATGCCTCAATGGAACATCGCGATGAACAGCTATTCCATGCCTGGAGCTTTTTCTTTGCTCCCCCCACCACCACCACCACCACCCCCGCCGATGTTCTGGAATGCGCGTCACTCCACAAAGACTACATCCGTGTCGAAAAGACCGAAATCGTCTAAACCAGTTCTACCGTCTCGACTGTGTGCACCGTTGGATGACCCATCTCCTTTTGCGAACCAAGACCGACATCTCGTGACGGTAATGCTGGTTCGTGATCCTCGAACGGAACAATCATTCGGTGTAAATTTGGAATTGCGCACAACTTCAGCATTGGTGGATTCAGATTGGTTTGAAACTCAACAAAAAATGAATCAACCGAAGGATCATTCAGCAATCGATGTCCAAGGTAAAATTAAAGACGCATCCACGGATCGTACCAGTAACGAACATGGAAGTAAAGAATATGCATTAATATCAAAGCTTGATCAGAAAACTCCGACCGATAATTTGTCTTCGAACTCGATCAACGATACGAGTGGTAGTAAATGCGAGAAGAAAGATGACGATATACAAACTAATGATACTATCATCAACAGCGTCATCAACAGCATCATCAACGACATTATCATCAACAACAGCAAAATCGACGAAACGAAGCATGTGAACAATTCGACGTCTTTGATGGCTGATGTTGTAACTTGTGAGAAGATGGCAGATAAGACGATGACATCTAATAGCCCTAACTCGGTCAACGATACGAGTGGTAGTAAATGCGAGAAGAAAGATGACGATATGCAAAATAACGATACTATCATCAAAAGCGTCATCAACAGCATCATCAACGACATCATTATCAACAACAGCAAAATCGATGAAACAAAGCAAGTGAACAATTCGACGTCTTTGATGGTTGATGTCGTAACTTGTGAGAAGGTGGCAGATAAGACGACGACATCTAATAGCCCTATAATGTTATCGTCCGTAGTACCTGCAGTATCTGTGCTACCTAAGAAAAAGAGGCGTCGTCGAGTCAACTTTTCTGTCATGCTGGTGACGGATGCCGACAAACAAAACAGTCGTAGATCAGATATCGATCCACAGTTTTTACTGTGTTCTGGAGATATTGTGATCGAGATTGGCGGTCTGAAATTAGAGGGGATGAGGTTCAAGGATGCTTGCGGAGTCTATACCAGTCAATCGAAAAAATTGAACGAAACGCTAATTCAAACCAAAGTTATTGTGGCGAGAAAGAAAGCAATCGTTGCTCCTGTCAAATTGACAAAAGTAGAAAACACGAATACGGAGTCTCTGACATCAGCAATGGTCCCCTCGCCAAAGATTCCGGTTCCCCTTCTCCACCACCACCACCGGAAAACTCTTCGATGATGTTTAATCCCACTGAACTTTTTACACTTTCAAACATTATCTGGAACTCCCTTCATAGTTCAAATCGTGTGCTTGGGCAAGACATCCGAGATAATGCATTGCACCAGATCGCTGCTATATTTCGGATGGGTACCTCGCTGCACGATACCGAACTAACGCACAGGCCAGTAGCTACTTTAAAAAATAAATGGTTGCACCTTACACGACTACTAGATTATAACCTCACAGAAAAAGGCAGAGAGTTTTGGAACAAAAAACTGCATGAGGAATTTGGAGATGAAAAAATTCCTTTCTGTTCTGACGTCGAACGGAATGCCATGCGACAATTGCCTCGTCCGTCGAGAGGGTGCAGGTGCAAACAGCAGGACCACGAGTTTCTCTTTGACCCGAAATGCACGTTGTATCGGAACCTTCAAAAACGTTTATCAAAAGAGGAATTGGTTGAGCTACGGAAACATAAGACCAAAAACTACTTAAACAGTTCGTCATCAAAAGACTTGAACACGGTAGAATCTGCATTCAAGAAAAGGATAGTAAAGCTTAAAAACACATCAGAGAACGAGTCAATTGAAGCACGTTTTGTTTCTAAAATGGAAGAAATCCAAGTCAAAGAACTTCGTCAAGCAGTATTTGCTCCCAACTTGACAGTAATAGTTTTATCTTTGATTTTTGAATTGCAAAGAGAATTTTCTTCCTCTATTGACGACGAGGAAGAGGAAGAGGAGGACGAAGACATGGATAACGATGACGTTCCCTTGATGTGTTTAGGAAAACGCGATTCCGAGGATCAGAACAGATGTGGTGGCAAGAAACGTCAAAAACTTACCGGAGAGGAAACCCGAAGTTTTGCATGCGATATCTAATGAGAATGCTCGAATATGTGAGCAAAACCTGGGGACATTGCTATCGCGAACCAGACAAAGATGAATACGCATGGAGGTGGGAGGTATTTCACGCAGTTCATTCTGACGACAACGACCAGTTGGAGACGACTCATTCAACAAATCGGGTTCCAGACTCCTTCCCCTTTGAAAATATCCAGTTCGGATTGAGCCCTTCTAAATCGACGAGGAATGAAGTATCATCTATGCCAGGAACATTCCGACAATTCGAAGACTCTATCGTTACTCAATCACCATCTAAATTAAAAATATCCAACGATATCTTAGATCAATTCTGTTTGGCTGTTCACTTTTTATCTCCTGCGAGCTCTGGACTTTACGACGAATTGATTGCGTTGCTGAAGATGGGTGTATTGAAAGTTTCTTCGGGGATTCCTGTCTTAACGGATGACTGGTGGTCGAAGGTTGATATTATTGTGCTAGATGATATGAAGACATCATGGTCTACTTCTGTAGATCCAGATTCTAGGTATTGCGTGAATGAGGAGCTCAGAGACACATTGGAGGAACAATGGAAAAAATCTGACTACGGTTGGGCTATGGTCGACAACCCCCGTGATCTAATTTTTGACTTTACCGTTCTTGATGAGTGGAGGGAGACTTTTGAGAATCGTCTAGTAGAAAAAGCAAATCTATCGGAAGGAATTGGTAGGTTCGGACTCTAATTGAAAAATACTATAATGTATTTCTGTGCAAAACTTCCATCTCTGTCTATCAATATTACCTCGATAATTAAAACAATAGATACTGTATTTAAATTAAACTGCATTTTTGGTTTTATTCAAGTCGATATATATTCAGTTCGCTATCAGACTATATATAGTATATGGTTAATCTAAACATTATAGTAGATGATTCAATTTTCTAATTGTTGTAAACTTATAGCTAAGAATAAGAACATTAGGTGATGTTTCCTGTATCATACAATGGCACTGACTAGTAGGGTTCTACAATAAAACTACGATGGCTGGACGTGACACATAAATTATTCTATTCCAAATGATTTTTCTAATTCTTTCATTGGGTAAGAAAAAAGAAATACCAAGGACTCGATAAATCTAAAATTCATCACCCATCATACCGTCCATGTCGAAATCTCCCATATCGCCCATACCTCCCATGTCACCCATGCCGCCCATGTAGTCGTCGTCACCACCACCATCTTCCATATCACCCATGGCTTCTTCATCCTCCGCCTTCTTTTTCTCCATGTGTTCATCGTACATCTTTTTCTCTCCATCCTTCTTTGCGAAAAATGTTTTTTGTGCATATTCCTCGGCCTCCTCGAGACTGTCCGTAACAATGATGTCATCGAAGAGTGTTCCGGTCTTAACTTGCCAGATTTCAAATCCAACGTGTGTACATCCATTCTTGCATACCTTGTACATCTCTTCGTTGAACGAATAATCTGGATTGTCGATCATTGGATGTTCCCATTTACCCTTGTAGTCTGGGTTGTCGATTTTCTTTTGTTTCCATTCACCCGAAAAATCTGGGTTGTCAATCATGGGTGGCTCCCAGTCACCATCGTCTTCATCATCCCAGTCATCTGGTTTTTTAGCATCAGGATCGGCAATTTCTTCTGGTTGGTCGTCAAAATCATCTGGCTTGGTGTCCTCAGGATCGAGCATTTTGGCGTTATCGACCCAATCCTCTGGTTTCTTTGCGTCAGGATCCTTAATGGTTTTTTCGGCCAAAAAGTCGAAATGCTCGTCGAGCGGACCTTCTCTAACAGACTTATTGTCGATAAGAACCTGGAATGTATTGTCGGGCTTAATGATTAATGTATAAAGGTGTGTTAAGTCATCCGTTTCGGTACTGACTTCCTTCTTAACGAGAAGGTTTTCGTCCTTAACGTGGTCGTTCAAAATAACATGGGTCTTCTTGTTCGAGGTTCCACAAATGTCAGGTCCAAACATAACGGCATATGGGGTATCGCCTCCGAAGCCGGCCGCATCGAATTTATCTCCCTCAGGTAGGAGTTTGATGTATGCACCACCACAATCCAAATTTTGTTCATGCTTTACAGAGTATTGGATGACGAGGGGTTTGTCGCTGCTGCTGGTAAATGGCTTGTCAAGCTTCGCGGAAAGACCGTAAAATCGAGCGTCCTCTGATGTTTGAATACCCTTGTCGTCAGCATCTCCAAACCATTCTCCTGCGGTATGTTTCCATGCACCCATTTCACCTTTAGGTTTCCATGTAGACGATTCCGTCCATCGACTTGTCCATCCCTAAAAAAAAGCGACATTCAATTCCGATTCACGACGACGACGACGACGACGACAGAGATCATTGTTTAGTGAAGAGAAGATAATTATAATAATTATTACATCACGAGTCAAAAACAAAACGAGACAGAACAGAAATTCGAATGGATCATATGTCAACAGAAAAAATATAGAATAAGTGAGAATACAAATCTGAAAAAACCAAAAAGACGTCGGGTCTTCTCATCATCTTTCGCGGCGTCGTTACAAAATAAGATTTTAAAAGCGTACCTCGTCATTGAAATTTTCTGTTAAAAAGAATTCACCGTATGCAGAAGTGACACATGTGGCAGCAATAAGGACCGAGGCTGAGAATTTCATTGTGAATATGTTTGATTGGACTTTATTTTGTTCGGGTTGTATAAAGAATTATGACAGTTGTATGAAAAGATATGCAGAGAAGAAATGACTGTTTTCGGTTGTTCACCGAATGGAAGGAAGAAAGGAAGCGAAGACGAGATTCATTCTCATTAGAAAAGCGTAACGTGTTCAAGTAAGTAAAAAAAAAAATCAATGCAGGTTAACGGATCAAGGCCAGAAGTGTAAATCAGTCTCATTTTTTTTAAAGTTGTAATTTTTAATTTTTTTTTTAAATACACATGAGAAAGTGTAGAAACTCTGAAAGACAAGACAGTGTAATTTCAAGTTGCTGGTAAAATTCCCTTCCTGGAGAGAAATACTAATCTGCTTTTAATAATAAACTTTGATTTCCCATCGCTAGACGAATATATATGAGTATGTTGCAGATTGAAGTATCTGGCATCCTTTGCATATAAAATAGAGCAAACGAAAGATGCTCAGGAAATTTTCAATCAATAGCTTTACCTACATAAGGACATCAGTACATTCATGGAAGATTCATCATATTTAATCAATTGCACTCTATGGAAAACTGTATCATTTAATTTGTAATCAATTGTATTTTATGTTGTAATAACATCATATGTTTCAAGTCTAATAGTTGAAAATCCTTTCTATAGAAATATATGGCCCTTAGAAGTTCATTACAAAGCTTTTGGACGAAATATATTTTAAATCCCATGATATTTTTGCTTAAATGGGGAAGCTTATGATCAAATCCAGGATATGCGAGCCGATGATTCGATGCGAAGATTATATAACCGTTTTGACGAAAATAGTATATTCTAATTATTTTTTGAAGTGGTTCAATTGTTTTATTTTAATCCTTTATTGATTCGTAGTATTTTCTCCGAGCCTTTTCCGTCTGGTAGCCTGCCTGCCCAGGTCGTCTTCGTTTCGAGTGTCATCAAGCCCATATCGACGAGCGATATTTCCGAGCCAACTCAGTGTCTCCAATATAATTTTCCCGGGTGAAGAAACTGCCAATAATGGGCGAGCAAATGTAGATTTGGACGCTGTTTCGGTCGAGTTGCTACTACTTGTCGTATCAAATCCATACAAAGCCTGACTATGTGCCCCCTCCAACCGTATTTTTCCTCCTCCAATACCACCATCGGCACTTGGGTCTCCTCGGTGCTTACGGTCAAAGCGACTGTCTGGTTCCAAACTGGTGTTCTCGATCCAACCATCAACGAATTCACAGTATTGAAGCCCTTCCTTATCAATTTGCTCTCGTGCCGTAAATGCATTTGTCAGAATCTTTATTCGATTACTATCAGTAATAATGCTGTTACCATCACTACTATTTGGTATTTTCGTCCCACTTACTGACGCTGCGATACCTTCAATGTTTTGTAGCATATGCGAAACTTCGTCCGCCAGACTACCATCGTCATTGTCTTCTAACAACAATGTTTCCATATCTACCTGTAACGATTTCTCATTGCTGTTGGTAGTGGAAGGTGGAGACAAAAGTCTCACATCCGATTCGACCTTACGATCTACGGTCACATGTATGTTACCCCCATCAGCATGAACAGGGTTGACACTATCGGGTGCGATACTGTCAAAGTGAATATGACATGATGTCCAGTCATCGTCGGTCACAATAGCAGGATCTTTGATGGTGCTGTTGTCGGTACTTGGTTGTGATACCCACACCTCACAACTCCCGTTAACACCACCCAAATCAACAATTGGTAGAATATCTCCAGTAATTTCGTTGGTATCAGAAGGTTTGGGAGCGGTGGCTTCTACGTGAAGGTGACCGTGATGCGATTTGATACGAACTGCCTGGCGCTGTCGATGACGTTGACCGCCATTAACGATGGCCGGTTGTTGAACGATGACATTGGCGTCTCCAATGATGTACAATGAGCTAATGTCGCATATTGCTCCCGTATCATCATCGTCAAGTTTTTCGTTGGTCGCAGTGATGTTAGAAGCAGCAGAAGTTTGAATAGATACTGTGTTTTCATTGCTACCATACCCTCCCACTTGAATCTCCATGGTTTTAGCATGAATGCGCTTAGCTCGGATCCTATCGATTGACGGTCTATGCACTGATAGCCGGAGAGACTGACACTCCAATGTTTCCGACACGAAAATAAACGACGGAGTTACATCTTGTTCTTCTTTCATTTCCGTCGACCCTGTTTCTAACTCGATATGATGTCCTCTCAGTTTCGAAACAGAGATATTCCCTTGTGCCGTTTTAAGCCGAACATCTCCCTCGATTTTGCTTTCAATAAAAATTGATCCTCCTTGTGTTAGGTCGCATTCGATATTAATCTTGTCGGGAACATCCAACGTAAGACAACAAGTTTCCTCGTCGTCATCGCAGTCTCCACCGGTGACTTCTTCTTCTTCTTGTTGATCATCCAGTGGTAACGATGACAGCAACTTCGGCGCGGGATTATTGTTGTCGGATTCACTACCACCTAGTGTGATCTCTTCTATTCTATGTTTGTCGAGTATGTCTATAGATACGTATGGGTCTGCGCGTCCAAGGGAAGTTATTTTGTCTTCATTTCTCGAAAGTAATATGTGGGCGAATGTACCACTATCAGTATGACCATCGCTGTTGCCTCCGTTTTCGTCGGAACACTGAGGAGCGATGATTCTGCGTTGTGCAAGTGACAGTCGTCCATCATCTCTCCAATGAGATCTTATACGAAGATCGGTACGTAAATGAGATCGAATTGCTATTGTGCTCCCCTGCTTCAGATATGGAATAGATTGAGACAAGACCCAACGCTTTAGAAGCTGCTTACCACTAGTAGCACTCATAGCTCAGATAGAAGAATTTGTTGTTTTGTTGTATTCTACGGTATGTCTTTTTTGTAATTATTTATTACTGTGCCGTTCCTGCCTCAACTACATCTTTGTTTGAGGTGGTATGAAGAAAATTTGATTTGTCAGAAATCAGAAACCATCACACAGAGTTCAAAATCAGTGTGATTCATTCATTTGGCATTCGGGGGAGAGGTACATTTTGTATAAATGGGGGAAATATGAAAAAAGGATCAAACTACATAACAATACAAACATTTATAATTCATATAAATTGTTTCAAAGTCCTACATTGTAATGGTACAGGTACTAACTGTATTGCTAGTTCCAAGCTGTGCCATTTATCAGCTGTGAACCATCCAATGGAACTAATGTCAATACATTAGATTTGACTACCACTATTTCAATCTGTAGTTATTATAGTTGTATACTCTATCCATACTATACTATAGGTCTTCAGTGGAAACTAACATAAGTTCATACAGTTCCTACCTTGTTTTAGGGACAAAACAATGCATGGACCTCTTTTTTTCATAGTACCAATGCGCCAACACACCTTATTTATGTTACAGGTTTCTTGTTGGAGAGGAAGGATTCAAGCGTTGTCTGGTGCTTCTTCGAACCGATGGCATTTTTTCCAGCCGGAGGCGCGAAGGGACCCTTTCGTAACCGTGCATAGTTTCGCAAGCTTTCCGCCATATGACTGGCCCAAGGGAAGCAAATGTTTTGCATGATAAGCTGCCGAGTCTTTTCCGAAAGACATTGGCTAATATTTTCCAATCGTTCAAAGGTGGCATGTAGAGCATAGCTTTCTAGATGTTCATATTCTCTACTGCTCCTGTTATCCATTGTTATATCGTCTGCGTCATTGTCCCTAGTTTCTTTCAGACGACGTTGTTGTTGAATTTTCAACTGTAAATCAACAACAGCAATATGGAAGCATACTGTGCAAATATCCAGCAAAGCGTAACATTTAGCACCATCGTCCTCAGGAAATAAAGTTGCAAGCTTGGCCAAGCCGATAGAGGCTAACGCTATGACTTGCCAGGACCGGGAAGAACAATTCTCGGTGGGAACCTTCGAGGTTTTCATCTCTTCGTCAACCAAACGTGACACCCAGTCATCATTGTTGTTAAGGCTATGGTTGTCGTCATGAAATGCTCGGTTTATTATACAGTGAGATAGCTTCAATTGAAAACCCACCAATGACGATGCGTCATCATCACAAACAAGAAGATCTACCGTTTGGGAAAGAGGAATCCAGGCGCTACGTTCTTCGTACGCGTCAGTTCCCTTTTGACCACGTCCTAATTGTTTTGACCATACATCACAAATTCTTTCTGATAAGTGAATCAGCCATTGATCGTAACATGATGCGTTAAAATTATCATCTCGACGGACCATATCCAGAAGACACTCCACAATTGTTTGAATGTACCTCTTAACGTCACAAGAAGCGCTGTTGTTATTATGAACGCATACGAAACGGGACAAAAGTAACGAAATTAATTACCATGTGTGTTGGAAAACGTTAGTCAATGTCAATTCTATCAGGTTAGTTCAAGGACAGAAATGAACAGACGACCCAATTCAACGAAATCATAGTTGGATGTCTGTCACATTTAGGATCGTCTTTCAATTTTGTAGCATGATATTGTAGTTTTTAAACTTACGTTTCACTCGAAGCAAGGGCGTGATCCAATCCAGCCCATAGTACGGCCAAAATAGCGTCAGAAATATCTTCTCGAAATTTCTTGCCATGACCCATCTCGTAGTCATGCCGTATTATATGTACATCAGTTTCGCCGTTGCTGTTATTCTGTTGTTGAAGGGCAAGAGCCCAAAGTCGTAAGAATCGAATCAATGCCGTACGATTATTCCTAATGTGGACCTTGATCGGATCTTCTTTGTTGTTTTTCATTGAAATTACATCTAATGGAAACGCCGCAACTCCCAACGACGACGACGAATTCTTGGTGTCTTTAACGCCTTTTTCTTTTGCCTTGTCGTTGTTCATACATTTTCTCTCATCCGTCGTGACGGATGGTAACGTTAGACCAAACCACCGTTTTAAAAAGATAGACAGATCTGAAACAGAGAATAAGTTACAATCTTTTTCTGGATATCCATTTCCTTTAGACCAGAGCTGACACAGAGTCTGATAGGCACCCGTTTGGGCCTCATTCCATAGTAGCAGGTTTCCCGGTAATTTCCGTTTATTTGCAATATCATTTTGAATCTCATCTCTTGTATTCATAGTACTTGCAATCGGACCACAAGCAACTGTTATCAACCATCCCAGCAAATCGATGGGAAGACATTGTATCCTTTCTGGTTCGTTTTGCACACATAGACGTGCTTTCTTTAGGTACGAACGACATGCACGAGGAGAAGTAGTCACTGTCGATTGCAAGAGCTCCTCGCGGAGAAGCCTAAAAGACGATGTATCAGATTGCTGTTGTCGATCGTTTAAAAGAATCATTCGTAAATTCGTAAGAGCTTCATCGAAGTTAGACCAATATGGTGAGGAGGGGGAGGAGGAGGAAGAGATCATCCCGTCCGACGATAGTACGTTGGAAGAAATCAGACGTGAAAATTGCAACGTATTTCGGGATCCAAAAAATTGTGACTCCTTAGTATCTTTGGCCTGACGATTGTGATAGTGATTGATTTTATTGGTCTGATTTTGTTGCAATGACGCCGCGGAAGACGTTGGTTTTCCGTTCACACCGCTGTTCGACGATGAATATTTGTTGTTGTCATTGATCTTCTTATTTGGACTAATATCGTCCTCGTTCAGCAATACGCTATTGCGTTTATGAATTACATCAATCCGATCTTGACGTTTCACTTTTTCCTTCGAACCTTGGAGCAAGGAATCCAGTAGTTCCTTAGCCTTATTCCTTTTGGCATCAGGACAATCAGCGTTCCTTCCCCCAGCTGGTTTTCGTTTCGTAGACCTAGTCGTAAAGCGAGTTGAAGTAAGAAAATCATCGTCACTGTCACTGTCATCGCTATCGATGTCATCTTTGATTGATATTCTCTTCCTGGAAGGCGGCATGATAAGATGTAAGGTATTACTAATGTTGTAAAATAATATGCTCGAATTTTGACTTAAAAGTTACCAGGAACGAAGACAGAGGTGCGTGCTAACAGTAGGGCGATCCCGTTGTTTTCTTTAATCTTTTATTTTGCTAAATAAAATCTGTTATTCTTATTCACACAAGAAATTAAATGTAACTGTATAAATACCCCGGACTACAGTTACTACTGTATAACAAGTTCGGAGATTATTCAGTATCTATACTCTGAACTTGTATTGGCTGTGATTACCATCTCCGTTTCCTGTGGTGCCGTTTTCTATTACAAGGTCAGTTCAAAGTAAAAATATTGAGCTTGCTGTTTTACATTTTACTGTGTAAGAGAATCTCTCTTTGATAAAATCCCTAACCCTAATAAAAGTTCCAGACATGCTTAAAAGGTCACGAATGAATGAACGTCTGTTTCGACCGAAACAAGAAAAATACCTCTTACCTTTCTACTTTTCATCAAAGCGTACGAAAATTACTTAAACCCTTGAATAAAATCATCAAAATATCCCTTTGTAGCGTTAACAATAGCGATACATACAATAATCAATTTAGGTAGGTAACGAAAATAGCTTGTAGTGTAGTAGGCAAGATGATGCCGATGTAAAATAAAAGTCGATGTAATCGACCTCAATTAGTCGGTTGGATCCTAAACTGACTCTGGATTGTTGTCATATTCTTGTCAATCTTGTCCATACCTTTGATTTGCTCACATTTAAACTACGACGTCTTTCCTTTACTTTCAATTACACAACAGATTATTTTCATAATATAATATACAGTCAAAATGAGTGAAAAAGTAGTTCGTGGACGTGCCAACGCCTCTGGTATCAAGCACAGAGTCTCTGCCGGTCTTCCAACCGCTGCTGTTATTAACTGCGCTGATAACTCCGGTGCGAAGAATCTTCACATTATCGCCGTATGTAATACCGGTGGACGATTGAATCGTCTTCCTAAGGCCGGATCAGGTGATATGGTCATGTGCTCAGTGAAAAAGGGAAAGCCTGAACTTCGTAAGAAGGTCATGCCTGGAATTGTTGTTCGACAAAGAAAATCTTTCCGTAGAAAGGAAGGTGTATTTATTCATTTCGAAGATAGTGCTGGTGTTATCGTTAATAATAAGGGAGAAATGAAAGGTTCTGCAGTATCCGGACCTGTTGCAAAGGAATGTGCCGAACTATGGCCACGTATTGCATCCAATGCTGGATCAATTCTATAAACAAACTTATTCAAACACCCCACCCCCAACTTTATACCTATAAATACAATTCTACCATCATATGACTAAAATACTGCTTCCGCTTATTTGAGATATACCGATATGAACCATCTGCCACTGATTAAATGGCGTTAGATTAGTTGTTATCGTTGTGTGCGATATTCTATTAGTAGGCAGTTCAATTTGGATTGTATCATCTTCAGCTTATATTAGTAAGCTGATTCATATTTCAAAATAGAACTGTCAGTTTGTTGTTGAGTTTAACGTGATTATTTCAAATTGAACCGTCATGGTTGCTAAACATTAGAGCTGTTCTACATCAAATACACTCCATTTCCAATTAGATGGTGTTGCTTGTGTTACTGTTTTTTGAACTAATATCAAGTTTCAATGCATTGAAGTAATACACTGTACAGGCTTATTCATGTTGGTGTTATCAACAGATTAAACTGCATTCATAATGACGATCACCTTCGGTTTCTGTGAGGTACTACTTGTACACCAAACATAGCTATGTATCTAATCACTGATCATATGATAATTTTATGTTGACTGTTGTTGAATACTGATGATTGTCAAAGTGTTTACATAGATCAGAGAATAATCCTATATTATTACATGAACGCATTGTCATTCTTTTTTGCTGATATAATTACTGTCACCATTAGCACCATCATTAGCAACACAATTGTTGTTGTTGCTTGTTGCTTGTTGCTTGTTGCTTGTTGCTTGTTGCTTGTTGCTTGTTGCTTGTTGCTTGTTGCTTGTTGCTTGTTGCTTGTTGCTTGTTGCTTGTTACTTGTTACTTGTTACTTGTTGCTTGCTGCTTGTTGCTTGCTGCTTGCTGTTGCTGCTTGCTGTTGTTGGCTTATCAAAATCAGGGTGTTATTATGTTGAATTGTTAGTGTATGATACAATTGTTTGCTTCTGTTTGTATTGTTGCTGCCACAGATTTAGTTGGCACATCAAGAACATGTCAGTGGTATATTTTCTTTCATCATAGATTGAGAGGAGGATTGGTTGATTGGATAGACGAGGTTGTAGAGTAGGTTTGATTGATGTCAGACTTGTTTCAGGTGAGGTAAATAGTAAAGTATTCCCTTCGGTTTGACTTACAATGATACAAATATCACGAATAGTTTTCATGGCAAAATACTATCTAACTACTATCTAGCTATTAGCTATCATATTTGTGTGTCTTGTCAACGTGATAGTATGCCTAATGCCTATGCACTATACTACAATGTACTAGTACTACTGTATGACTTAAAAATAATACTAGTTAATAGGATGTTAAAATTAAAAAGTGAAAACGAATGACAGACCGCATAACATTTTTCGCATTTAAAAATCAAACAATTCAACTATAAAGGAATAACCATCGTCCATCGACAATGGCCAATAATAATAATATAAAGCGAAGCAAACAAGAAAACGGATCTCCCATTCATAAAACAATCACCACATTATTGAGGTACTACGATGTCCAAGAACGAAATAAAAAATAAGAAGGTGGCACAGGCGTCAAAAAACGAAAGAATCCTGGACCTGGTATTTACGTAATGGTGGAAGCGCTAGATCTAAAAGCAATGGTGCCGGCGATGGCGATAGGAAATGCTAGTGCTAGTGCTCGTACGAGTGCTATAGACGAATTCGATGCGCTATTTTCTGATAAGAAAAAACAAGATAAACAAGCCAAGGAAGAAGAAGTGGCCGAAGAAGCGGCCATAAAAGCCGCTAAAAAAGCTAGACGAAAAAATGATGGCCCATCACCAACAACATCTTTTCGTGGCGAAGATTGGGTCGATGATGGATTGGGTGGAAAATTCAACAAGGATGGTTACACAGGTAGAGTAGAGGATGGTATTAAAATTTTCAAGCACCATATTCTTAACAAACCAAAATCAGGGCAATCGAAGGATTGTCCTTTTGACTGCGATTGTTGTTTCATATAATATTAT
>FMBT01000775.1:0-15185 GCA_900095095.1 Fragilariopsis cylindrus CCMP1102 | reverse complement strand
TTATTCAAACATGCCAATAGTATTTGTGGACTAAACCATGATGATATGACGATGATGATGCTTGTGTTGAGTCTTGTTGATCATTGAATTTAGATCTTGTACGTTCAATACTCTTGTTTGTTCATAAAACGACAAGCTTTATCAAAATGTTTAATATATTCTTCTGAAGCTCCACTTCTTCTTCTTCCAGTGCGGTTTTCCAGTTTCGTTACTATCACTATCAGTAGATACATTAGATACTATTCTTCGTTGTTGGTGTTTCTGTTGTTGCTGCACTGTTTAAGTAATTCAATACCACGTAAATGATGTGCAATAGCTAAGTTCAAAGCATGACACGTGGATAAGAAATAAAGGCAGGATGCTGTTCTTGATCTTGCGAGAGCAGCTTCAAATGTAGTAGGAAAAATATCTTCATAAAATGGTAAACGTATTGAATCACGAAAATAATTTCATCTTCTATATCTAATACTGGGTTTGATACGGTTGCGGATAGTGCGGCTGCTGGTGGTGGTGCTTCTTCTAAGTCTATTCGATGAATATTATTATCAGAAACTATTCGAAGAATATCAGTATCATTACAATCCATATCAGAATCCGTTACCTCATCAAGAGAAGGCATATAAGATAATGATGAAGATTCGTTCTACTGAACTTGACTTGAGGAACTTGGAGGACGATACTGATTCTGAGCTTGATACTGAACTTGATGATGATGATGGTGCTCTTCGGTATTGATAAAATAGTTCATTCACATTATTATTATGATAAGATTAGAAGGAGTAGGGCAGAAACAGCGACGGGGACGGCGGCTGTGGCGTACTTCTTCATATTCATTTTAATTTTAATCTTTCATGTGTATTATAGGCAGTTGTAATATTTTTAGGCTGATTTATTTTGTTGATTCTAAACAAATAACACCATCATGATTTAATGAGATAGTTTTTGAACGAGGTTTGTGATAACATCAATGTGTTCGTGTACTTCGTGAGTAGCTGTTGGTTGTTGGTCTTTCATTTTGTTTTTTTATATTGATTCGATAGAAGGTACCGTTTGCTTTGTTGTTGCTACCTTAACTTTCTGGTTGTGTTTATTGTTTGCGGTTGTTGGTTTTGTTATCTATTCTATTCTATTATCTTATTTTTTTGTGAAACAGTGTACTGTACTGTAGCGTTATTGTGAGAGTTGATACAGTAAGAAAGAAAGATTGGCGAACTACTCGTCTAGGCGATGATTGAAGTAAAAATTATTTCATTATGTTACTGTTACAATGAGAAAACATTTGAAAAAAGACTTCCTATTCTTCTTTAAAAGAAGAGAAACGAAGACGTCGATTCACAAAATTAATCGACGACGATGTAATGGTTTGCCACCGAATTTTAAAAAGAAGGGTAGACCGTCTGTTCTACAGATTCTGTCAAAGAAGAATAATTAGAAGAATAGCGTCAGTATTACATTCAGTCACAAATTTTTAATTAGGAAACGATACAAAGTACGTGAAAGTACGTATAATACGCATCTCATTTATTATGGAACATTAAGTACGGTATGTTGAATTCACACGTAACGCGACTTATGTATTTGCGCGAAAAAAGTTATCAGCGAATAGGAATACACTAGCAATCAACGCATACTGTACAATGAAGGTAGCGAACCTGTAAGAACAATACCTGTAGGAGCCTGAAAGAACAATACATTATAACTCTAATGTAACGTCAGCTAGCTATCGCTGTACCATCTTGTACGAGCTATTTTAATAGCCATTGGTTCTTGTACGCACTAAATACTTAATTGAAACGATGCATTGCAACGCACAAGCAATGATTGAATGAAAATACTACACGTGTACAGAAGCGTGATGACGAAAAAAGTATTGAAAGCTGCCTCCGGCGGCTGGACTGCCGCCTCCTCCTTGTGTGGCGCGAGTATGGAGCTCGAGGCAAGATAGGAAACAATATGTTCGCGACAACACTATCAATATATACGCGTATTAGCCAATCAAAGAGCATGTTCTTTTTTTCTTTTTTAATCGTTGATAATCTTAAACTAAATAACAATTATTGTACGCACTAAATTGCGTAATGAAACGATGCTTTGCAACGCACAAGAACATAATTGTACTAGTACTCATCGAAGGGGTGACGACGTGGATTCAAACATCATAAAATGAAATCATGTTTGCCATATTAAACGTACCTAACCTTTTGCATATACAGTGTACCGAAAATAAATAATTAAAGCAAGTTTGTTACTTCAGTTTGAGACACTACACGTGTCATCAATTTTCCGCGCTGAAAAGAATTGTAAATGCGTATCCTTTACGGTACCAGTACTAACTTCGTTTTCCATTGGTGTCATGAAACAAAACTTCCCTTAAATCCTTCACGAATAATAATATGGCAAGTCCTACAACCTGCTTGACCCTGCCTTGACGGAGGAGTAATATTTACCATAGTTAGTTGTTACTTTCTCAACTGTGTGTGTTTGCTTACTAAGGGAAAAGAACGATAATGTATGTTGATCACAAGAAGTTGGGTTAACAAAACAACATTCTAAAATTTAGAAAAACGCAAGTCTGTACACACCACACCGTACAGCGTCGGACTGTAACTAGAGCTCATTCTATAATCCGTACAAGACGACGCAAGTCTTGAAAATTTTTAGTTAGCTAGCTCGCTCGCTCGATTGTTATTCATCATGACGACGAAAAGGACAGCAATAACGAACCAGCTTCATCGTATAATAACGACGACGATGAATAAGTCGTTGTCACTGCTTTATTTGTCAGTTTTTCTTTTTGTTACTATTCGATTCGACGTCGTTTCGGCATTGACTTCTTCTACACCAATTACTTCTACGAGAACATTAAAGTCAAGGTTGTCGAGGTCGGCTACATCATTGGTTCTGCAAGGAGAAGAAAATAACAATGAAATAATAATACCGGATATTGAAATATTTCGAAATGAAATACGAAAATGGTCTCGTGTACGACGATCGTCTCGATCAGGAGCATCATCGTCAACACAAGCAGTAGAAGAAGCACCGAATGAAGCTGCAAAAGCATTACGTCAAATGTTTCGATACTATAATCCATCTAATAACAAAAGTCAATATGAAGAAGTTGGAAAACGAAGTGAAAATAACAAGAACATGAGCAGCAGCAGCAGTATGAATAGTCGTCAACGTAGTAGACAAACTGTAGATGCTATCGATTGTAATCAAGTTATTAATGCATGGAGTAACTCATATCAAAAAGATGCACCACAGCAGGCAGTATCAATCTTAAAAAGTATGGCTACAATGTATGAAAATAATAATAATAATAATAATAATAATATATCTGAAGACTCAAGTTCAAACTACGATTCATATTCATGTATACGTCCAGATGTATTTACATATACATCTGTTATTAATGCATTTTCAAAACGTGGTGATTATGATGAAGCAATGAAAATATTTAAAATACAAATGAATGATTATAAAAATAAACATAATGTATCCGCGAAGGTACGTTTACGAGATAGGTGCCATGAAGCACTTTTCATCCCCTCCCGATCTTTCTCAAACGGACATTTTAGAATGTGTAGAGGCGCAAAACCGAGCGCCATACATACAATTTAGGACTGTCGATCGCGCAGGATTTTAATGGAAACTTATTGTCATTTCTTTAAGTTGCCCCTTTCTACTTACTAGAATGCATGAACCCATCCTTTTTAAATCGTTTCATCATTGTGTTACTGACCCTATACTATCCAATGATTATGCCGTATCATGATTCTCGCTTACAGTAGTGTCCTTTGTTTTCCTTTTCTGCCAATTAATCTATATATAGCCAAATTTAAGAACCTTCAATACAATGATTAATGTGTGTTCCAAATCGAATCGTGATGATATGCCAGAAATTGCGGAAAGATTGTTATCAGCTATTAATGATTGGTATAGTAGAGGTGATTTAGATGTGGGTCCAAACACAATAACATATAATAGTGTTATTAATTGTTGGAGTAAAGTTAAAAATCGGCAGGTAGCTAGTGAAGCACCCAAGCGTTGTCTTGAATTATTATTAATAATGATATCAACCTATCAGGATGATCCACAAACAAACTATGATATACGTCCTGATATAATTACATATAATACAATAATGAATATTAATGCACAACAGGGTGATATTAAAGGTGCTGTTACTGTATTTAATATGATGAAAAAAGATTATCAATCATCTGGTAGTAGGAATAATAATAATGCAAAACCAAATATTGCATCCTATACAATTTTGATCAATGCATGGTCGAAATCAAATACACGTGATGCACCTATTGAAGCTGAATCTCTACTGCTAGAAATGTTAGATCTGTATTCAAAAGGTTTGTTAAATGAAAGTCCAAATACAATTGTATACAGTAGTGTCATTAATTGTTGGAGTAAATCGGATCGAATTGAAGGACCAAAACGTGCCCTTGATATTCTTACGACAATGATAACAAAATATGATGATTTTGTATCATCGTCATCAACAGAGGATGATGATGAGGGCAGTAACAATATCAATAACAATATCAATAACAATAATGTACGACCTGATACAATCACCTTCAATTCTGTTATGAATGCATATGCAAAACGTGGTGATATCATGGGATGTAATAAAGTATTTGATATAATGAAAAAAGAATATAGACGTGGTAATATAAATGCAAAATCCGATGTCCGTACTTGTAATATATTAATAGATGCATGGTCTAAATCTGGTAATGATAAGGCACCAGAAGAAGCGGGTAAGTAGTTTTAAGTTTTATTTGTCAAGTTTTGTCAAGTTTTAGTGTAGTACGGACGGCAGATCGGAGCGCGCATTCGTTCGTTCGTTTCGACTGTCGACTACAGCATGACGGTATCCACAACGAACTTATTTAACCTGAACCCCATCGGCCATATTGTATCAACTCACATTGTATCTCTTATTCTTGTTTCCTTTTCTTTATTTCCCTTCTTTGTTATATAAATTCAAGGATTATTACTAATGGAAATGATTGACTCTAGTAATAAAGGAGGCGATACAGCACTCAATATCAAACCAGATACTGTTACGTATTGTGGTGTTATTAATTGTTGGAGTAAATCAAATAGAAAAGAAGCACCGAAAAAAAGTACCGATATATTAAAAATTATGATATCTAAATATAAAGAAGCACAGGCGCAGGCACAAACTGGCAACAGCAACAATAACAACAACAACGCTAGTAACATTATTAAACCTAATACAATTGCATACAATTCAGTTATGGATGCATATGCAAGACAAGGTGATGTGGATGGTGCAACCAATGTTTTTAATATGATGAAGGAACAACATGAACAAGAAGTAAAATCTCGTAAGCGGAGTTCTGGTTCGTCTTCAAGTAGATTGAACAGTCACACACATACAAATACGAATACGAACAGTAATGCTAAACCAAACATTAGATCGTATACAATCCTAATAAATGCACGGTCTAAAAAATTAAGCAGTAATAATAAAGAAGATGACAATGCACCATTAGAAGCTGAGGTATGTAATTGTTTCGTTTTTGCTGTCGTTGTCGTTGTTGCTGTTGTTTTACGAATCTTGTGATATACAAACTTCTTAATCTTCTCCCCCCACTTCACCTCACCTATCTAACAAACCCTATCCTTTCCCTTCATAAAGGCATTATTATTAGAAATGGTTAATTTGTATGAAAAAGGTGATCTTGAGGAAGGTCCTAATACGATCACTTATGGCAGTGTAATTAACTGTTGGAGTAAATCGAATAGATCAGATGCACCAAAACGATCTCTTGCAGTGCTAAAAACAATGATTGAACAATACAACAGTAACAAAGACGATAATAATAATAAAGGAAGCAGCAGCAACAACAACAACGCCGTAGTTATTCCTAATACAATCGCATATTCTACTGTTATGGATGCATACGCGAAACGTGGGGATGTTGATAATGCAAATAAAGTATTTGATATGATGAAAAATGATTTTCGTTCTGGGAATAAAAATGCCAAACCAAATAGAGTGTCGTATTCGACTATGATTGATGCATGGTCAAAATGTTCTAGCAACAGTAAACTTAATGCTCCAATTGAAGCTGAAGAGGTCCTTTTAGAAATGATTAATTTGTATTCGAAAGGTGATATAGAAGAAGGTCCCGGTACTGTGTTGTATACGAGTTTGATTAATTGTTGGAGTAAATCAAGTCGACCTGATGCACCTAAGCGATCTCTTCAAATTCTCAAAACAATGATATCTAACGCCAAAAACAACAAAGATGTTCGACCGGATACAACGACGTACAATTCAATTATAGATGCACATGCAAGACAAGGTGATGTGGAAGGAGCGATTGAAGTATTTACGATGATGACGAAAGACGACGACGACGACAACGACAATAATGCTATTAATTCTGTAAAGCCTGATTTATTTACATATAATATTCTGATTGATGGTTGGTATAAATCTGGGAATGATAATGCACCAGATCAGGTAGAAAAAAATCCTTCAAGAAATGAAGGACAGTTGCAAAAAAGGATATCTATCTCAAGGACCAGATGAAATTACTTACAATACGATAATAAAGTGCTTAGAAAGTTATCCAGGTACAGAAGAGCGTGTTTCTGAATTGAAAAAAGAGCAGGAACGAACAATAAGGGCATTTTAAAGCATAATAGTACATTTTAAAATTAAACAGTAGGACTACAGTAGAGAATTCCGTTACTCTTTTCTCCCCCGTCTTCATTTGCCATCTACAGTACTAGCTAGATACACTCCTCAGTAGACATTCTCTCTCGCACCGTATTGATCTATAATATAGTAATGCTATAAAACAGCTTGCTTGCTTTTTATTGTTACAGGAGGACCGATATTATTGTTTTTCGACTCTATCGACTAACTAAACTTAAAATGATATTTATCAGATACTGTACAGGCAACACAGATCAACTTCTAATTTGGGGCAATTCGTTAGAAGGTGTGGTTTTAATTATCTAACTTTCAAATCCCTAGAAGTGGAACAGTTTTTAATTATCTATCCCCAAGAATTAGCGTAGAGGGGTCCCCAAAAATAAAAAAACATTTGGGGGTTATAAAATTCGTACCCCCCCTCCCCAAAAAAATTTACTAGTATTTGTTATTGTTATATATAATAACAACTTTAGCATCAAGTATATACTCCTAAAAGTATTTTTTTTTGAAAATCAAACTATGAAGTTTACAATTGACCTATTGGATAGGGAACCGGTATATTCCTTAGTCTTGTAAGCCTACTGGTATCTCATAATGTAGGCTCACACACAGCACACAGCATCTTTTTATGAGATATCTTGTTCTGGACACAAAGCAGTGTAGAACTTCCAGGGAAATGCTTTTTTTGGTCAGCGAGAGTTCCTCTACCTTACCATGTGTGCAACCAATATATGTCTTAAAATATGTGGTATGCACTCCCTCAGTTCATGCACACATTCCTGTACGATGACGAGCCCTTTAACGCAACATGTTACTAGTTAATTCGTTGCAGCTATTATTTTGCTAGAAGAACTTTTTTCAGAAAATAAAATCATGGAACCCATTATATGCTTAATATTAACAAGTATGCAAGACAGTGGGTACATCCAGGGGTTTACTTTCTTCGTCACGGAACAAAAACCAATAAATACCCTATTTTAGCTAAAATCCACTTAGAATAATTTTGCACAAGATGTAGCATATGAACCAGAAGCCCCAATGGTTTCGGCTTTAGGTGGGTTAGTTTATTTCATGAGTATTTATGCGAAAATACATGTCAAAATTTGTTTTGGAGCATAAATCAGCCCACAGTGATTATTTTAAGTACGGTCCTTGATTGCTTTTTTATATGAGATATTCTTGAAAACAGGGGTAAACTGCAATTACATCCAAAATAATGGTGGGTTGGGATGATGATGGTTTCTATCCACAAGTAATAGTGTATGAGGACCTTACTTAACCCTCCTATCACTTTTTCATATGTGTGGTTGAAGAGAAATATAGATTTGGCTGGATAGGTATGCAGGAAAATCAGTCCTATTTTTTGGCAAAATGCACCACAAACATTCTTGTTTGGAATGGTTCAAATGTAGAACTTTGTTTTCTTTGGGTGCACCAGCCTCCATATAGTGTATTAGGACCTTGCCTAACCTTTATTCAATACACCAGCTCACTATCACACTCTACAACAATGTTGGTTGTATTATAGAATATGAGAAACATCCTGTTGGTTGTTGTTGCATTGAAATAAGCAGATACATGTAGAACAACGAGTGCACATGTATTACTTTCCTACATTGGCCCTTGTTATTATCTTATGCATGTGTGAAATGCTGCTGACTAACTATTTAGGGAAAAAAAGTGATGGTAGCATCTATATATAATATAAATCCCACATAATGCCTACCTACCCTCCTACTAGACCATTATTGGCAGAATGATACACGTAGAACAGCAGCTGTACACATATTACTTTTGTACAGTTACTTTGGGTGTTATCTTATGTATGTATTTGATGTTGCTGACTAATTATTTTGGAAAAAAAAAGTGATGGTAGCATCTATATATATATGATATAACTAGCCCACATAATTCCTACCTACCCTCCTAGACCATTGTTGGCAGAATGATACACGTAGAACAGCAGCTGTACACACATTACTTTTGTACAGTTACTTTGGGTGTTATCTTATGCATGTGTTTGATGCTACTGATTAATTATTTTGGAAAAAAAAAATGATGGTAGTAACTATATACACGATATAACTAGCTCAAATTGATTAAACTAAGGAGATTCTTTAGTTTTTTTTAATCTGATTTGGAGATTATTTAGTTTTTATTATTTGATTTTGGCAGTCGTGACCCATCCAGTCGTGAGTGACCCATTTGACTAAGTAAATGTTACTAATTATCTAATATTTTATTCTGTAGAAATTGAAGTGTGTTTAATTATAAGATATGCAATCGATGGTGCTGATTTGTCGACTTCAACACCATACGGAAATTCTCTAATAATACTAGTAGAAGATATCAACGAATCTTGCCTTCCACAATAAGTAGATGCAAGTAAATTTCGAACAAAATGAGAACGATGGAGAGAGAACAACGTATAGTAAACGAGGGAATGAACGAAAAGATAAACGAGATAAAAGAACAAGAAAAGTAACATCAACAAGACGATTATAATACCATCGATTACTACAATAACATCGATCCGGTATGAATAAGCTTTGACTACGACAATAGTAATAAAGGCATGCTACTACTAATGCTCTTGACGAATTTCTACTGATGATGTACATCGATCGGCATGACGTTACTCCTTTTATAGTAAAAAATAGTATGATACTTGACTGGGTGATATCGTCTGTACCACAAAAAAAGCCAATGATAGGAAAACGGACGATGCTGAAGACGATAGAGAATATACGGATATATAATCACGCAAGATGAAATGGCATATGTACGTCTACTATTTTTGTTATTAATCTTATCCTTCTCATTCTCGTTTTCTAAAGCATATTGTGTAGATTTGGTGTACTGCATGTAGTACTATAGATTACAGTATATTACAGTAAAATAGAGAATCTCGCCGCCGCTTACCGTTACATACTAGTACCCCTAAAACGTATAACGTTTACAACTAATGTTATGGCTAAACCTATAGCTTTATTCGGCGTTCATCATATCCACCAAAAATAAATAACAAAAATACCAACAACAACAAAAAATCCTAACTGCTTTCTGGACTGCTATTATAATTTGCATACCTATTATTATGAATAGATTGTCTACATGTAATGTTGTTTATTTATCGTATAATTTCCCTGTGTTAATATTTATGTCGTGTTCAGTACGGGGTTAGACTTGTATATCGTCTTCTTCTTTCGATGGAACAACAAAACCGGGACAGACGCAACCTCGTTTATTTGTCTCTAGTTTACCTCCATTACATTGTTCTTCTGTTCCAAATTCTGCAAGTGTATCATATATATAACCAAGAGCATCGTTACAAGAGGCATAACCCCATTCTGGTACAATTAATTCAGGATTTAAAAACCCTGCTTCACAAACAACACAATTGGTAATGTTATTCTGTTCAATGTAGTTATCACAACAAACTTGTGCTTCCTCGCATTCACATCGGTTTCCATTTTCGTTCAAACAGTCACTCCCGCAGTTACAGTAATGCTCTCCGTCTTCATCGGTATCATTGCTAATGAGAGTGCATATGGTAAGCCCATCAACATCAGTTAAATTCGATAGCTTGTTTCCATAGACGTTAAAGTTGTCATAGGTCTTGTTTGCAGTCTTGTTCGCAATTTCTAACGAAACAGACCCGGTAAGCGCATTATTATTCAATTCAAAATTTACTAAATTGTTGAGCTGACCCAAGGAGGATGGGATTGTACCAGACAATTCATCATAGGACATGCCAAGGTGAATCAGTTCTTCTAACTGTCCTAACTCTGAAGGGATCGTACCTTTGAGTGAATTGTCGCTGATAATCAAATACTCCAGTGATGTTGCTTCACTAAGTTCACTAGGGACTGTACCAGTTAAAGAATTTGAGTCTACAGAAATGTATTGGGTGAGGAAAACATAATTGTCATTTGTTTCGAAAGTAGATAGTATTGTGATGTAAAGATATTCTCAGAATTACAGTGTACTTACAAACCACAAAACCTTCCATATGTGTCAGCTGTCCAATCTCATTCCTATTATGGCAATCAACAGAAAATAGAAAAATCATGGTCAGATTCGTTAAGTTATAGACGTTTAATTGAATATGAAGAATGAATTACATATAATCAAGTAAACTTACGGTATGGTTCCTGTAAGAAAATTTTGGTCTGTGAAATTAGAGTTTGATACAATGACGATTCAACAATAGTTTGTGTCAGATAAGAACGGGGAAAAGCATAGGGGCGGTGATACATCAATGAACTTACCAGCAAAGAACCATGTCAAATTCATCTTTCCAATTTCGCTCCTATAAATAGCAAGAAATGATGGTAAGAAAGACGAATTAGCCAGATTTTACAGCAAAAAACTATGACAGTACCTTATTACTTAATATTATTCGTAAACTCACGGTATTGATCCTGTCAATTCATTAGATCCTGGAGTATTCAAGAAAATAAAGAAGAATATAGATTAGTTAAAAGTCTTATTGAGAAGCTACGTCAAGAGAACCATCAAAGTACTGTCAAAGATCTTATTTGTTTTTTACTTACCGAAACTAATAAAATCGATTGAAGACCATAGTCCAATATCCGAAGGGATGGTACCATACAAATAGTTCACGCTCATTGCAATATTTGTTAGATTCTTTAATAAGCGAGCAACAAGCCCGATTAACAGTCGATACCACCAGATTATGCATTCAATAACAATAAGAATAGCACCAATAATAATATAACAATAGTGAGAAATATAATAATGAGAATAATAGTAATAAAAGCGATAATATTTAGAACGAAAACAACAACATCAGCAGCAGCAATAAGAACAATCAATATATATATATATATATATATATATAGAATTGCACTACTCACCTATCTCAGTAGGAATAGTTCCCGAGATTAAGTTTCCACGTCCAACACCTCCCAAGTCCAGTTCAACTACACTGCCATCTATACATGCTACACTTTTCCAAGCGCACTGCCTTTCATTTCGTATCCATAGACTGTCGCTGTATAGTTTTTCACTTGATGTTTCATTATATATGGGATCAGATAGAGACAGATCAATTGGTGCAGCAAAATTTATTACCGCTAGGCTATAGCGTTCTAAAAAATAGTCCTTTGCACATGATGAGTATCCTGATGAGTCCTCAAGCAACCAGTTAACTGCTTTGTTTGGGCTGTCTGAAGCAGTATAGATGGTAGTGATGTCAATATAATCAGAAAGTTTGCTGAAAAAACATTCTGGTATTCGTTGGAAATTTATCAGACCATCTTCATAAGTATCAGCATTCCTAATCACAATAGGATCATTATCAATACTTGCCTCATCACCATGAAATACTGTGTAATTGACATAATAAATATCTCTCACTAATTTTATTTAAAATTTTGAACAATGAACGTGCTTTGTTAGAGAGAAAGAGAGAGAGAGAGAGAGAACTGAAAACACACAAACGCAAATATACAAAGAAATATTACACTTACATCCACCCGTCCTGTTTTTGATCAACACGCTACATTCCGCACCATCACTAACAAAGATAGTTTCAGTTTGATTTTCCATCTCAGGTATAACATTAACAGTCAATATATTAGATCCATCGCAGTCAAGAATTAATAGAGGATCTCTTGGTTCTAATGAAAAATATTAAGGAGCAAAATGGTGGTTTCGAGGCAAAATTGAGTTTAGTGTTCAGTTACAGCATTCATTCAAATGAAAAGAAGAGAATTCCATACACGTGAACTACGAGATTTTCATTAATTGCATACTCACCCGAATCACTAAAGATATCATCTCCTGGTACAAATTCGGTTTCCTCCACTATATACACACTGTTGATACGGATCGTTGTTGCTTTTTGCGAAGGATCTATTAGAAGAAAAGAAAAAAATAGGATCGAAGAAGCATCTACATAAGTTTTTCTTCACGATACAGTACATCGTGATTTATCCGATGATTTAATTTTTGATGTTATACAAGTAGTACTAACCTTTACACGATGGATATCCATCACCATTTGCAATTTCTGTACTGAAAACCTTCTTCATTGTTCCAATCCCACACGGCGATTCATCACAAGTTTCTGCGCAGCAATCCCCTTCGTCATAATCGTAACTGATTATGTTAAAATTATCATTGCATACCTAAAGTAAAAAAAGGGTAATGTCATGATTTGAGGCAGAATTGAGTTTATCTGGCAAGAAAGACATGGCAAAAGTACAAACTCCGTAGTCAATTTCCGTTGATTGCATACTTACCCCATCACCTAAAAAAGTACTACACTGCTCGGCATCTAAGCTTCCTTCATCGTCAAAGAAATACATGTCGAGTGGTGTACCAGTCCTTGAGTGCTGAAAGCGAAAGAGGAAGATATAAATTGTATCTGTTGGTAAGACAGAAAAAGACTGAAGAGAACTAATAATAGACACGCGGTGTTCAGGATAATTTTTAATACAACGTACCCAAGATTCTTCAAAAGTAACAGAAATATCAAAGTCATTTGTTTTATCGGAGACCGCTAGTACATCTACGTCTTCAACTTCACATGCTGATGTACTATTTCCTTTGAATAAAAGCCATTTATCGGATTCTTTGCAGTAACCAAATTTGGCCTCATCAACATTATTTTCATCACTTTCATATACAAAACGTTTATCACGTCTTGTAATCTCAGTACTAATGTGGTAGCAGCCCGAGAAGGTACTGTAGGGTGATTCAGAATCATATTGGACACGTAGATTCTTTGTGAGCCAACTGTTTCTCGAGTCTTGACGTACTGCAATAATGGTGATACATGTCAAAAGAACGAATGCAAGAGGAATAACGGTTATTCTGTACCGCACGTGTTGCTAGAAATACATAATAATTATGAGAGATACCATGTAATGAAGCTATAAAGGAAAGAAGACGCGATGGGACCAGACTGTACTTATACATAAGGGGTACTTACGTATTTTCGGTAGATACAAGCAGGTACAGGAAGTGCTTCTATCCGATTTGCTTCTTTTTCAAGTCGAGGACCATATTTACCCCACTAGTAGTACCAGTAAGAGAAGAAAGAAATATCAATACGTATATATATATATAGATACAGTAAGATGATGATTTGATAGTGGATTCATCTTGAGATTTTATCTGCACTTTTTGTGTTGTCCGTTCTTATGATAGATTGTTTCTTACCTGTGCCAATTCAAATGCTACGCTCGGTTATTGGTATTATTAGAAGAAGGAGAATAAATGAATTGGGAGTAAGCAAACAATAAACAGGTTAAATAAACAGGTTAAATATCCAGATTATCTTCATCTATGCGTACAATATATTCATTGAAATTGAACTGAATCAAATCAAATCAAATCGATAATTTCAAACCTATATTTCGCAGCTTCCAAACATTTTTTCTTACCTACGTCATCGAATGCAGAAACAAAATTAACAGCTGTAAAATTCAGAACGATCTCGACAACATCAGTTGTGTTAATCACCAGAAGAAGGACGACGATACAAGCAAGCTTTTGATAGAGAAAAGCGAAATGGAACGAAACAAATTAAAATAAAAGCAAAAAAAAGCATATCGTTCGGTACATGAATTTAGATAAATGGAATAATATAGGACCGTGTATGACATAATACATGATATAAACACTTATCAAACTTACCATCCCTTGAATGAATCTTAGTGTACATGAGAAGACCATACAACGCACTTTATCATCAGGCTTTGCTCTATTAAATTTAGGAAATGTTTCAACAGCAGTAACAACATCCTTCACTGATTCATCTGCAAAGATACAATATGATAATATAGCAAAAAATTGTGTCGCTCTTGCTAATGGTGGTACATTAGCTGGAATAAAATCTGCAAGCATGCCGTCATCGGGATTACCCACATCTATATTAATGGTATTAGTATGTATTTTATTTTTTCATGCCAGTAGCAACAACGACAACAGCAACAATATTAGGAATGCATTGAAAGATAAATTAAAATTTGATACTGTAAGTGGCATAATATATAGTAATATAGTAGGATATAGTAGTCAAATATAACACACGCGTTACGTTGTGCGGAGTACTATCCTTGTCCTGTCCTGTACTATACTGTACGTACCTTCATTCGTTGAATGTTTTTTACTAGCAACACGTAGAACTAACAGGATTAAAAATGCAATCTGAAACGCCCATACCATCACTCCAAATGACCTATACCGAGACGAAAATCGAAAAAGGATAAAGGCGAAATATGGATATCGCAATACAATGATGAGAGTGAGATAATATATGGTATGAACAAAATGAATGATACATACGTATGTATGTATGCGGTCATAATGCAGTATGAGAATTATACGTATGCGAAAATTTATTAACTACAGTAAAAAAAATCAATAAACATATAACAAAACAAAAAAGCCTACCAAAAGCCAAAATGATCCAATGGACTGTATAGTGCTAAGAATG
>FMBT01000404.1:0-135868 GCA_900095095.1 Fragilariopsis cylindrus CCMP1102 | reverse complement strand
CCTTTCACTTCTGGAGATCTTCAAACAAAAAGGAAGGACATTGTAATGTTCCCGATAATACACAAAGTAGATGGACTACATCTTGGACATTGGTTAAATAAACAAAAACAAAATTGGAGGAAAGGAAAACTTAACGATACAAGAGAGAAAAAACTATATGACCTAGGTGTGGTAATGAATTCATATTCTATACAATGGGAGTCTATGCTCAATCTTCTGGTTCAATACAAAGAGAGAGAAGGAAACTGGAATGTTTCATTGAAGCACAAAAGAAATGAAAAAAATCTTGGAACATGGGTATATACACAGCGAACAGCCAAAAAGAAAGGTAAGCTACCCAAGGACCGCAAGAATAAACTGGACGAATTGGTTTTGTGTGGTGATCTACTTCCAAAAATTGTAATAACGTTCATGAGAGTGCGGAAAAACATGAAATGAACATTCTATTGAATATTTATTGACATGCAAAACACATAGCTATAGTATGCAATAATATAAGATAATCTTTATCCGACTAGCTATTTACTTTATTCTATATTCCTTCGGCCGTACACATGTGTAGCTAGTCACGTTCCTTTCTTTCTTTGTACACAAGTAACAAAAAACGAAGAGAAAATTTCTGGTTTCCTATTCAAAAAGTAGTACAGACAACTTGGATCGTCGATAGAAGCAAGTTTATTCAAAATTATTGAACATACAGATAAAAAGTACCCCCCGCCACCACTAGATGATGATGATGATGATGATGTTTTTGTACTCGTTTTCTTCTTGTCATCGTTGTTATTCCTTTTTCTTTTTCTGTTTTTGATGTTGTCGCTGTCGTTATCGTTGTACTGGTACACGTAGTTGTTAACAAATGACGACAACCAGATCATTAAGTTTCATCCAGAATCCAATTTCATGGATTTGATTGACAGGGATATGCTTATTTCGAGTTAAATGTAATTGTTTCAAAGTAATATTCTTATTATTGTTACTGCCATCACTATCATTATCTCGTAATACTTTACATAGTATATCTCTACAATCTGTAATACAATTACCAGAAAGATCAATTTTCGTTAATGTACTAGACTTTCCAACTATGCCATTGCACCTTTATTATGAATTTTATTATTTGATAAGCAAATCGTTTCAAATGAGTGGTCGAACAAATGTATCGATTCGTATTCGTATTATTCAATTTCTTCCAAATAGTGCTTCGGCTAATCGAATTACACCAACATCACTTATACAATTTTTATTAAAGATAATATTCCAGTGATGTTTTCTTTTTAGACCATATGCTAAACTTATACAATCCATTAATTTATTATTATCTAATCGTAATTCACGTAGATTGCAACAATCATCAGCAAGAGCTACACCCAACTTTAATAATGAGACAATGACGATGATGAGTTGTTATCAACATCATTGTCATTGTCATTGTCATTATTATCCACTTCATCGTTATCTACCATTTCATCAATAATACAATTTGATGATAAATCACAGAATTTTAAAGTAAGAAATCCTCCTCCTTCTCCGCCTCCTTCTTCTTCTCCGTTATTCATCATTGTCGTCGTCGTGCTGCCAACAAATTGATTTATTCCCTTTGTATGTAAAGAATTGTTACTTATATTTAAATGAATCAAATAGGGTGCATTATTCCTAACTAATTGTCGTATAGTTGATCCATTTGATAGATTATTTCCAGATATATCAATTGATTTTAATTTCATCATCATCATCCCCCATGATGCGCATGATGATGATGGTGCATTATTATTTATATTAAAAGACGTAAACGTAGATTTTAATATCATTCTGTTCATTTGTTGTAAACCATTATCATTAAGACCATAACATCGTGCCAGAAGTAAATTTTCAATTTTTGGTTGATTTTGAAGACCATAACAAACTACTTTAAATAATGGACGTAATGAATCATTATCATCATCAACATCATCTTGACTAGATTATGGAATATGTTTGTTTCGGATAAGTCTAACGTAACTATAGAAGTATTGCGTATCAATCCTTCCACGAACAAGTAATGAAAAATATTATCGTTATCATCGTTACTATTACTGTCCTTATTATGATTATTGTAATTATTATGGGGATGAATAATGGAACGTATCCATGAAGAGATTCTGTTTCTGATTCTACTTGTACTTGTATCTGTTGTATCTCGAGTTATTACACTGGTTGTCATAAACGTACTTTTTTGTAAGTTTAAGTTGGTTACGTACGTATTATTTGCAATTGCTTTAGCAAGTTTCTTTACATCCAAATTATATTCATCACATAATTCAACACAAGATAAAGTTGGATCATTCTTTTCAATCCGTTCACAGATCTTTATAAAAGATTGACGTTGTGTATGAAAAACGTTACTATTATTATTATTACTATTACTATTCATTATTATACCTGCTCATGATTTCTTGTCTGGTTGATTTTTGCTTGCAGTTGTCATCCTGTCTCTTCTTCTTCTTTTGTTTTGTTGCTTTTTGTTTCCTTGCTTGCGAGGAGGGTTTAATAATGACGAGTACCATGTTTTGATGTTTTTGGATACCGGTATGTCGTTACGTGTTGTTACGCTACTTTCGCTCTAAAAGAAGCTTCTTCAGTTCTACAGTACTAGTAGCTCAGATGACGGAAAAGCGTGTCCCCCTAACATCGAAACAAGCTCAAAAAATAAAATTATTTAGTTTCAAGCAAACCCCCCAAAATTATTATTCCCGCAAGGCCAGAGCTATTTCGAAGTACATTTGTAGGGCCTAGCCAGAAAGGCCTCTTATCTCGCGAGAACGGTCCCTACCCTCTCTAACCGGACTAATATATGGCCTATTATTTCTCTTTAAAGAAGATATGCTGCCAACTGTCTTCATTTCGAAAAAAATACGTAAATACTACGTATAAAAGTAGGAGATGAAGTCAATACATAATAACTGTCACCCCAAGGTACACACAAATTTTAGACTCACAAACTTTAAACACCCCTCCTGAAAATAATATTATGAACTCTTTTATTGCTACAATTTCGATGGTACTACTCGTTCTTGTGATGGCGAAATCGACAACTTCTGCCATTCCAAGGAGCAGTGTCATCATCAGTGACAGCGTTTCCGATAATAATAAGGCACTACTTCATCAGGTCGATGAATTATTACTGCTCATCGATGAATTAGATTTTGTACGTGTACTCGAATCGAACGCCACTGAAGATGATCACGACGATGAAGATCACGACGATGAAGATCACGACGATGAAGATCACGATGATGAAGATCACGATGATGAAGATCACGATGATGAAGATCACGATGGTGAAGATCACGATGATGAAGATCACGATGATGAAGATCACGATGATCATGATGGTTCTTGTCATTGTGACGGGGATGTTCCACATTGTGAGGTTGAAGCCGATGAGGCCGCTTATGATTGTTCAGCTCACGATGATGAAGATCACGATGACGAAGATCATGACGATCACGACGATCATGATGCTCATGATGGTTCTTGTCATTGTGACGGGGATGTTCCACATTGTAAGATGGAAGCCGATGAGGCCGCTTATGATTGTTCAGCTCACGATGATGAAGATCACGATGATGAAGATCATGACGATCACGACGATCACGACGATCATGATGATTCTTGTCATTGTGACGGGGATGTTCCACATTGTAAGATGGAAGCCGATGAGGCCGCGTATGATTGTTCTACTACTACTGCCACTAATGGTATGATTTCCAAGAATAGCATCAGTAGTAGTAGCAGCAGTAGCTATACTAGTAGCATTGTTACAGCCACTTTTACTGCGATCGGTTCTGCAGTAGCAGCAGCAGTGGTGGCTTTGTAAAACAAAAACAAATGAATAACAGCGAATCGATACGATCTTTTTCAGTAAATCTACGCTAGTTGAGAAGTTTTCATTGATCGAATCGATACGATACGATACGATACGATACGATACGATCTTGGGGCACGAATATGTTTTACTCCCGTTAGAATTTAAGAGAAAAAAAATAAAAATAAAATAAATTCGATGTTAAGATAGATTTTTGTATGCTGTATCATCTTACTTTATATCAGCTCTAGACTAATTCACTTGTGACGACGAAAAAGTGATAGGGAGATATATAGTGGGTATCATACGATGAGGAAGTCGATGGTACGAATGAATGAATGAAGGAAGGAGAACAATGTCGTCTTCTAAAAACAACAACTTCTTATTGCTACTATATCATTCATCCATATCAAGTCAGAGATAATGGTCAAAATTGTCACTGTTCTTCTAGTAGCTTTGATAATGAGATGTATTGTTCTTCTCTGATGACGACAGGAAGAATGGATGATTTAATGCTTGATTTGAATCAGGTTTTGTTTGTATGGATTTGATGTCATCATATATTCTGCTAAATCATAAAGGCCATTAATTCTTCGTTTGTTGTACGCTTGTTGTCATTATTATTATCAATTCTAGCTTTAGCAGCCGGTACTACTTACTTTTGACGTGCTGCTATTCCCAGGAGGTTGTTTTCATTAACTTTTTTACCACCCCCTCTTTCTTGTACACGAACATACCAACGTTACTGTACCAAAGCAACGATCATACTACCTAATAAACTATCAAGGTACGCTTAGTACTACTGTGATAACATATATTATGAGCACGGTATCGTTTATGCGCGCGCGCAAACCATCGGACCAAGAATTCAAATGAAAAGAAAAAAAAGGAAAAAAAGAAAAGCAAATGGAAATGGCAATGTAGTTGTCATTTGTTTGTTACTACTAAAACGTTAAGAGAGGAAGACATCGAAACCATTAATTAATATCCAACCTAGTTCTCCAAATTGTGTGAATTATATATATTGTGGTATATCCATTCGGAAATACTCTGGAGGAGGAGGAAGATATTTGATTCATTCAGAGAAAAGATAGAGAGTGTAGGATTGTCGTCGTCCCCAAAAAAATTCAGAAGGATGATCTACAGTAGTAGACGATGAACAACAACAAACAACAAAAAACATTAATTATTCAATATTATTAGCAAGAACAATGTCCAAGCACAATACCAAGAATAATAATAACAATAATAACAAACACGCCTTCGGGTGGAATTGTAAAAGTTGTACATTCTATCATGCTGTACGAGCTACTCGGTGTACAATGTGTAATGAACTGAGGGGTAAGTGCAGTGCGTAAATCAAGACAGCCGCATACTTTTGTTTTTTGTTATCTCTTGCCTTTTTGTATCGACAACACCAAATCAAATTAAATCAAATCAAAACAAGAATACGATATAATACAGAATTTCTTATTCTAACCTCACTGACCTATCTGCAATTTTTTGCTTGATAATATGCATAACATTATTGTACACACAGGTGCATCACGTCAGGAAATGCATGATTTTGTGTTAGGAAAACGAATTGCACCTGTTGTCGAAGGGAATGTCGTAGAAATAATTGATCATGACAATAATGCTTCAACCCCACCCGACAAAAATAATAATAATAATAATACCAACGATAGAAACAATAATGATAATGATAATGAAGAAGATATTGTAAAAACTGATCAGCAGCAGCAGCAGAAGCAGAAGCAGCAGCTACCGCCACTAAATCAGATTAAAATTATTAGTAGCGGTAATAATGATGAAGGAAACAAAGTACCGGTACAACAGCAACATTTGAACAACAACAACAACAACAGCGTTTCTAAAGAAAATCGTCACAATCATCGGGCACCACTTCCACTTTCTAGACCAAAAACCGCAACAGCAGTAGCAGCAGCAACAAATAGTGGAGGAGCAGCAGCAACTTCAAATAATATAAAAATGGTGTTCCAAGAAAATCGTAACGTTCGAACCAAAACCAATAATCCGTACAACAACAACAATAATAACAATACCAATACCAATAATAATCGTGTTCGACATAATCCATATCTCGTAGCTGGTCGACAAAAACAACAACAACAACAGCAGCAGCAGCAAGCGAATCCAGGTGCCTTACATCCGAACGCGACGGCTACTATAAATCCTCAACAACAAAATCCGAACCATTGTCAACAACTCCAGCAACATCAGCAGCAGCAGCAGCAGCAACAATATTCCAAACCGCAGAATCAGATACAGTTGCATAATGCACAACAGCAACAACAACAGAATCGTCACGAGCATTCTGACTTTCGAAGAAATAATGGCAGCGGCAATAGCAATGACAGCGGCAATGATAACAATAACAATAACAGCAACAATAACGGCAACAACAACAATCAAGAGCAAAAATCGAAACCACATTCTTTTTTCAATAAAAGTAAGAAAAGTGGTAATGCCACTACTAAAAAGACCCGCCGTGATTCGTCGATCCATCGTTTTGGTTTTGCCATGGGTCCAGTGGCAGTAGATGAAGAAACAGCTGCAACGTATATCTATCCAAAACATCCAGATTATCCAGAGAGACAATATCAATCAGAAATGACAGAAACGGCATTGAATTACAATACATTAGTTAGTTTACCGACAGGATTAGGCAAAACACATATCGCTGCGGTGGTTATGTACAATTATTATCGTTGGTTTGCGAAGGGGGGAGGGAAGATCATCTTTTGTGCACCGACATTACCCTTAGTCAATCAACAATTGGAGGCGTGTTTCCGTGTGGTTGGTATCCCAGGAACTGACACGGCTGTTATGACAGGAAAAATGAATGCCGAGAAACGAAAAGAATTATGGAAGACGAAACGATTGTTTTTTTGTACACCACAAACAGTTCAAAGGGATTTGATGACAGCGTGTAATATTAATCCAACGGAAAATGACGAGAATAAAAATAATTCCACTTCTAAACGTCAGGGGATAAAAACTAATAACAACACCAACAACGAAAACAACAGCGATAATGAAATCGACCACGAAACGTCTCGTGCATTTTCAAAAGTAGTTTGTCTAGTTTTGGATGAAGCACACAAGGCTTCTGGTGATTACGCCTACACACGTGTCGTTGAATTGTTGGAAAATGCGGCCCATGCGAAATTCCGGATCGTTGGTTTGTCTGCAACACCTGGTGCAACCATCAAAGCAATTCAGGGTGTAGTCGAAGCATTACGAAGTGTAAAGATCGAAGCACGGACCGATACCGATGATACCGTTGCTCCCTACTTACATACAAAGAGGACAGAAATCGTTATTGTTGAAAGAAATAATTATCAACGAGAAATAGAACGATTGATATCGAATATATTACATCCATATCTAGAAAAACTTCGGGAAGATCATTTGTTACAAACTTACGGGAACGCAACTCTGACGTCATATTCAATAATAAAAGCATTAGAAACATATAAGAAAAATAATGCCAACAACCTCCAAGGACCTTTATTGGCGACTTTTTTCGCGGTGCAACAATTAATTGGAATCCGGAACGATTGTCATCAATCACTGGGAGTGGTTAAAATGAAACTATTAAGACTCAGACAGGGTCCCAATAGGGGTATATTAAGCAAGATTGTCAAATCAGAAGAATTTGAAACTCTTGTCGGAAAAGTTATCGAGGCAACTGATGGAGGAGGAGGAGGAGGAATTGATCCTAAATTGATCAAGCTTTCTGAGCTCCTCAAACTTCATTTCGAACGAGAAAATGCTTGTGGTAATTCCTCACGTGCTATCGTATTCGCGCAATTTCGAGATAATGTGAAGGAAATTGTAGATTGTCTGAAGCGTATGGAGCCCTTGGTCAAATCTAGGTACTTTGTTGGACAAAATAAAGGATCTAATAATACCAAAAAGAGTAAAAAGAAACATGCCACCAATGATAACAACAACAACGATAATACTACTTCCGCGGTGCCATTTCTAGACGAGCGAGTGGCGGGAATGAAACAAGCCGAACAACACCAAGCTATCAAGGATTTTGTCAATAACCGTTTCAACGTTTTGGTTTGTACCTCGATTGGCGAAGAGGGATTAGACATCGGAAATGTTGATTTGATCATTAACTACGATGTTATCCGATCACCTATTCGAATGATTCAACGAGCGGGCCGTACAGGGAGGAAACGCGATGGACGCGTAGTTTCTCTGATTAGTGAAGGACAAGAGGAGCAAACTCATAAAAGTAGACTTTCGGCGGAACGAACTCTCGTTAACGCTTTGAAAGATTCCAAAAAGTTCATCATGGCAAGCCACCATCCGATGCTTCCAGATCCACCGATTAGAGAATATAAAACGATGAAAGTCGAATCTCGACTTAAGATGTCAGATGTGGCAGGAGCGCAACAAACACCAAGCTCAAAACGAGGATCGTCGTCCAAGGAAGATAAAAACGCATGGCGTCTCGACGCGGTGCAAGAAGAGGAACGCCAGTGCAAGTTCGGTGATATAGTTAGTTTTGATGAAGATGTGACTTGGCACAGGTTACGTCATTTCTTTTGTAAAAACCGAGTCGATCCTTCCAAACTACCGAGAGATAAATATAATCAGTTACGAGAGCACCACCAGCATGAGCAGAGTCTACGGCGTCGACAAAAAATACGGCTACAGCTACAAAAAGATAGACCTATAGGACGAAATCAATGCATCTTAAACTCTCTTAAACGGTATGGACCCATTCATTCGAGTGGAACAACAAGAAGCGGATATAGAGATATCCTTGAGATATTCCCGATAGATCCAGTCAAGGATGACGATATCAAAAGGTCTCATAAAAATTCTATATCAGGGGTGAAGAAGAATATGTGGGGGGACCAGTCATCTGTAACACATACTTCTGCATCCTCATCGTCCAGACCTATTGCGTTGGAAAGCCGAGCAATCAATTCGATTGAAGCTGTTGTCGACGCTTCGAATGTACGAAAACAAAGCACTTCTACTACTACAGTAGCAGCAGAGCAGTAGCAGCAGCAGCAGTCCCCTCAAATGAGAATGGCAAATCCGATGACATCTCACGTATTCGTGTTCATAATGCACCAGCGCAAAGTTTGGATAGGGAACTTCCCTGCGTAAATGCTGCTGCTGCGACATCAGTAAAATCTGGTAACAATAAAGGAATATGCGTTGGTTCTGTTGGCGATGGATTCGATGCTCATCAAAGCACAAACGATCTAAGTACAAACTGTTCAAATGCGGTCAATTCCAAATCACTACCGCAAGATCCCTCGGTTACAGGAAAGGAATCACCACCGCTTCAGCATCAACCACCAGATCAAAACGAAAACGACAAGATCATCTTCCGATTACCGACACCACCACCATCTAGTAGTGAGGATGAAGATGGAAGTGATGAAGATGACGACGATGATGACAATAACGGGGAACCCATGCCCCAGCCCGCAGCCTTCCAACAGGTACATGTACAAGATGAAAAAGGGCATAATATAAATGTGGCACCGATACAAGTACCACATCAGGCTGCAGCAGCATTTCGAGAAGCCCTAGATAACAATGACGAGAATATCGTGTTTCGATTGCCTACACCGCCGCCATCTAGCAGTGAGGATGAAGATGATGGTAGTGCTGATGATAGCGACACAGAACCTACACCACGACCTACAGGATTCCGAGAAGAACCTGGACAAGGCAAGAGAAATGATCAAAATATTTGCCTTGATGGTCAACGAGAAGGTATCATAGTTGAACACGAACCATGCATCACCAGTCGCCTGCAAAAATCCAGTAACGAGGAAGAAAAATTCGACACAATGGAGAATGTCACAAAAGACGAGATTTCAGCTGATTGTAAGAATCAGGAAAAACTTGATCTAGGCTTTGACGACGAGAAAGATTCTGCTCTCAGCTCATTGAAATGCAAGCCAAAAAGTGTCAAGAAGAAGAAGAAAAGTGGTCCAAGTAAAATTGCTGAACGCCCAAAAGAATCTGCCGACGACGAAAAAATAAAGCCAACTGATAAGGCAAAAGACCAGCTTGCCTCGACTAGTAAAAATAAGGTAAAATGTTCCCTCGGCTTTGATGGCAGAGCAGATTCTGCACTCAGTTCCTTAAAATGTAAGTCAATTGTCAACAAGAAAGAAAGCAGACTCCGTAAGTTAGAATGCGATGAGAGCGAAAGGGAAGAGAAATCGAAGATTTCGAAGAAACTGTTTGTTGCGAAAGAAGCCGCCCCCCTTGACGATAATGACGGATGTAATAAGAAAATGGTTCCTCTCTCAAAGGAGCTAGACGACAAACTTCCCCTTGATTCTGTCTGTAGAAGCCACAACTTTAATCACGACAATGACGAACATAGTAGTAAAAAGAGGAAAATAGAGAGCAATGAAGAGAAGGTAGGAGACGAAAGCGAGAGCGACGATGATGTACCTCTATCGAATTTTAGGGAGAGACCATCAAAAAGCTCCCATTATACACCAGAAGAAGAAGGCGAACCAGAAGCCGAAGAAAGCCAAGTTAAACATGCGCAATCGAAAATGCAAAAAGGAACAAACCAGGTCGATAACACGTGTGGCAACAAGCATAGATACGACCACGAACTTTCAGATCGTAACAGTCAAGATGTCATCGTAAATCATAATAAAAATGCTCTAGCTAGCAGTCGTAACCGAATCTTGGAAACACCAGACAGTAAGTGTATTCAGTCGAATATTGGTTCATCATCACAGATTGCAAGTCAAAATAGCATAATTAACCATTTGAAAGCAGGAAAAAAATACAAACGCATTCGAATCGGAACCACTGATAGCGACGAAGAAAATGGTACATCAATTGCTTCAGATATTTTCAACGTCGATGAATCTAAGCAGTTCTACCAAGATATGACCCCTTCCACTTTTGCCAACAGTTTGAACGTGTTAGAAGACACTCCCGAAACAACTGGCATCAAATCAAGATTAAGTACATTGGAAGACACCCCCGAAGGTAACCTAGTAGGAAAAATGTGCACAATCAATCTAATAAAGATAGAAAACGCTCCATAGCCGATTTCTTGACCGATACACCATCCACCAATATTGACGTTGACGTTGACGATCTATTCTGCCAAGTTTGTACGTCCGTTGATTCAACAGACGAAGATCCTATTGTTCTATGTGATGCGTGCAATTTAGGATTCCACAAACACTGCTACTCGATAGAAATTGATAACGTGGACTCAGATGAGAAACCATGGTTCTGTGATCCTTGCAAAAATCGTTCGACTGTAAGTCTTTCGACGACCGTCACATGTACTTATTGTTGCCAGCGAGAGGGCGCTCTTCTGAAATCAGAAAATGTATGGTATCATCCCATGTGCTCAGTCTTTTCGTCGAAGATTTCGTCTGCTACTTGTTCTACATGCTCGTTGCACGGTGCATTACAATGCGATGGGAATAAGTGTTCCGATGCCATCCACCCATACTGTGGTATGTCGTCTGGATGGACTGTCGTTCATGCACACTCTACCACAGATCAATCGTCGCAGATTTTTTGTTCGAAACACAGTGGTAACTTGACTCAATTGTCAGGAGTTAGAATCATAAAGAAGAAACGCAAGAACAAGACGAATAACGCGGATCAGCAGGCAAGACCAAAGAAACTTCAGAAAAAGAGTACAAAAGTGCAGATGTCTACGACGGTATCAACCAGAAGCAAGAATAAAGAAGCAAATTTTGATGAAGAAGCTGCTAAAAAAGAACGTCTCAAGCGTCGTCGACAAGGTCTAGCTCGATTCGTTGTACAGGAAGCGGAGGTTGGTTCCGATCAGGAAGGAGATGATGAGGAGGAGGAGGTTCGGCGAATCGAAGAGGAGGAAGAACATTGCTCCCAAGATAGCTTTATCAACGACAATGCAGCTCTAACACAACACTTTTCCCAAGACCATCTCGGACGGATCGATCCGGACGCAACTGATGCAACCGAATTTGATTATGGTAATTCTATAAGTTACGCTCACGCTAGTAACGATGACGATCAAAACCATCACCGTGTCTTAGATACACGTCGGGAATTTGAAAATCAATTCAGAACACCAAACTTCAACCGTCGGATGATGCGACATCAACAGCAGCCGGGTTCTTCTTCATCCGATAACAATGCACCATCTTCGCAACGTGGACTAGGAAATATGAACTTTATTCGTAGTGTATTGGAACATCATAGAGAAGGAGGGGATTGCGACCAAATTGAAACATATTATAATCGTATGACGGGCGAAGAGAGAAGAGGAACTGAAAATGAGATTCCATCACCATTCATAACAGCAGCAGCAGCAGCTGCTGCTACGCATGGGACACCACCGACCTCAATCATGACGGCTCACGGTACAACATCAACAACTAATAATAATAATCATCCTGTGATTGATTTATCAACACCTGAACATAAGAATAATGAAAATTCTACTAGGACTAATACCGACGGCGGTGGTGGTGGTGGTGGTGGTGGCATTCGTAGCACACGTACCAATCATGATAACAATAACAAAATTCCTGGAAGACAAATCTCGACGAATCATAGCGGGAACAATCATATGAAACTTAATAATAGTAACAGTGCCACATCATTGATGCTACCGCCGAATATTGCGCCAGCTGCTGCACCACTACCACTACCACCAGTTAGAAAACCTGTACCTTCTTCTTCCTCTGGTAGCAGCAGCAGCAGCGGTGGTGGTGGTGGCGGCTTAACGGCAGAACAAAAAAACCGGATCGAAGCTAATCGACAAGCTGCTTTACAACGTCGTAAAGAATTTCAAGCAAGGAATGCTAAAAATAAATAGAAGAAGAAGTAGTAGTAGAAGAAACGAAAACGATATGTCATGCTATGTGTATTAATCAAATTCAAATTCAAATTCAAATAAAATAGATTATTTTGACTCAAAAATTAAACACGACTGATTTTTGGAGCTAATGTAGTGTTTTTAAAAACTAGCGAAGGCCCTGACGACAACTTTTAAACAACTCTTCGTTGTTGCTGTTACTGTTACTGTTACTGTTACTGTTACTGTTGCTGTCATCATCATCATCATCATCATCATCATCTATTTTAGCATTTTTTCCTGTTAGTATTTGTATTATCGATTCTTGTAGCTTATTCCCTGCCAATGTGAGACACCGAACAACATCATTATCATCATCATAATTAGCATGAGAAGTTTCTGTACTGTCCATTTTCATTATCCTTTTCGTCGTTTTCTTGATTTTGCTAGCTAGTTGTGCGTGCTGTGTCAACAAGAAGGCTTACCTACCTCTCTCTGTTGGCTGTTGGCTGTTGTCATTTTTCTTTGTTTCCTTTCGTCACGGATGATCATGGGAATGAATCAATCAATAATTCTTTGATGATTTCAAAGAAGCACTACTGAATTACCATCGTCGAATACGGTTAAGTATGTGAAATTATTATCTTCCACATCAAATATGACGGCGAAACAAAATTTTACGTACAAAATAGTTGTTCGGAAAAACAAATCTCCGTGATATTTTACTGGCAGTGAAAATCCATTCCAAGCAACAATAGTCAGTGAAAAAGATAATGCACCCCCTACTAAATATTGGAAGTACTCCTACTTTTTTTAGGCTACAGTGAAGTAGTAGAGATAATTAACAAGTTAACAAAAACAAGTAAGTTGATAACTATTTATTTTAATTTAATCCTATCAAATCGGTAAACAGCACAATAATATAATATTATTGTACCCGACTTGTTATTTTTAATTATTCTTTCTTTACATGTATCGGTAAATAGCGCAACAATAGAATAAATAGTAATAATAATTACTATCATTAAGTTGTTGCACCCGATATTCAGGATGGTCATCACGATTGGCATGGACATTATACAGATATTTTTTCTATGTAAAACAAAAATCGGTAAACAGCACAATATATTACTGATTATTATTGCACCCGACTTTAGTATTATTATTTTTTCTTTTCTTCACTCATAATAGTGTATACATTATACCATCATTATACACGAAAAATCGGTAAACAGTGGAACAAAAAATAATCATTTATTTTGTTGCACCCGATATTCATGTGACGTTGTTGTGATGTATACAGGTAATATTATTAGCAGCAGGTCGGTAAACAGCACAATATATATATATATATATATATATATTGCACCCGACCCATCTGCTAGTTTTTTGATTATTCAAACAACATTTTTAGTTCAACCGTTCGATGTTACCATTAGGTTCTATCAAGGCCTCAAGTCGGCGTTTGCGTCGTTGTAATGAATCACTACTTCTTTTGTTGTCACTATCATTGTCATTATCAGTCTCAAGTTCACGATGAAAGTCGTCAAAACTGCTCTTGCTACCCTTGCCACCCTTGTCACTCTTGCCACTCTTACTGCCACTCTTACTGCCACTATCCTCCGCTGGACGAAGAAGTTTATCCACAACTTGGATGATTCCATTGCAGCTGACGACATTTGAACCGGTAGATAATTCGACAGAATTAGCATCAAAATTAAAGGGTGTAATGGGATCAATGGCAATGGGATTTGTAAAATCACTAAAAAATAATTTCTCAAAAACCTGCGCTATACTTGTACCAATTTGAGGCCAATTTTCCTTCCCTTTGTTACCACCACCAATTTGAAATGGTTGCCCTCCTGTAATACATTTAGTTTTCTGTGATTGTACTCCATTGTCAAGAAATTGATAGTGGAAACTACTCCGTCGCATATAAGATCATCTAAAGTAAGTGGATCAGCTACAATGTGCAGCTCTATAAGCTGTTGTTTCTCATCATCAGTTGTAGGAAGTGGAAGAGTGAAAGCACCGTCGATTGGAGCAAAAACAGTTATTCTAGACCCCGTCGAAGCTTTAAGTAAGGCTTTGATGGGCCCAAATCCGGTCATCATCATCAATAATACCGCAAAAAGCTGTAAATGTGGAGATAGGAGCACCAGCACCGCATAGATTCTCATCTGTTGCCACGGAAAATAGAAGGAAAAAAATGTAGATAGTGATAATTATATAAGATGTATTGGTTCGAATTTGTTGGAGGAGTTACTGCTGTTGGCAAAATACTCTACCTTGCCGTGTTGTTCGATACCTACAATGCTTCAACAATTGCGAGATAGAACAATCCATAGGAATAATCACACACACACACACACACACACAATACTTACAAATTGTTCGGGTTGAAACAACAGAGGAGGGGCTGTAACAGGCGTGTCTGATTCAACGCATTTTTTAAAGGTTACTGCTTGTACAATACTGCTCTTGGAGGAAAGGGATACTGCCGCCAGCCATAAAGCGACGAAGAGAGTATAGTTATTCATGAGATGTCATACGATAGGATGATTGATAGGAAGGATAGATAAATACTGAATCTCTCTGTTTGTTTTAAGACTATTTTATGAGACAATTAAATCGTACGGCGGAACATTCTTTACGGTATTTGCATTATCTTGGCTTCTTTTCATTTTTTCCTTTCGTACTGTTTAGGTGATATCTACACCTAAAAATCAGTCAATAGATACAAAAATGTATCTATAAAGTAATCGCGAAACAAAGATACACATTCTCAACATACAGCATGATAATATATGTCTTCTCAACGTTCGTGCACTATCAACTTTAGGTGCACCGAGAGATTCGATCACGAATTGTCATCGGTTGAGAGATAAAATTACGAACGTTGAGAGTCGTTGATTTTTTTAAATGTAAGTTTTAGTAGAAGTCAATAAAAGCAAGTATTCGTTTTTGCGCGAAACATGAGCGACATGGCAAATTTTGTTTGGCGTACTGACGCGAAGATCCGCAAAAGAATGAAGAACATGACGAACATCGCTTGTGAAAAAACCTGCGCGTACCGTGCGCGATAAAACTAAAGATCGCCAATTGATTCAAATATGCATTTTTTACCCTTTTCTCTCTCTCTCTCTAACCCATCCATCCCTCACTCCTAAGGATTAGTGCACTATTATTTCTATAGATGACAGAACCGGTAGTGGTCTGGAGATATACAGGTCTGCGGTGAAGAGCATAACAGATTAGCACCTACTCTAATACTCATAATATAATAGCCAACACACACACACATACATACATCCCATCAAAATTCACAATAATGATGAATGAATGAATGAGGTTAATAATAATTTTAGTCATGCATGACAAATTTCTATGACTGGCAAAATCAGCCAATAATTTCTAGCCTAGCAGTAGTATCATCTATGGTACCAGTACTATGTTTGACACAAGTAAAATTCAGGTGAAAAATGGTGCCTTCAACAACTTGTTGGTTGGGCGGGCTCATATAATAAGAAGTAGTGTTAGTTAGTTAGTTAGTTAGTTAGTTAGGAGAACAATCCACTATACTGCATTAGATGCACCACTTCTTTGTATATATTCGTTTTGACAAAGATATTCAAATAGATTGTAAGTAGGAAAATAGGATATCCTAAATTATAGAAATGCTCATCATGAAAAGGTGTTACCGGTATTGAGAAAAGTATTCTATAAGGCAATGATATATTTGGGACCTACTTAGTCCTTTTGAATGAATCACGAGTTTATCATCTCTTCATTCAAAAAGACAAACTGCCAATCGAATTGAATCGAATCAAATCATCCTCGAAACTGAGTTGAGTGTCAAGTTAGTACAAGCACAAAAGGACAAGTACAAATACAAGTAAACGATCTCTAATCATCCAAATAATAGCATTATGGTATATACAACTAACTTCTGTCATTACCGTCACCGTCATCGTCGTGATTCTTCTTCTCCTTCTTCTTCCGGAGGAGGAGGAGGAGAATCGATACTCAACAAATTATTTGCAAGTAGTAGTAGTAGTAGTAGTAGTTTTAGTAGTAGGCTCGTTGATGTTGTCATTGTCGTAATGATGATCGTTACCGTCATTGTGCCATCATCATTATCATCATCGGTTGGTGTTGTAATGGCAATTTCTTTTAGTCCATTTGGTACTAGTCCTAGTAGCAATACTGCTGCTGCTTCTGCTTCTGCTGCGAGTACTACCGGTAATAATAAACTACAACGAGGTAAAGTTTTAGAGAAACAATTCAATGAACATGATTTATTACGTGCCTATCGTGAAATTCAATCTGAATATCGTAATAAGGCATTTGGTGATGAATATTATTCTAATAATAATAATGGAGAAGAAGAAGAAGAAATATCATCATCATCATCATCGTCATCATCAGCTTTACAACAACAACAACAACAACAACAGCAATGGAAGGTTTTAACTACAATGAATCCTAATAAAAATAAAAAGAATACTAACGATGATAATGAGAGTGATGATGAAATTATACGCGTATCGATGTTAGAACATCCATCTGATCCATTATGTCCATATGTGAAAATGGAAGCAATAATACCAAAATCGGTGGAAAAATGTTGGAATTTTTTATCATTAGATAAATGGGATGAAACTATGCCAACAATGGATCCATTTTATGAAGGATTAGGTACGTACGTTGAAGTGACATTTGCATTATGTCTGTCTGTCTGTCTGTTTGTTTGTTTGTTTGTTTGTTTGTTTGTTTGTTTGTGTGAGAATGCTGGAGAAACGACAACTTACTACTATCTAAAATAACACCCATTCATTGTCATCATTCTTCTTTCCCCCCCCCCCCCCCCCCTTCTAAAAAATCATTTTCAAAGATATATATGGTAATTATAAGGTTGCAGCTGACGACAACAATGACAATGACAATGATAATAATTCAATTGATAATAGTACAATTCATATGATATTAGCAAGAAAAAGAACGAAACGAATATTAGCATTTGGTAAACGTGAATTTGTTTTTGTGAGTGTTACTGGAGACAAACCATTAGACGATGGGACATGGGTATCAGGTACTGTGAGTGTGGAATTTAATGAAACTAAAACTGAGAGTGATAGTGATGGCAATGGCAATGAAGGAGACGACGAAAATGAAAATGAAAATGATACCACAACAATAGCAACTTCTTTACCATATCGGAATAAATCATATACAAGAGCATTTCAAGATTCGATTGCATTTTATAAACCCATACCACCATCTGAATCGTCATCGTCATCGTCAACGTCATTATCAGGAGAAAGAACAAAATTAACTATTATATGTAGAATTGATCTGAATGATTCTTCATCTTCCACAAGTGATGGTGGTGGTGGTGGTGGTGGTGGTGGCGGATGTATCCCAATGTGGTTATATGTAAAAACAATTGGTATAACAGGTGCACGATCCGTTTTGAATATGAGACGAGCATTATTAAAAGAAGAGGGATGAAGAACTAGAATGTTAATGTTGAAACCTTTTGCAGTTGCAATTGCAGTTGTTCGTGTTCTACAAAGGGACAATATTCAAGTACTGCAGGAAAAGGAGACATAAAAACAGAAATGATGGCAGGCTGTGAACAACAAAAATGATAGTAGAGTCTGGCCTGGTCGACGGCCATCAGAAATTTTAGTCTTGTACACTTTAAAATATTATTGAACTAATGATATTAGTTACTATCAAATTTTTCTTCTTACGTGTATTATTATTGTTTTATTTTTTGTGTTACTTATTTATATTGACCAAAAACACAAATCAATATTTATTTTACCTAGTATGAAACATTCAAATTATCTATTTATCTTAATCATTTTTCTTTTGTTCATCATCATCATCTTCATTGTTTGTATTTCCATTTCCATCAGCAGCTCTTCTATCGTCTTTATCGTTATCAGCTAATTTAGAAAATTCATTTTCTAATAAAGCACGATCTGTTGGACTATTAGTAAATATAATACGTGTTGTACTACTTTTACTACTACGACTACTACGGATACTATCCACCATAGATGAACGTCGTGCTGATACACGGGCTGATTTTGTTAAAAGTGAACTACGACGTAATGCAGCATCGACATTACTTTTTGTTTCACTGGCTACATCACGTGAAAATGATTCAAATAATATACCGAATGATTGCAGTGTAGGACTATGGGGTGGTGTTGTTATATATAAATCGTCATGAGTTAGTTTAGTAGTACTCATCGGTGTTGTTGGTGTTGTTATCTCAATACTATTCGGCAGCGGCGTTGCAGATAGTCTTGTTGGTGTTGTTGGTGGTGATGTGTTTGCAGTAGTCATTGATTTTGAATTTGATACAGATTGTGCTGACAATGTTTCTGATACTTGTTGTGGTGAATGTAAATCAGGTCTTTTATCAATGGATGATGAATATTGGAAAATTTCAAAATCAATTTGATACATCTCATAGGTTAAATTTAATGTATGCTGATCATAATAGTCATACCATGGTTTAATTGTTTTACGCTTATTGTCATGTGGCATACCCAATAATGCATCACGGACGGTTTGTGGTAAGTCACGTACCGAATTATCTTCACAATACTGTCCATCATTATTTTTACTATCATGACGAATTTTTAAATATTTTAATTCTTCTTGTTTGACGATCGATTGTACTAATTGTGATCCTTCAAAATGTGTATATTCAAATTGTGGTATAACATGACATGGTGTATACCATTCTTCCATCTCGCCACTATCTCTATAATATTTCATATTCTTATACCATGAATTAATAAAGTCACGAAATGTTTCTGACGAACCAAATCGATTGTACATATATATACTGACCATTCTTGAATATGGATTACGTACAATAGCTAATGATGACACATCCTCCATTTGTTTTGGTGTCACATATCCATAATGTAACATCTTATGGGCGGTCAAATGTGGTAAGTATCCATGTATATTCGCACCAGTTAAATATTCTAAATTTTCCATCAATCCACCTAATGCATATTGAACCATTACTAAAAAAAATCGTCTTACGTATATGATACGTCCAATGGTTGGTGCCACAAATACATATGTTAAACCAATAAATAATGTTATAAAGAATGCAATACAAAAACTTGTTATTACTTTATATATTTTTAAACTTGAATTTTCATTTTCATTTGAATTATCATCATCATTATCATTATTTAGGGTTGGTAAATAAATAAATCTTAAATAGATATTTAATATAGTCATAACTATACAAACAGCATTCCCACTGGTATATAATGGAAAATTAGCACTTTCTAATAATTTATAACGATGAAAGAAAATTTTCATACCTAATTTATGATATAAACTAGAATGTATTGTTGCCTTCATTGGTACATTATGTGATTTCATTAATGATGTACCCCCGCATCGTGGTACATGTATAAATAATAAATTATCATGTTTATGTATATTATCTTTTTCTAACCAAGGCATAATGGCAATATTTTGACTTGAATAATTTGAATTTGATATATTGATTTGAATTGACTTTTAGAGATTCGATAAGATTCGATTCGATTAGATGATATATTGGATTCGTTCAGCTATCACTGATATCACTACTGCTGCTGCTGCTGCTGCTACTGCTGCTGCTGCTGCTACTGCTAATGTTATTAAATATCGGTACAGTCGCGTCGCTCCTTTGATTTTTTGCCAATAGAATTAAAGAACAAATGTTATCAATTAGTAGTGCAAAAATTATCTGGTAGTAGGACTAATTGTATCGGTTTATGTATGATGCATGTGTCGTATTGGGATTTAGGCTACTGTTTACTCCAGCAAGGTATTGAGTTTGTGTCGCTTTTGTATGGGCGATGTGTTAAAAATAAAAGAAATGAACGATAGCGCAGTGGTAATAAATCTTTTTTATGACCCCTACGATACTCTAGCGTACATCTTGTACTACTCTGACACGCTTTTACGGAAGTTCCGATTTGATATTTATTTCGTCGTGTCGTTTTCTTACAACGTCGTCTGATATTCGTACGTAAGACGCCATAATACTCGTAGTACTTTAGCTTAGGGCCTATATTATTTATTTATTCAGCGTATTGAGTATTATCCAACATACCGGGCTTGTACACTTGTCACTAAAAGAACCGAGTCGTAAATCTTTGCATTTTAAATTTTGCTTTTTTTGGGTGTCGTGTCGTTCTTGCTTAGGAAAAGAAGACGGCGGACGGATGGAGGTGCAGCAATAAGATATATCGGCGACTCTAAGAATACAGTAGATACAAACATTAACACAGACACAAAAATGGTTCGTGATAATCAACGCAAGAACAACAGTAATAGGAACAGTAACAGTATCAGTAACAAGAATAAAAGCAACAGTAGCAGCAGCAGCGGTCATACGGAGTTTACTTCATCTCGTGTACTTATTTTACTAGGTTGTTTAATTTGTTTAGCATTTGGATTAAATGTATATTTATCAATGATACATGATCCAACTAAAACAAAAAATTCTAATGTTGAACCAATTGTTGACGCACTAACTATTAAAAAACTTGAAGTTGATGACGATTTAATTCAAGCTATAACAACTATAACTGCAGTTAAAACAAAAACGAAAGTGAAAATGAAGAATGAAGCTTCGTCGACGAATAGTACGAATGGGAATGCGAATGCGAATGCGAATGCGAATGCGAATGCGAATGCAAATGCAAATGCAGATGCAAATGTGACTGCGAGTATTAGAAAGAGATAATGCGTTAGCTATTCCGTATCTCTGGGGAGGGTGCTGCAATATAAGAGGTAGTTATTCTTGTATATGTGAGTTGAGTAAAACATTTAAGTTTCCGGGAGTGATTTATTTGATTTCATTTGATTTGTCTTGTCTTGCAACGAAATAGAACAAGCCTAAAAAGCCGGTACAGTAGTATCTATGTTATCATTACAATACTATATTGGTTAAATATCGTACATCAATTTTTAGGCGGTGAGGATATAATATGACCGATTATTGGCAAGATCAAAATTTCTAAAAAAATCCATATATACTTTTTCTAAGGAATACTTTTTGTTGCGATGATAAGGAAATTACCTTTCAGCGGCAGAGTACATAACATTATTGAAAATCGAAATCAAGATCCAAAAAAAATCAAAAAACAGTGGCGGTAAGAAGACAGAACACAAAACGATGCCGTTGAGAGAATGCAAAATGTGTGAGATTCTAATCATATACTGTAGCAAAGATTTGCGCAAGGAACTACTCTGGGAGGGAAGGTAAATCATAGAGGTTGAGTGGAATCATCGAATCAATTGCAAATTCTAAATTAATATTATGAACCATATTTTGCGAAAGAAATTCCTGAGACTGTTATTCGAGGTGATCGTAATATACCAAAAATTAAATTGCAGCTATTACGTAACCAAACTCGGATTGACGACACGTCCCAAGAACAACAACAACAGCGATAACGCGTCCTATGGAAATGGAAATATTGTAGCTGCGAATAAAGAAGGAACCGTTCACCACATCGTCACCCATCGCAATAATAACAATGACGACGGCAACAACGAAGAAGAAGAAGACCTTGACAGATTGGTATCATGGGACATTGTGGTTGGCACAGCAGTCGTGATCGTAACCGCTCTAGTCTTTACCGCATTCATGGTAAGGAGTAGAAGTAGATAAATAGGACATTATCAATGCCTCTTCATCAACAGAGTGAGCTACAACTAGGAATATAACATGCACACGTACAATATAAGGGCTGAGAGAGAGAGAGAGGAAGGAGAGAACGACAGGCAGACAGACAGGCAGACAAGTCGGAGAGGAGGACTGAGAAAGATTAACTCGTTCACACTACAATACTGATAATAGTAACAATCGTGAGTTTTATCTAAAAGTAGCTGATTTTTAATTCCTGTAATAGCTATTCATCAATAACATATAAACATATATATATATATATATATATATATATATATATGATATACCCGTGCACAACCCCACATCCTTTCGTCAAGGTCGGTATCGGATGTATCCATTTGTATAGATAGTCGCTAGCCAATCTTCCCACCGTTAAGATTAAGACGTAACGAATTTTCATTTTTCTTCAGAGTCTATTTTTCTTCTTTAACGTCGGAGTTTATTGTTCTTCTTTAGGCCTCTACTTCGGCAGTTTCTGTTTTGGGTTCCTTAGAACCACCATTATCCACAGCAGCAACAGCATCAGGTTCAGTAGCAGCTTTCTCGGTCGTTTTCAAAGCAAGTGCAATTGATCTTCTCTGATGAAGTGAGGTACTAGCATCTAATAACTTATCTTGTTTTTCAATAATATAGCCTGATCCGTTATGACGACTAATATCCATACCGGCATGTTCCTCCATTGGATCAACACGGAGTGATCCAAAAACGTTTAAGAGCCAAAAGAATGGATACATAATTGCTGTAGTCCATCCAAAAATAAATAGGATACCAATCAATTGTGTACCAATCAAAGTGAAGTTCCCAGAACCACGACCCCATTCATAAAACCATCCAACATGTTCCGATTGGCCGTATGCTTTTTCCAATAATTCTGGTGTACTGAATAAACCAGCTGCAATAAGACCCCACATACCACCCACCAAATGTACCGGGATTGCATCAACAGCATCGTCGATACGAAGTTTCACTAATAATTTCGATCCAGCAAGATATGCCCAACCAGCAACAATTCCAATCACAACAGCAGCCCAACTATCAACAGATGCACATGGTGCCGTGATTGCAACCAATCCAGTTAATAATCCGTTCATTGTGTATGCAACATCATATGTATGTACACCCTCAATACGATAGTTGAAGTATGTACTTGTGAACATAGCACTAATAGCACCTGCAGCTGCTGCTAATGTAGTATTAACAGCCACCAAGGCAGCAACTTCACCGGCAACTGCCGTCGACGCACTGAAGGTCGATCCAGGATTAAATCCATACCAACCAAACCAAAGTGCGAATGTACCAAGGATTGCCAATGGTGTACTAGTAGAGATAGAAAAATAGATCAATAACACGGAGAGAATACCATACGTGGGAGATAGGGGTAGAAGAAAGCTATCGTTAGAACAGTATGATTGTTCTTCTTTTTGGAAATTTATACATGTAAAGGGGAAAGATTATTGCGATTGATGGATACATATATACATATATATATATAGAGAGAGAGAGAGATTTACATACCTATGTCCAGGAATATCATTCGGTACCTCAAGAATTTGACCATCGTCGTCATGGAAACGACCAAGACGTGGACCTAACACAATTGCTGCCATCAATGCAGTAACACCACCTAACATATGCACCGGACCGGATCCTGCAAAATCAATGGCACCACTATTCCATAATGGTTCCGCATTCGTATTTGCTAGGAATCCATTGGTCGACCAGAATGCATGAGCGACGACAGGATACACAAATCCCACCAAGAACAAGGAATAAAATAAATATCCCTTCATTTGTGTTCGTTCGGCAATAGTACCAGCCACGATACTCGATACGGCACAGGCAAATGCGAATTGGAAAAACCAATAACTTAGATTAACATCATCACCCATTAAGAAGAAATTTTTATAACCAATAAATGTCCATGTAGGTGAATCATCTTCACCACCGTATGCGAATGCATATCCTGTGACCCAAAATGCAAGTCCACCACCACAGGAATCCATTAGATTCCACAACAATACATTCTTCACATTTTTGGCACGGATCGATCCTGCACATAACATAGCAAATCCTAGTTGCATAAAGAATACTAATGCACCAGCATAGATCAAATAAAAATGATCCAAACCGGTAGAAATATCTTGTGCAGCAGCGGCAGTTGCCTGTATTCATGTGTTTGTGTGTTTGTGTGTGTGTGTGTGTGTGTTTGTGTGTGTATTTGCGTGGGTGGGTGGGTAGTGGGTATGTATGTGTGTGTCGTCGTCGTCGTCGAATGTATGTATGTTTGTGTATGATGTGTGAAAGAAAAATAGAAAGACGCATATAATAACAAGCAAAGAGAAGAAGAGGTTCAATTATGAGAGACGCTTTCAGTTGTTCTGTATTCTGTATCATCATTTAACTGTCGAAAAGAAAAGGAAAAGCACAAGCAAGCAAGCATTCCGATCAAAACAAATCGTTTTCTTTTTACTTACCTCAGCCGAACCATCTGAAATACACTGTAGTAAATTATCCAACTCAGCAGTAGTATACTGAGCCGTACAACTTTCAAAGACCGAAAGGGATTCGATTTCGGACATGTTGATTGATGATAATGATGATGATTGCTGATGTATATTGCTTAGTAGAAAAACGAAAACGATAAGCTTTTTGGTAACTTATTCAACACTTTTTGTGTGAACGTGTTTGTTGTTGTACAGTTTGTGCTATTTTTGGATCAAGAGTGTCAAGAGCAACTGCAACTGCAGATAAATGAATTGACGTAGGAAATGAACGGTGTTCAAGGCCTCCGTTTCGAGGGTAGTAATAGAAGGAAGTAGCGTTCACTGGCTTTTACGTGAGGTTATTAGCTAGCCTGAATTCTTCAGTCTAAATACCGCAGTATCTTAGATTTGAGATGGTTTCTGTACTATCGACATTTTTTGATGGTTTGCGTTTATTCAAGCTACAGTATTCTCTATTAATTTCTTCCAACTGCGAAAACATTTTAGGAAGTTTATATTGGGGTTAAATGTAATTAGGGTTCTGACATCTTATATGTCGTATGTGACATACAAAATTCAAGCAGATAAACAATCTGTCAAATCATTCGCTTACAATAAGATGTCAACTTCAAAAAGAAGAAGGAAAATAACAATTACATATAGAAGGGTTCCTCGGGTACTGTAGTGAGTTATTTTTTTAGTTAACACTACATAAAGGAGATCCCATTAAATCCACCCGCTAATATCGACTAAATCCAATTTTTAATTACCAGTCCTTATTTTTTTTCTTCTTCTTTCCAACCTTATTTTCGCGTCGGGAAGGCGAATTATGCCGAGCTACCGGTTGAACAAGTAGTAAGTACTGTAAGTATTATTTGATGAAGTGTCGTTTAAGTATTATATGATTACAGAAACAATTACAGTGGTACTCCTGTATGAAGATGCATCACGTAAGAGAAAATGAGATAAGCACAGTCCCTTCTGCTAACAATTTTATATGAATCCAAGTAGTCAAAACGAGTCGGGTTTTAAGTGAAACACTAATTCAATGGATAAGAAAAACACAAATTAGTGTGCAGAAGATTAGCTTTACAGTCAACTGATATGGATGATGACAAGGATTATGATAATGGCAGTAGCAACAGCTTGTGTCACAAACACACATAACAATAGATACAGAATAGAATGAAGCAAATTAAGGTAATAATAGCATAAATAGAAGAAATGGGTCAGCATCATCGTGCGTAACTGGAGGGATTATATATGTGAGTGTTGGTTGGTCGGCTTTTTGGCCTCAATCAAGTAGCTACAATTCTATCTCTTGCACATGGTCATTGGATGTCATTTAACCTGAGATAAAAGATGATTGAGAGAAATCATCACCACAAGGATGATGTTGAAAATGTGTCTACTTACTTGTCATACAATACCCTACCTACCTAGGGATTACCGGTCCTGATACACTACACTGCATCACATTCATGTAATATGACATACTTACAACATTATGTGCATAGGTTTCATGTGCCATTGTATGCATGTCATGTGTACAGATACTGGCTGGTAGTCAAATCAATGGCTACAACTGCAGCTACTTTTTCCCATGCTGCTCTGGTCATTTGAATTTTTACTCCAATAACAATCATAGATATCCCTATTCACCATGAGAGATACCTGCTTCCCTAAAAAGCGGGTAGGGGTGCCTGCTTACGTGGAATAGGGGTACCCGCTTTTGGTACCCTCTTTGGAAAAAAAGCAGTTACCCCTTGCCTTAGCACGTAGAAACACACTATAAAATAATTTCCGTACCCGCTTCCCTAAAAAGTGGCGAAAACCTAGTCTTCACAGTGCGCCTCCCCCCACTTTATTATAAAAAGCAATTTGAAATTAATTATTAGTTTTCGATCAACCCCCATGCTGTTAACAGTGCCTGAAGGCCCTGTAAAATAGCATCGCATTTTTTTGTGAATTATTATTATAATATATATTGCTTTACGTAACTTACTGTAGACGAGCAAATCTTAAAAGAGCTTCCTGGGACTTATTGGATTTCAACACTTGTATATCTCTCAACGGATAGATCGTGTCAAGTAAGCTAAAAATATGTTGGATGTTGAGCGTGGAGCGTGGAGACGACACGGAATAATAACGAAATTGGATGAGTTCTACATACAGGCCCAGCGACGTGAAACAATAACTCTTTATGAATTCTCGCTTGATATCTCGAATGACATAAAATTTAGAATGTCAGCTACAACCCCGATTATTTGCTACCATCCATTCATTCAAATACAACCTTCGGATTTACTACTTTACAATGGTTCTCTCACCAGATGGTTTTAGGCGTGGAAGTGTATGGTATCCCAAGTCGACCGTTCTCAATCATATTGGTACCAAATTGTTTCGCTCAAACAAAGAATCTGATGTTGCGTTTACCGTTGGTAGCTCGGGCAAGCTGTTCAAGGCTCACAAATGTGTTCTAGCGCTTTCCTCGGCAACTTTGTATGAGCTTGTATTGACAAAATCGAACGATAATAACGAGGAAAGTCATGAAATAAATATCACATTGGCAGATATTGATGAGACTGTCTTTGAGAAGATTCTGGAATTCATCTATACTGGGAAATACCCTGATATTAGTAAATATGACGAAGAATCTGTTAAAGATATCTTCCTTACAGCTGATCGACTTGATTGTACGGATCTGAAGCTGTACGCAGAATCAGTCCTCATCGAAAAACACCTCGTTTCTTCAAATGCTGCCGAGATGATGTTGTTTGCGGATTCTCATTCGTTTGCTTTGTTGAAAGAAGCCTCGATGAACGAATACGCTACGGACCCCAAAATTGTTATGGCATCCGAAGGCGGTTGGTCAAAATTGACAGAATCGAAAGATCTCATCATAGAGCTCTTGGTCTACATAAACTTAGATCGCAAAACGTATTCATCCGTTGCCAACAGTAGTCCGTTAGAAGATCTCGACACTTTAGATGTCACATCTCTCCGGGAACGACTTCAAATGGCCAATCTAGACTGTGACGGTAGCCGTGAAATGCTGGTAAAGCGGTTGAAGGTCGACGGTAGCCGCGAAATGCTGGCAAAACGGTTGAAGGAATACATTATTGCTAATGCTTCAAAGATAATTGGTGTGTATGGTGGGGGCAATGAAGATGTAAATGGTACATATGAACGAGACGGCATTCATGTGGGATCACACAAATCCAATAATCGCGACAATCCTTTACTTTCTTGTTTAAACCTTTTCAAATTATTACTCCTGCTATACCTAGTATTTATTTTTCATGTCTGAGTTGGAATTTTAGTTCTACTATTTTAATTTTACTTCTATTATTCTTATATCTTTCCATTTGATTCGATTCGTTCATTTATATCTTATACATATATTATTAAGAATAATAATACAAAAACTGCTATTGATAACGCAGCAATGATACAAAAATTAGTGGTACCACCACTTTTTGCTATCAATTGTTTTGTGGATCTAGTGACTAAATCCAAATCTTCATTGGCGGTATCTAAATCAGTTTCCATGGAATCTAACATTTTATTTTGTTGTCCTAATTCTTCGGATATATTTGTGGACATATCACCTAATCTCATTATTGTATGTGACAATACATCTAATCCTTCATCTTGTTGTTTCATTAGTACCTTTTTTTTTATAAATGTGTTTATTTATATTTATTTTGAGAGAGAGAGAGAGAAAGAAAAAAGGAGATTTGGTTTAGAGAATGGTTCAAAATGATAAAAAGTGGTAGTCGAGGATCGTTTCTTCTACTTTTTTAGATGCTGTCCCAACTCGACTTGACTCTCAACAAACACCACTGACAGATATGCAACAATATATATATATATATATATATATATATATATACGTCATGAACGGTCAAGCCATCAGTCAATGATGTCAACGATGATGTAGTCGTTGTCTTCGTCATTATCATTGTCGCTATTGTATGCCTACTTGGTTCGAAGATGAGAGATTTGTATCCTTGCTTCCCATCATTACCATTATCATCATCATCTCGTTTGAACATCGCCGTTGCCGTCCGTTGTTGTTGTGTCGTCGTATGTTTACTTGTCCTTGTCCTTGTTCTTGTTGCTATATTGCTATATTGTTATTATGGGTTTTTATTTTTTATTTTACGTACGTACCTGTTGATTACGAATATAATCGTCAGATTCATTAGGGTCGCCATCTATATATCCATTGCCATCATCGTCATCATCACGGAATTTATTATTACCATTGCCATTACCATTGCCATTACTAACACCGTTTCCAGTTTCACTATCATCGTCACTAAAATCATCTAAATTTAATTGTGAATAATCTTTCTTTTTTCCATTACTATTGAACATGATTATATTGTATTGTATTGTATTATTATTGCTTTAAGTTTCTGTATTGTTACTCTGTTATGATTATTATTATTCCAATAGAAAAGATAGAATAGTTTTTCCAGAGCCGAGTAACTTCTTCTTTATTTTCTTCTTCTTCTATTTGATATCTTTCGGTATTTTGGACGAAACAAGTTTAGTAGTAATTTCTAGATTCAAAGCCTTCTTATCAATGCTCTTATCAATGCTGGTGCACTGTTTTTCTTATGTCATCTACTTAGCTTCATTAATGGTAAGCAACTTATTGTACTCTTGTTCTGTCTTTTGTTCAATGAATGTTGTTGTTGTAATAATTCAATAATTCATATTATACAGTACCGGTTCGTCGTAAAAGAAGGCACAGTCACATCATGGGCATGACTCAATCGAATCGAATGAATCGAATCGACTCACTCTCTCGCACGATTGAAATGCACGAAAATGTTCGTCTGAAATAAATTTAAAAAATAATTAATAAATCTTAAAGGCGATCGACAAATCGCCCATGCATGTCATTATTATTATCAGGAGTACTTTTATCGTATAAGTTTCTTCTTCGCCCTCTATCCTCGAGGACAAATTTTGTTGCACACAACCACAATATTGACATCTCTAAGATCGATACGATCCATTCTTATCCACTGGTCCCGATCGTTCCACGTATTAATAATCGATCCATCAGAGTGAGTTAACAGCCCAATTACAACTCCACCTCTTTTTCTTTACTATCCATCAATTGTTCCATAGGTGTGCGCCGTATCTTACAATTATTATGGAACGAGACGATGACGAATCAAGTGGGGGTAGTTATAGTAGTACAGGTACTACTCTATTTGAAAGGCAATGGCCAACTTATGAACTTGAAAACTGCTCTTACATGAAATTGCATACATCCTACCCTGAAGTTGTGGAACAAATTCAAAACCAATATTCAAATTTAAAGCAACTTCAAATTATAGAATATAATCTTAGAAATGATGCAATAGTTGATGATGAATCAATATTAAATAATGTATACAATGTTGCTAACTGGGAATTGGATCACAATACATGGTTGTTATCAACATCTAGTGAGATCAAGGATTGGACAAAAAGATTTCTCTTAATTCGTTTAGCTTTGGTGATCAGTGAACGACGATTTGTCTCTTTTTTATTTGTTAAACATGTTTTAAGTGAAGAAGATGATGTCCTTGATTTGTGGGGCAACCTATCTGACCACCTGAGTCAATGTTTGAGGTCGATGATTCCATTTACTTGCTTACCCCTCTGGTGGACAGCGGGATGGCAAGAGCATGCATTTCCAATTAATGTCAATCACGAAAATCATAATGAAGTCAAGCCACTATCTGATTTAATAAAGCTGGAACTTAGTATAATTGAAAAAGAGAATCCGTCATATAGCAGAATTAAATTGGAAGTTTGTCTCAAAAATAAAGATACAACTGAAACTTGTGTTGCTACTGCAAACCCCACCACTCCAACGAAGTCTACTACAGATGAAGCAGAACAAAGATCATAATGAAGTCAAGTCATTAACTGATTTAATATAGGGGGAACTTAGTATAATCAAAAAAGAGAATTAAAAAATAATTAATAAATCTCTAAAAGGCGATCGACGATCATTATCAGGAGTGCTTTTATCGTATAAGTTTCTTCTTCGCGCTTATCCTCGTGGACAAATTTTGTTGCACACGACCATAGTAGAAAATAAAAGTCAATAGAGAGGTGTCGGTATTTTTTTGCAACTTAAATGTAAATATCATATTATATAAGAAAAGATTGAAAATGTCTAATCATTACTCCTTCTTTCAGTAGCTAGTACAGTAGTATATGTACGAAAATAAACAAAAACAAGCCATAATAACGAAAACAATATCATTCACAAGAAAAAAGAAGAATACAGCAGAAGAAGATGAGAATCAGTAGCAGTCTTGATTTTTTTCTGTTTTACTCCACTCAGATCCCATTTAATAAATCATTTACTATTAAATCACGTCAAATATGTTGTTTTTGCTATATTACTTTTCTTGCTCATCCATTAGTATAAGAATTTGGCTAATCCAATTGGTCCACCCAAATCAGATGCAAATTCCTTTTCCTATGTTACAATGTTGTATTGCTGACGACTTTTTTTTGTTGTTGCTGACAACTGTTGCTGTCGATCGTTGACATCGTTGTCCCCGAGATTGATATTGATCCCAGCTTGCAAAGTTCATATATTTTTCGCAACAACTAAACGTTCTGTTGAGTATCTCTGAGTATTTTAAGTCCTCTGACTGTATTTTATGTGATGGATATAGGCCGTAGCAACAAGTAAATGTGCGTTTCGGGATTTTTCCCTATTGTTGTTGCTCCGTTCTTCTTCTTCTTCTTCTTTTATTCCTGAAATTCGTTTGATGAACCTCCCCTTAGAGAAGATTTTGTCTGCTCGTTCAATGGACGTCCGAAAGATGTAGCGGGATGAATTCGAAAACCGAACACCGATGGAGTTGGACAAGAAGATGATGAATCAGAAGACTGCTCTACTGAATTATCACTATCAATGAAATCTGTAGCACCACTGCTGCTGCTGCTGCTGCTGCTGCTACGAGGTAAGAATGTTGGTGCATAGGAAGTATTGTAGTAGGGTGTTCTCATACTAGCGTTGGTTGGTGTAGTAGGTGCACTGACTGCCGTCATCGTCACCGCAGCCGCTGCAGCAGCAATTAGTTCTTTAGCGTATACTTGACTACCAAAACACATTAAAAATAGATGGCACCAACTCGGACCCCATGCACATCCATCTGTTTTCGAATCCCATGAGATCCAAACTTCACCGCAAAATGGACAATACCGATGACATAATGAAGACTTACTAGTAGTAGCAGACGCAGTATTAGCACTCGTGTAGTCATTCGAATAACCATACGGCAAAAGACCGGTCCCTCGACAAGTCGATCTAGGACATTTACCAAAGACGGTGTTATCCATCGTCATCACTTGACGGATTGCCTCCAACCCACGTGGACTGATTACAAATCTAGCATGGATCATAAGATATAGAGCCTCCGCAGCCTTTTGGATCGCGTAAGGGGGAATAAGTGAGTCTTCATCAGTCTTTGTATCGTCTTGATCATCTTCTCTTCCTTCGTTCAATATAAGACGAAGTGCACGTCTATAGATAGGATACGATAATGACGATGATGATTTCTGTTGTGCAATTGTTCTTATTGGCGGCTCTGCTGCTGTGCTGCTCGTTCCACTATTCGTTATCACCGCTGCTGATGCTGATGCTGATGCTGCTTCTGTGGTCGCAATTCGTTGTTGTTGAAGGGCCTTAGCAACATGAATGGCATCATCTCCCATTGCTTGATATCCTATCCGTTCAACAATCGGTGGTAATTGTGCCAAATTGAAGTTATCAGAGATATAATCCTTCGGAAGTGGTAACAAACGATCTAAAATCGTTGGCAAATAAATATATATAGATAAAACAATAATGTCAGAAATGAACAAGACATAAGTAGAAAACAAACAAAAAAATACATGAGCAGAAGGTCATATTATTTCACAACAATCACTACTAATAATTCTTTTCTTACCTTTCGGTCGTCCCGCTAAGAACTTTCGAACCCAAGGTGTTGTCATACTCGTTGATGAGGATGAGGATGACGTCGTGCGAGCGGTGTGAGTAGTACCAGTAGTTGATGTTGTTGCTGTTGGTGGTTTTATTGTATTTGTAGTAGTAGAAGTAGAAGTAGACATCCTTGGTTTTATAGCTGTTTTTGTATCTACAGCACTACTACCTGTAGCTCTTATAACACCTACCCCACGTCCTTGTTGTGTCATCCTCGGAGTCTGAGATTTTGTTGCTATTGATGGTGGGGGTGCAGTTGTTGTTATGGGATGGTTTTGAGTAGTTTGTAATTTCGTTGTTCGTTCTTGTTGTTGTATTTGTTGCGACGTTGTTGTTGTCGATTTATTACTAATCAAAGTAGAAATATTTGAATAGGATGGTACCTCCCACATTGTTCGATCAGGATGAGATTTGGGTGGTGGTCTAGTGGATGTGCTACCCCTACTATTATTGATTTTATTCCTACTGCTACTGTTTGTCTTTTCCATCGCTGCTACCGAGCTTTTCTTACCACCACTTCTAGTATCATCTTTATTACTACCAGCGATAATGGCATCATTATTAGTTCTACAATTGATCGACGACGACGTCAACGACGACGACTGTATTATTATTGGTGTTTTCTTCCTATTCTTCTTCTTCTTCTTCAATTTTGCGGGCACCTTGTTGTTCTTCGTTGTTATGATGGGAGTTGTATTAGATGTAGAAGGAAGTTGACGTTTACGTCGTCGTTGTTTCTTTTTTCCAGACGAGGATAATGGTGACAAATTATTGTTACTTTCATTATTATCTTTTATTTTCCTCTTCTTTTTTCTTTTTGGTACAGATCGATGTAATGTTCGTCGATCCTCATCGATTTCGTCGTCGATGTTGTTGTTATCTTGCTGTTCTTCTTCTTCTCCTTCTTCATCTTGGCCGTTATGTTCAAGGGCTTGAAGGATACGCTCCATTTCGTCGTCGATTTTTTTGTTTTCGCCATTATTGTTACTGCGATAGGTGTTGATATTAGGAGTATATTTTTTGTAAATGTTATCATCGTCGTAGTCATCGTCATCGTACGAGGAAGATTCTACGACTTTCCACAAACTGTTGTTGCTAGTATTGCTATTGCTATTGCTATTTATATTCCTGTACGGACGGGAAGATCTATCGGAAGACGAGTACGACGACGAGGAAGGGGAACTTTCGTCGTCCTCCAAGACTTCAGAAAGTGAATGAAAGTGAGCATCATCGTCATTGTTGTTATCATCGCTTTCTCCGGCGACGAAGGAAGTTCTTCTACTACTACAGCGTGATATGCTGTCCCGTCGAGAGTTTTTATAGTGAGAAGAAGACGCGTTTGCTACTTCCATCGTTGAGAATAATACAATCACAACAGAGAGGAGGACGACGGCGGATGCTCCAGAAGATACATTTGTAGCGACGGAAAGCTTCATAATTTTTGATATGATTACATATGATTCCACAGCAAACTCTCTCTCTCTCTCTCTCTCAATGTCACACTCGTGGTCCGTCTTTCCTGTAGTAATGGTGGTGGTGTTATGTTGGTTGTCGTGCTATTGCCAATAGATTTGAAGATACTGTTTTGGAGTTGTTTGAGAACATAGAATACGGTAATGTAGAATTTTCTATTTTATTTTATGTGATGACGATGACGTCAAACAGCAGGTAGAGTTCGCACAAGCAAGAAAACAAAGCCAACGGATTTGGGGGCGCCCTAATGATTGATCTGATCGCCGAAGGCGTAAAAGCAGAAGGCACTAACCAAGTACTTATCAACGGACAGAAGGTAAGTTTTCTTCTTTCTTCTTGCAATATTATGATGGAAAGTGGTCCTGCTTTGCTGTTTTTTTCTGTTCAGCCTTCTGATACCTACTGTATCTTTGTTCTTGGTTATCTCTTTATCGCACCTATTTGACTGAAACAATTTGTGAAGAAAGCATAAAAGAAATGAACACAGTCTAATCAAATAATAAAGTGAGGTCATTAGGTAGTGATTCATCTCCAATTAAAGTCTGTGTTGTTTTGTTGCATTACTTTTATAATACTGACTACAACATCAAGATATGACTAATACTCTCTAGCACATTGCTATGGCCAGGCTAATTAATTCTATCTAGGGAGGCTTTCCTGCTGCGTGCTTCTGCATCTACAGTCATTTCAAGAAGTACCAGTCCATGGAGTTTCTGCATTCTGATATTGTTGCCAACCAAATGTTTTGAGAGGTACTGTCACTTCTGGTATTATTACTTCTGCAGCATTGCTGTCCTAATGGAACGGATCTGTATTTAAAACAGGTATATTGAAGATGCACAGCAAGAATTTGTTATAATAGAATACAGATTTTCTTGCTAGTCTTGGTTCTTTATCGCCAAATAAATGCTTCTAAGCATATCATGTACAAACAAAATATATGATGGAATGAACTAGGAGAGTTATTCTATATCCATCAAGCAAGTTCATGTGGCAGTGGTGGGCTTTCTCCTAATTAAGTTCATATCATTCACACCTGCTGCATTTATGTGTTAGAGGTGGTCCAAAGAAGGAGATGACCATATTATTTATTATCTCATTGGCCACTTGCCAAAATACTATTATAAGTGCATGATGATCCAATCTGGCTTTTGAATATTCTTGGTACTATAGGTCAGCACTTTATGTCCTGTGTGGGTTAGAGTTCCATTAGGGTCAAAGTAAAATCAGCATGCTCATAGCACATCACCCTAGCTAATTCTCCCCCCTTTAGCTAGCTGAGTATATACCCCTTCACAATTTTTTAATAATGCTGTACTAAGACTTTCAAATGTTACTGCATATATTGAGAGAGTGTTAACACAACACCCACACACTATTAATGTGATACCTTTATGATGTTATAATATTACATACCTGTACCCTATCTGATCAAGAACTCACACACAATAACATTGATTCAGCTATGGGCACTCTACTCTGAGCCCTACTATGCCACCAGGACTTGATGTAGCCTTCCTTTCATTATATAGATAATAATCTCTTCTTCCTTCCTGTTGTCTTGCTTAACAGGATTGGTGTTGTAAGAAATTTGCTGGTAATTTGCGCTTGTAAAATACAATCATTTATTTGTCTCTTTTTCAAAGCGAGCTTATATTATGTTACTCAAAATTGACCGGATTTACAACAGCTTCAACTCAAATAATGCGAGTTGTCTCCGCCTGTTACTGTCAGGATGGGCAGTAAATTGCTATGTTCAATTCTAATTTGATGAGTGATTTTGCTATGGTTTTATATAGCACCAAGGACAGCTCATACAACTTACAGCAGCACAATGCAAGAAATTAAGTTGTATGGGTGGTCTAGGATGATTGCAAGCTCTCCATAGTGCTAAAGACCTCAGCAAAAATGGGCAACTATACGTACTTTACATAACTTTTCTAATTTTAATAATTTGGAACCATCCAGAACAGGCCTTTTGTTGTGAGAGTAGTAGCTCTATCCACCATGTGCAATTCAAAACCACAGTCTTCAAGTGCAGTAAATAAGTCAGGTATATTTCTGACAGTTTTGCTGTTTGATGCAAGACGAGCCTCTGCTTCTGTTCTTGTTTGCAGCTAGCAGGAACTCAAAAGCAATCACGCCTATTGACCTATGAAGGCCACTCACTAATTAGATATTAGAATGGTCACGCATATTTTTGTACTACCTGGTCAATTTTGTGGGTAGCTCTGTAAAGCTAGTATCTGCAGAAAAGGAATATAGACAGCTCAGAACGCAGGAGTTGCACATGACGCCATCAAACACTTTTGTGTTCAAGGTAAAAACAAAAAAAGTCCTTGTATTCATGGTAACACACTACACATCAAACCCCCTATGGGTTGATTTAATTTGGTTTACCCTTTGGGTCAATTGCCATCCACCTCCCCACCAACCAATCTTTCCAGGCGCATTTATAGCCTCATTCCGAAGAGATCCTTCAGGCCTGGTCATGTGCAACTCTGCGTTCTGAGCTCTCTATATTCTTTTTCCATCTAAGCTAATAACTGAACTATGCAGATTACATCGATACATGCATGGCATGTGTTATTCTTCCATAGATATTTTAGAATAAAGAAGAAGAATTCTAATGGGAGGCACATCTATCTATGAGCCATGTACAAGAATTGGAACATATATAGAAAGAAATATGGCATCTTCACACAAAGGAAGGTCAGACTATTTCGACTCCCAGCCCAAGTCCTGCAGACAGAGACACATATAATACTTTCAATATAATATCATCTAATGCTGTGGCATGCATGCAGGTATTTATGCTTATGCTATGCGATGGTATGCCAATACTATCTACAAATAAGATGAAATGAAATGAATTCAACATCCAGTCAAAAATCAAACAAATAAATCATTATCTATATTGTTATAATATTTCTTTCACTACTAGTGCCAAGTTCCTCTAATTCTTTTTCTCTTAGCTTTTTCTTCTTCCGTTAAGACCAAAACGAAAATAGTCTTAAGAAAGCACTTCACTGTATCAGCGACAGAGCAAAATAGGGCAGCAGTCTTTTGGTACTACCGTGCTTCTATTGATTTACTACTACGTGCACTACCTCTGTTTTTATTTATTTTATTTTTTATTTATTCTTGTAGGGTTGGAAGTAACAACATGCAGTTCCGTAAAGGAAATTTCTCATTGTGTAAACACAAAATGGAGTCATACGTTGACCTTTTGCCCACTCTGGCATCAAACCGTACGTTAAGAATGCACCAGCAAGGGAGACTGCCAGTCCAATTACCCATGCAGTTTTGATATGTGACTTAGAACCTGGTCCGCCACCAAATGACATAGCAATCCCACCACCTTCTAATTGTTCTTTCGGCATACCACGGAATGATAATTGTGCAATACACACCAACCAGGTAAAACGATTCGAATACTGAATGAATGGTGGTAATGCTAATCCGATCAATGACAGGATACCCCAAAGACGGACCTGTCCCTTGATTTGTGCCTGATCAGGCTTGACAATCAATCCATTTGTCCATGCTGGTGCATTCCAACCTTTATCCTTCGCTTGTTCCGCTTTTGCCTCCAATAGCCCATCTTCCAATGCGTTTCTATTTTTTTTTATTCGGTTTAGAATGTGTGTTTGTAATAAGATCGATTATTAAATAGTAATGATAGAGAAAACGACGATGACGTTGAAGTTAACGAAAAAATAATGAAGAGACAACGAATGAATGAATGAGAGAAGAAAGAGATAGAATAAAAACCGACAACAGCTCCAGGTAATACATAAGCATGCATAACAAATCTACCAGGGAGATAATAGATAGACACCCACCCACATAAGAATTCAACAAAACATTCAACATTCAATATCAAAAATAAATACTGTAATCAAAGAACGAAGAAACAGAAGCAAGAACGAAAATAATACGATACGTACCCAGTCGATTCAAATCCGGATTGTGCTTTGGCATCCTTGGTGACAATATCTGACATCAAGCCTGCTAATCGTTCATTTAATCGAATTTGTAAAATTTTATCTTTAATGACTTCAATTTGAATGGTTCGTTTTTTATCCCCTTCGGCACGTTCTGTTAACAGTTGTGTCGCGACTAAGATTTGTTCATAGGTCGCATCCTCGGCAATACCTAATTCACGATGTAACTTCGAACGTTCTAATTTTAATTTTCGGGCTGTACGTCGTTGTGCCTTTTCGACATTCCATGGTAATTGTTGAAAGGGATTAGGAATATTTGGAATAGTAAGAGATTTTGTTGCCTGAAGAGGTGATGATGATGATACTGATACTGATGTTCTCATCGCATTCGAATTATAAGAAGAAGTAGTAGATGATGGAACAAATGCATTACTACTACCGGCCAAACATACGCCTCCCACCACGACGAGTAGCACTATCATTGATGACGACGCCATGATGATCTCAAAAGTATTTGGGTTCGAAAGAAAGAAGGAGATACTACTAGTATGTCAATGTACAGTGGTTAGTGGTTCGATTTTCATCAGCTCATTAACATTAGTCTTTCCGTTGATAAAAGAGATTTGTTTCTTGATCATCATGTTTTGTTTGATTTTTCATTCAACGATAAATACGTAGTAAACCTCCCAAAAAAAAATCATGATGATTCCAGGTGGCGTGTATGTCTGTCTTGCAACCGAATTTCAAATAAAGCCGGGTCTTCTGATGTATGGACAGACAGACGCGTTTCCGTTCAAGAAGTGAATTATAAGCGCGCGCCACCATAAATCTCGGTCTTGGAGTGAACCGCGATGGATGTACGTCGGAGAACGTTCATTTAATGCTCTACTTTCACACTCATGCAGAGAGAGAGAGAGAGAGAGAGAGGCAGAGGTCAATACCCTATAATTATATAACAATAATTGTTGTTCTTTTGCAAAAATCTTCATCTTCAATGTGTTATGCTTCCTCTCCGAAACTCAACATTTGATTCAGAGAAACGAAAGATAGGGAATGAGAGATAGAGAGAAGAACAAAGCGATCGGAAATAAAAAATATCAAAAATGAATAGTCTACCGGAGCAACAGCAACAGCAACAGCTAGAAGAAAAAGAAGAAGGAAAAGAAAAAGAACATTCTCAACAACCACCTCCCCAACAAGAACAAGAACAAGAACAAGAACAACAATCAATAGTAGTAATACCAGAAACATCGGATATCAAACGTTTGGATGATGCTACAGTACGACGAATAACAGCTGAACAAGCTATATCTGATTTAGCTAGTATAGTCAAAGAATTAATTGATAATTCCTTAGATGCGGAAAGTACCACTATTAAAAGTAAGTTTTCTTGTTTTATGAAGTTTTATGTTCTTAATTTAACTCATGTTTTAACAACATATGTCAGCATTGAATTGAAATTGAATTGTATTGAAATTGAAATTGAAATCGAATTCAAATACAATATTATTTATTGATTGATTTCATTATTTGATTTGATTTGGTTTGGTTTGGATTAAAATGGTTCGGGCGGCCATTCTTATTTATATTATTGTAAATATATCATTATCATCATCTCATAAAACAATACTTTTGTGCACTACTCGTTTGTTTTAATTTTCTTCTCTCATTTCATATCATTCATTCCAATCATTCCAATCATTCCAATCAATCCATTAAAATTCAAAATTAAAATTTAAAAATTAAAACTTTAAAAAATTAAATTATAAACAAGTCCGTTTGTTTGGACAAGGATTAGATATAATTGAAGTCTCCGATGATGGGAATGGTGTACCAATTGATTCACGTCCGTATATGGCGACACGTCATGCCACCTCGAAAATTGAGTGTATTCAGGATATCTATACGGGTACAGGATTAACTATGGGATTTCGTGGTGAAGCCTTATTTGCCATGTCCTGTGTCAGTGATTCCATCGTGGTGGCCTCACGAACCGAAGACGATGACTTAGCGACAAAATTAATATTTGATAATCATAAAAATAAAAATAGTAGTAGTAGTAGTAGTGAATTGCCACCTAACGATCAAGAAGGAGACAACAATAATAATAATAATAAATCAGTACAACAACCAGAACCACAACAACAACCACAAAAATATACATTATTAGCACGGAAGGTTGGTACCACAGTGGCTGTTGTCAAACCATTTGGAAATTTACCAGCCCGTCGAGCGGATATCACACGTCGAATACGTCAAGAACGTACCAAAATATTTAAATTAGTAGAAAGTTATGGTATCTTTAATGTGGGTGTCTGTTTCCGTTTAATGGATATCAATCAAAATCGTGAAGAAATTGCCTTAGCTACCTCCTCCACATCCATATCAATTCAAGAAACATCCTCTACTTTATTAGGATCAGCATTCGTTCGTGGTATATCATCCTTCGAACTGTCATTAGAATCCTATTTTAGAACTATAAATAAGAATAAGAAGAATTATAATAATGATACAAATCAACAACATCAACAGCAACAGAAAAAAGAAGTGGATGACGACAAAAAAAACGACGATGTTTGTTACAATTGGGGGATCAGGGGATTGATCTCTATTGAACCATCACTTATAGCGGCAGCAGCAGCTGCACAGAAACATCAACGTCAAAAACGAGGGAGAATAACGTCAACAGCTGCTGGTGGTAGTGGTAGTGGTGCTGGTGACCGTGTCCGATCTGTACAGTATTACAGTATTAATGGTCGTGTGGTTGATTTACCAAAGGTCACAACATTATTACGTAAATTATGGACCACATTTTCAAATTCTACTGCTAATAATACTAAACAAAAAAAACCATCTGCTATATTAGAATTTACCTTACCAAATAATTCATTTGATATTAATTTATCACCAGATAAACGTACAGTATTATTGACAAATGAATCCGATCTCTTGGGGATGATCGAAGAACATGTCACAAAACTATGGTCGAACGAATCCTCTGGTATATTCGTGGATGGAGGAACAACAAGTTTATCATCCACGCAACAACAACAAAACAATCCGAATAAGCAGCAGCATAATCAGCAGCAGCAACAACAACAACAACAACAATCACCGTCATCACAGCAACAGCAACAACAACAACAACAACGAATAACAGCAGCAAGAGTAAGCGTAGGCGGTAAAAGTACTGGCGCTAATACTAGTTGTAGAAGATGTGCAAGAGGTCCTTCATATAAGCATGGTCATGATATTACCTGTCCCTTGTCTCAGATGTTTAATGGGAATGGTGTTACTGACATAGAGGTCGAAGAGGACGATTATCAGGACAGCGATGACGATGACGACGACGACGATGGCGATGGTGAAGTCGATGATAATGGTAACCGACAGAAGCACAAACGAAGATTTGCATTCGTCCATGATTTATCTAAAGCGAAGATGCAACATGATCTAGCTGGACGACAAAAGGAACGACAACAAGAAACTAATGAGCTCAACAACAACAACGATGACGATCAAATTGAAGACCGTCGTCCACTGAAACAGACTAAGCTATCTACTGTTGTATTAAAACTGTCAACTATGACAGTGGCAGAGACTACAACGGGTGCAAAGATTCGCCTATCATCGAACAACGGAGACGAATCAACGGAAGAAAATCGTCCTAAAAAGAAAGCAAAAGTGTTGCCGAAAGAAGAAGAAATAGAGGGGCCTATAACGTCGTCATCTACCGATACGCAGCAATTTGAGGAGAAGGAAGCTTCTACGACAGTATTCTCGAACAACAACAAATCAGATGTGTTAGAAAATGAAAATAATATAGCGTTGACGATTAATGATAATGACGCAACACAACAACAACAACAACAACAACAACAGCTACCACCGATGGATACAATATCAGATTTAGAACGACGGAAATGGAATGAAATCCAGGCCAAATTTTATAGTGGCGACGATGACGACGGAGGATTGCAACTAGAGCAGGAATCGTTACAAACAATGATCTCACGTTCTATTTCTATCGGGGTCGGATCGTCGTCGGAGAATACGAGAACGAAAGAACCAGTAACACCAGATGATTTTACAATGAAATCTCCATCCGTTACTACTACAACAGATCTTCAAGCCGGATCACAGCAGACTCTATCGTCATCCTCTCCATCCTATAGAAAAGAAACACGACCTGAGGATGATAATAATAATGAAGGAAATGGAAAACAAACAATCGAGAAATCAAACGAACAATCATCGAGAGTGGTTTCCTCTTCCTCTTTCGCTGCGTCATCATCGGTAACATTGTCATCGTCGTATTCTTCTTCTGCACGTCGTCGTCCGCTATTGGGTAATTTACAGCAATTTGCCTTCCAATCCGACAACAATAGAAAAGACTCTGACGGCGATGTTGCAATGGGAAGCCGAGGAATCAATAGCTTAACATCGAAAGAATCACCACCTATTCCTACTTCAAACCAAACACGACCGAAATATAATAAAAACGATGAAGATTCGAGCAAAATATCATCCTCTACCACTAATACCTCTCAACAATCTAATACGCGTGCTCGTCAGAAGATTCGCGAATCCCGTACGATTACGGATAATGGAAAGGATGATATCGAATCACTCCCTTTAAAAGGCAAAACTAAAAGCACCAGTAATTCGGAAATTTCAAATGCGAGTGACGATTGTTCTACCGCTGACGATGAAGTCGTAGTATGGGAATCCTTTAGTTCCACACAGGATGTGTGCTATAATGCTCGTTTGGAGCGTTTGAATATGCGCAAACGTAAACATGACATCGACGAAATTAGAAGAAATCTCATTATTAAATCCAAAGATGGCAATACTTCCATCGTGGAGGATTCACCGTCACGTACAGAGGAAAGTCCCTCCAGAACGATGAATGAACTTGACAAGGAAGTTGGATTTGACGATGAACATGACGATGATAATGATCGGAATTCTTCGAATCCATTCATTCGAATATCCAAATCAACATTTCGAGATGGAATGCAGGTCATAGGTCAATTCAATCTTGGTTTTGTTCTTGCTAGATGTTCCCGAAATCATCTTTGGATATTAGATCAACACGCTTGTGAGGAACGATACAACTTTGAAGAACTTTGTAAGAAAACGGTAATGCACGAGCAACCATTGATCCAACCATTACATCTTGAGTTGAATCCATCCGAAGAAGCTTGCGTCTTAGATCATATGGATATATTCCAAGCTAATGGATTTCGGTTTAAATTTGATGCGGAGGCTCCCATTCGTCATCGTTTGTCGCTGACAGCTCTTCCTCATTCAGGTGCTCACGAAGGTCGCAAGGCGGTTCAGGTATGTTTCCTACTTTTATCTTCCTGAGTTGGATCTTGTTGTCGTTGTCGTTGTCGTTTTTGCTTTAAGAATAATAATATGTGTTTGTTATTAACAATGTTTGCTTTTTTCTTCCTACACACACACACACACACACACACACACACACACACAAAACAGTTTGGTCCTTCAGATGTTTCCGCTCTCTGTGCGATTTTGACAGAAGGATCTTCCTATGATGCAGGATCGGGTGGGACAGGAACTGACGGGCTGGGAATGTACGGAAACAACGCCGTTCGTAATCATACCAACGCCACCTCAACACAGGGCGACAATGCTGATCGCATCCTAGCACGACTACCTAAGGCAATTGCTATGTTTGCCAGTCGTGCGTGTCGGACCAGTGTCATGATCGGAACTGCTTTATCACAAAAGGAGATGAGTAATGTAGTACAAAAATTGGCATACGTTGACATGCCATGGACATGCGCTCACGGGCGACCCACCATGAGACATGTTTCTAACGTATTACCTATTTTGTTGATGGACGAACGTAGTGCTGCAGAACATATTGCGATTCCGACTGTAACCTGTACTCCTCTCACACAACAACAGCCAGATGAATAAATGTATATGAAAAGTTGACAACAACGTGTCATTTTTTCAATTCATTGTTTGGCAATTTGGGGTGTATAGATGCACTATTAGCTAGAATTAGATTATAACTAATGAATTGACTATTATTTGCGCAAGTGAATTTGATAATTATTTTTCAAGTATTATAATTCCCCTCGTTTATTAACCGCCAGGGCATTGTTGGAAAAAATCTTGTCTTCATCATAGCAACCAAATTCTCACTCAACTAAAGTGAAATCTATTTTTATCTACTAGAATTATTTCCTTCAATTCTTCCCAGTGATCAAGACGTATGTACATCTTTTCATCAATGGTACATCTTTGTGATGAAGGATTGGATGATATTGCTTCTGTTATATATCTGTGCTTTTGAGACAACTGAAGGGCCTGGACTGTCTCCTCTTGGCTCCTCTTGATGAATAAAACAATCAATATTAAGTTTATGTACATCAGGATGAATACGAGCGATTGAAATGTTCCTATCTTCCGATTTATCAGTCGTTAGCTCATACTCTACAGCATATTCATTATCATCGTTAGTAACTTTTAATTTTTTTCTCTACGTGATCTACTCGTCGTTTTTTAAATTTCTGGTCCTCATGATGGTGTGTTATTTGTTATTTGATATTGGGCTAGAACGGTACTGGAAGTATGTTCAAGTTGTGAGCTGTACAGTACGGTGAGAAAGAAGAAAATGATGTGATGATGTATGTGGGATGAGAGCAAAATAATGAAGAAAAATGTCTACTAGTAAACAATTGACGACTGAAGACTGAAACAGATTCTAATATTTACTCGATCAAAAATGAATTAAATTCTTGTGTTTTGAGTTTTGAGTTGTACTTGTGCACTAAAAAAAAAACACGAAAAAATGGAGACAACACGGACCACCGGCTTTTTTCCCTCGAGCTATCAACATCTCCTTTTCTTTATGTTTATTATTCTTATTACACATTATAATACACTCGTTGATTGTAAGAAAAGAACAAACTACTAATACTATACTCAAGATGTCGATGAAAAAAGTCCTCTCCTTTGCGTTCATCGGCTTATGTGCAATTTGCCATTGCGGAATCGACTGTTTTACTATGCCGCAATCCTTTCGTGCCACAAGAAACTCCATGTATCATGTGAATACCGGAACGGATTTGCGTATTATTCAAGGAACACCATCTTCTATCATCAAGCATCACCTCACGACGAGTGGCAGTAGCGATAGCGATAGTGATGATGATAATGATGATGATAGCAGTAGCGATAGCGATAGCAGTACCTCTACTAGCAGCAGCGATATTAGTAGTAGCTGTTGTGACGATGACGATGACGATGACGATGACGATGACGATGACGTCATTAACCCACAAAAGAAACAAGATCGTTATACGAAAGAAGTATGGTTATCAGCTATAGGATTGATTTGTTATTGTTTGGTTATGGTTATGGTTGGTGTTGGTGTTGAAGTTGAAGTTGGATTGTATTTTGATCAACACCAGCATCTTCCAACTGGTATGTCACGTTTTATTCAAGAAATAGAATTGCGGACGCTTTATTACAGTTATGCAATAGCATTCTTCAATTGTATTACATTTGTCAGATGTATTGCAATGGTAAAGGATAGTATGTCGGACAAGAACCCACAAAAGAAACAAGATCGTAATACGAAAGAAGTATGGTTAGAAGCTATAGGATTAGCTTGTAGTTGTTGGATTTTGGTTGGTGTTGGTGTTAGTGTTGGATTGTATTTTGATCAATACCATCTTACAACTGGTATGTCACTCCAAAATCAAGAAGTGGAATTGCGGACGCTTTATACAAATTATGCAACAGCAGTCGACAATTTGGCAACAGCATTCGATAATCTTGAAATAGCAGTCGATAATCTTGCAGGTTGTATTGCAGCAGTCATCATGGTCAACACATTGTGGGATGCAATCGTAAAGTATAGTATGTCGGACAAGACCGATTGAGATTTTATGGATTGATTCCGGAGCAAAGAAGAAGAACCTTCAAAGGGGCCAGGTTCTAGAAGTGAAGAAGAATCGGGTTCTAGTAGCAACTGTTCCTAATGCAGCAATACGAAGTTCTGATAGAAAAAGGCCTACTAAAAAATCATATCGATATGGCATCTACTTCAGCCGACACTTGTCCTGAACTTCACGTCAGAATTTACCATATCATATTCTCCTGATTCTCCTACAATTAAAATAAATCAAATAATACATATAATTAATAATAATCTATTGACGTTTCGACATTAGTAACTTAATTTCCTTTGCTTTTATTGGATTCTATTGCAATTTATTTCTTTGTCACGAAACAAGCGATCCATTTTGTGGAACGTCCCCTTCTTGGTCGAGTTATTTACTACAGTACTACTTATTGTCCTCGTCTTCGTCGTATTCAACATATCTCACTTTATAATTTTGCAGACGTTCTAACACAATCTTTGGTATGCTTCGTGGAACGAGCTTATATTCAATATCGACCACAACTGTCAACTTTCCCTCATGATCACAGGCACTCACTATTTGATTCCAGGGCCATTCCGCTAATACTCCACCGCGTCCAGCTGTAGCCAGATGACTCCCGTATCCGTGTTGAGTAAAACAGCCATCCTGGAATTCCGCAGAATGATTTCTAAACCGGATAGATCCTTTCGTTACTACGATTCTACTTTCTTTGTTTTTTTCACCACGATATATTTCTTTTTGACGACGATTTGATCCTTGTAATTTTCGTATAGGTAGTATAATTTTACTATTTATGTTGTTTTCGCCGCGATACACTTCATCTTCGTTATATATTAAACAGATTGATACTGCACTATTTGTATTGATTGGATCCGTCATATCCTTATTGTTTTTGTCCACCAGCCCAGGTACTTCTCGAATCAAATCTGCAGCTGGATGAGATGGATAATAACAAGAAGGCCGTGAAATGCTACCGTGGTCACAATTGAATTCTACCGTAATTGTCCAGGGTTGATTGCGCTGGTCTCTTACTATGCTCGATCCCAATGTAGTTTTTCCACGTACAACTAATTCCTTGTTGAAAAAATTATAGGGAATTTGTGATGTTATAGTAGTTGCATATACTTCTTCATCGGGCAACCAAGATAAAAACGGATTAGTATTTTGCTTCGTTGTTCTCTGTGGTTTTCGTTGTAGATTTCGATGACGATGCTGACGACCACCAATTCGACGTCCTGTTTTATTTTTGCGTCGTCGTTTCCGTCGTTTTAATTCAGAAGGAGAAGAAGAAGAATGAGCAGCAGCAGTAGTAGTAGTAGTAGTACCAGTCGTGTCACGATAGGAAGATGCATACCAATTAATATTGTTGTTGTTGCTGCTGCTGCTGTAATTTGCAGAGATTGTTTTTGTACTGCTGACATCACTCCCCCTGTAGTTGACGTAACCAAAAGCGAAAGCCTTCACAAGGTTACATGATGATGATTTGTCAGCAGCAACTAATAATAATACCATTAAGAACAACACTGCATTGCTGGTCCAGAATATCATCATCATTGGTTGGCTATTTATTATTTATTTATTGTCGATGGACCTTTGCATATTTTATTTTTCAAAAGACAGGTACTTGTACGATGGTAGGTGTATATATAGTATTCGACTTTATGATTTTAAGGTCACGTATCGTACTAGCTCCTTGTCTTGTCTTGTCTTTTCCGTCCACGGCAGCATTGGAACATCTCTTCCGTGGCATCTATCCGTTACACGTTGAGAAACTCAAGTTTTCTTATGAACGTGAAACGAAAGAGTTCTCAGCTCAACAGAGCAAATTGTCCAATCACGTATTAATCAGTCCCGTTAAAAAGGACTCGCGCCCTAACGGATCGCCTTCAGAACTTCAAACTTAAACGGCGCACCAAAAAAATCCATATGATACCCTTCAAGAATTCCAACTAACCACACATACAGTAAAGTCATAATAAAGCACAACATAAAATAAGATCAAAGAAGGGTGCGTTTAAGCTCCATACCATCTACTGTACCGAAAAAAGCGAAGAATTAACTGATACATACAATACTCAAGAATAAAACAAAATAACGACTATCAGTCAGCATGTCCAGCGCCGTCCACAGTAGAGGCAATAGAATTTCTGGTTCGTCTAGTAGTGGTTTAATGCCTCCAGGTGATTCTGTTGTCGACGTGTCTTCTTCCTCGCAATCGACATCGACGTCGGCCGCCCGAAAACAACAACGAGGAGGAGGAGTAGATTTTGATAATAAATATGGGAAACGAAATGATCAAAAAAAACAAAGACGATTGAAAGTAAGTGTACTTTTATTTGTACTTTCACTTTGTTTGTTAGGATATACAATTTGGCATGTCCAATCCAAAGAAGAAGGTAGAGGTGCTAAATATATTAACAAACACAATAATAAACATGAAGATGAAAAAAAGAAAAATATACGACCACCAATGGATGATCGATCAGATCCAAATGAGACAGATGATAGTCGACGTATGCGTCATCAGGCAATGCAAAAAGAAGAGGAAGAGGAGGGAGATGATGATGATGAGGATGATGACAGTGTTGAACGGGAAAAAATGCGTCGTAAGCGTTTGCAAGCAGCAGATTTAGAAAGAGGACAACATGGACGTGGTCATGGACAGGGACATGGACGTGGACATGGACGTGGAGAGCGTGTAGTACAAACCGCCACGGATCATGGCAGAAAAAGACCTGTGAAAAAATTAAGTCATCAAGAATTTCCACAATATGATGACGAAGAAGATGACGAGGAAGATGACGAAGAAGAGGATGTAGAAAGGGGGCAAGGTGAGATCAAAATAATTGATGAAGCTACCGACCGACCAGATCATTGGGAGAAAAAAAATACCTATATAACTGAATACAAAATTGAACATTTAGAGGAAGAATTAATTGAATTAGAAAAACGAATGGAATCAAATAAGAATAAACATATCCAATGGATCGATATGAGAGATGTACCATGTTTAGATCCTAATTCTTCGGAAGCTGAAGAAAAACGCGAGCTTATGGGGATGACCGGTAGAAATGCGAAGAAGAATATGGTGCGTGGTGGAGACCGTAAGAGTCCTAAGAAATTCTTCCAGGTTCACCGTCCGAAAAAACAATATATGGCATGGGAAAAAGAATATGATGCAATAGAAGAGAAGGAGGCAACCACTAGAGGAGACTATGTGGATTATACCAAACACAAATACGAATATCCAGAAAAACTGATGGAACCACCAAGTCGACTTGGAGACTACCCAAAGTTACGTACCTACAAGGAACTGATGGAAAGTTGGCCACAAGACGACATTGATCATCCACCGGATGTTCTCCAAGAAGATTTAATCCATTTTGATTTTAATGATCCAGACGATATGGAAGCAGCATTGAAATTTCGAATTGCTAAGTTGCCTTTCAAATTGATTAATGTACCTGAATTAATTGCAGCGAATAAAAAATGGACCGATGACTATCTGAGTAGTCAATTTGATGATACTACGAGTTCTACCCGATCACAAGGTAAAGCCAATGAAAGTCCAAATAATTTCTTTGCATTTTTTAATGCACCATTATGGGATGTTAAAATGATGGGTATGCCACCCACTCGTGACAATGATTGGACATTTAAAACATGGGTAAAACATGCACATTATGCGGACCGGGTCGGTTTGAATGCCAATTTACCACATTATTATTGGCAATCTGGTGTACCAAGAGAAGAACGATTAGCCGATTCATCGTCGTGGTCCTTTGTTAGTAAAGATTTACCATCATTTAGTAGTAGGAAAAAGAATTTCATCGTCTTTGAACCAAAATCTCAAAAGGGTATCCAATGTCGATTTGGTGAACGGGGTATAACAGCTGCAAATCATTATGATAGTGGTCGGAATATGATCGGGATGATTACGGGTGCTAAGCGGTACATATTAAGTCCGCCACGTGCTTGTCCAAAACTTGGTCTTGTTACATCCAAGGGTCATTCTAGTTTTCGTCATAGTATGTTGAATTATGGACATATCAATTACCTAAATCGTGATGATATGCCACATGAAGAACGTGAATGGATGGAGGCTGCATCAAAAGCAGAGGCTGTTAGTACAGTAGTGAAATCGGGAGAAGTTTTGTATCTACCGACGTCATGGTTCCATTATATTACAAGTCTCCAAAAAAGTGCACAATGCAATGTCCGAAGTGGAGTTGATATTGAGGGTGATGCAGTTTTTGGTGGTGCAGCAGAAGTCAACCAATTATGTATCCCATCAAAAGATTAAGGAACTGTCGATCTGACGTAGTACTATGGATAGAACGATGGATGGATGACATCGGACCGGAGAACAAAAGTGAGAAATGAAAAAGAAAACAAAAAAGCGCAATTATTGCATATCAACATTAATTTTATCAATTACATTTTCCGCTTTATAGTATTATTTCCATCTCAAATTTCAATATAACTAGGTAGTCTATCATTAATCGATTACTTGTACTTGTTTCATTACCTTCCCTTACACGCATACGGTAGGCTTAATCCATTTAATCCCCCCCCCCCCCCCCCCCCCCCCGTGCCACAATTTCCGACGTTAACGCCTCTTCTGCTACTGTGAGGAGCGATATTGCCTGAAGTATCATTTGCGGAAGAATCATAATCAATTCGTTCGATAAGCCTCACTAACCGGTACTCGTTTGTTAGAAATGCGCGTCTGTGCGCCATCAGGTTATGGGTCCTTGTCATGATTGTCACGTTTTCCAAGAATCTTTATTGAGTGTCAACATCAACACAACAAAGAAAAATTTGACCACAACAAACTGATGCCTTCAGCATCTCATTTTTTCCTTATTTACTTAATCAATAGAACCAATTAGTTAGTTCTTTAAGGTTTCTCTAGTTTCACATCGTTCTCACGGAATTCGAGAGAATCATAAGCTTTTTTATTCTAACTACTTTTTAAGAAGGATGAGCTCCGACACAGAAGCCGAACCGGTCATGCTGAAAGGGAAGTTGTTCTACACCATCGAACTCACTCTCCAAGAGCGCTTGATGGTCCCCAATGGACCAGCGGGTACCAGAATGATCGTTGCCGTCACCGGTAAGGTGTACGGCCCGGCACTCAACGGCGAGGTAGTGGCCCCCACCTCCGAATGGGCCACGATAGGATCGAACGGTGTGTTGGCTGGAATCGATCTGAGAGCCGTAATCCGGACCGATGACGGCCAACTCATTTATCAGCATGTGATTGGACGAACGGCACAGGATTTGCCCGACAACCCTTCCAACTTCATTATCCGATCGGGTGTAACGTTCGAGGCTTCCCCTGGCAAATACCAGTATCTGAATAACAAGTTCGTTTTTGGGCATGGAACCATGACCGGAGACAAGATCAAGGTCGAGTATTACGATACCTCTTAACGGAAGAACTGTTACTGACTGAGATAACACCAATTCCAGTTCGGAAACGTATTTTACCTCCAGACAACCCCCCCCCCCCCAAAAAAAAGAAGAAAAAAATCCTTCGAAACGCAATATAGTACGACAACCGAGCCGACAGACGAATGAGACGGTATGACAGCAATTATCAATAGGGTAGGTAGAGTAACTTAGTAGTACAGTAAATGCGATTTGTAGTATTCATTCATTTATCTATCTATTTATTCATTCTATCATTTTATTTAATCCCTCACTAAATTGGCTGTATATACATAACAATTCTTCACCGGCATCAATATCACGTAATGCAACTAATGGTGCTGATTTGACTGTATCGTATCGTCCTATAATAGGTGCAGTTTTATGATTTGTAGTAGTACTAGTAGTAGTAGTAGTAATTATCCATGCCATATTTCCTTTTGATGTACCACCATTATTGCAAAAACTACCAGGATCTAAATCTGTCATAATACGGAATGGTCCATAGTCGTTTGACATCTTTTCCGTATATCCCTCACTTAACTCTTGTACGTAACTCCACATTAAGACATCACAGGCTAAATCTGGTGTAATGATACGTAAAAATTCCGCAAATTCATTCGCGTATCGATATTGGGCTGTTTGTGAAAAGTCATATAAGAGTTGTCCCTTCTTGACATCTATTAATGTATATATACCACGACCCATTCCAGGTGATTGTCGTACCTCAAATGGAATTTGAAATGCAGTCTTAAATAATGATGCTTTTAATGATTCTGATGATTCTGATAACTCTGACGATGATAATGATGATGTTGTTGTTGATGGTACCGTAGCCATTTCTTGTCCAACAACTGATATATAAGCTTCCCTCATACCGATCCAAACTTCAGGTGTATGCACTGGTCGAATAGTAAGTTTGTCACAACCCAATTCTTCATGCCACGCGTTTCTTGTCATATTCATCCATTTTGCCTTATTGGGTCGACTTTTTACTTTACGAAGTGCAATGTTATTATTATTATTATCTTGAGCATTACTAGCACTACCAGCACTGTCACCGGCATGTTCAGCACCTCGTGTACGCAAAAATGTAGAAGAAGTTGACGATGTTGTTGTTGATGAGGATGATAGCGATCTGTTGTTGTAGCAAAGTATTGTAAGGATACCAAATCCTCCTAAAAATAATATACATTTCTTATACCAACGAAGAAATAGTAATCGTAATAAGATTTTGAAATTTTTACGTTTCGTCTTTGATAAAGAAATACGACGGGGCATGATATATGATATGAATATGAATATGATATGACTATGATATGATGTGTTTTATTATGTCTTCTTGTTTGCGTCTTTTGTCCGTCTCTTTTCTGTTGCTGGCTGCTAATAGTTGTAGTAGATAACTGTAGTTTAGTATACTATCTTAAATTTGATGTTTCTTGTCGTCGACGAACGTATGTGGCAGCACTGTTGTGTAGACTATGCACATTCTTTCCTATTATCTATCTACCGTATCATGCTTACCGCAGAGAGAGAGAGAGAGAGAGCTACTACGATGCCAACTTTTGTACAGTAATGCCATACAGCATTGCTTCACATTTCACTCTATTTTAGTGTTGCATTCTTGTCGCGCCTAACTTTCAAAACTTCTTGTTCGCGTTTAATTCATTCTTGTTGAGGGGCACGTGTTCAAGCACGACGTAGCGTGTCCTCGGTTTGATTTCATTTAAAAATTATCAGCGAAAGATGTGGTGGGGAAAATGTGCGCACCGAAAATCGAAAAAGTCCAAGAAAAGTAAGGTAATCTTATATTTTAACAGATATAAATAGTGATAGTATACTTATGTTGTGAATACTAAATGGGACAAATTATATGCTCTACATTGCATTGCTATGAGTTGATATATATATACTTAGTTGCTGCGGAGTTATAGGACTAATTTCGTTCTGTTTTCATTTTCTCTAACTACCGTATAATTTTTTCTTCTTTCTTTACATAAATCATTTCTTGATTCTTGATTCATTCTTCTTTCCTCTTTTTTTTACTTTCATCTAATAGAAGTAATATGAATCCCTTGTTTTTTCCTTATGCATCGCTTGTTTTTCATTCTTGTGTGTTTTCAACAGAAGCATGCGCTGCTGCTAATCTTGCGGATAGGGACACGGAATGGCGAACAACTAATAATGATTAATCAGCTTCATTTGCGAAGAAGTGAACAGATCGTGGATCACCACCGTGTAGTGTTCTGGTTGAACGGAATGACTACGATCAACTGCCATTTTAATTAGTTGTCCAACACCTTTAGTGTCGCCTGTAACGAATGGATCATCTTGTAGAATACCTTTCTTCAAATAATCAGGTACAAAACTTCTACTAGCATCATCTCGAGAATATAATCTAGCTGTCTTTTGATTTAGATAATTCGAACCGAATGAAAAGAATTCGGTACCACCATCCTTAGCAGCAGCAATCTCATCTGTAATTAATGCAGGACGTGGAACTTCGATCATCGTCCCGATTTTGAAGGAACATGTTCTTCTATTGTGTTCCTTAAAAACTTTGTTTGCAACAGATTCGATCAGTTTACGTTGATGATGGAATTCTTCGAAAGTACCAACTAATGGGACCATAATATCTGGCATTGCATCAATATCATCATCGAGGGAATTTAATGCCGCCTCAAGGATTGCTCTAACTTGCATTTCAACAAGTAATGGTCGAGTTACTCCAAGTCTACAACCACGCAGACCTATCATCGAATTGACCTCCTGCATCGTACGGACTTTTTCTTTTAGTTCGTGGATAGTGAATCCAAGTTGTTTCGCTAGTCCAATAAGGACCACTTCTTCGTTCAATGAAGGTAAAAATTTGTGAAGAGGAGGGTCTAATAATCTCACAGTAACTGGAAGACCACCCATTTCCTTATAGATACCTTCGTAATCTTTTCGTTGGAACTGAAGAAGATCATGTAGAGCTTCTTCTGCTTGTTTGTCACTACCAAGAATAAATTGCCGAAGCTTCAAAATTCTTGCTGGCTTAAAAGACATCTGCTCTGAGCGACACAATCCAATACCATTAGCACCATTTTTACGTCCTTTCCTTGCATCTGCTGTAGTGCCACTCATTGTGAAAAATATTAGTATTATTTTGCTGCTAGCTTTTGTTAAAGTTTATAATGTTATTTGTTGTCGCTTGTATTTTCTGCATATATTTTTCGTTAGGAATATTCAAATATTGTAGCAGAAATTTAAAAAATAGTATCTTTTTCTTTGGGTTGTCACTGCGCAGTCACTGTTACACCAAAACTTTAACTCCCGTAGCAATTTGATATTCTTCACGACTGATTCATTCGATTCATTCGATTCGATACATTTGTGGCCAATGACACTGATGATGCTATCGCTACAGTGCACAAATCATGTATCATTTTTTAGTACAGTACCACTTTTGTTCAGACAAAGACTAGATTGATGGTACTGTTGACATCATCAAGGACTGAATAGTAGCAGACAAAATCATTCCAGAAGGAGCACCATTGCCAATGAATTTTTTGTAAATCACGGCAGCTTGCTCATTTGCTGTACGCCATACAAAGGAACCTAGCCATTGGGACTTATTTTAACTTAATACTAGAAGGCACGTAAGACCCCAAACATGGCTTCAATATTGGAAGTCATTCAATTTATGAGTATAATGGAAGATGAATTAACAAGTTATTATCAGCTGCACTAGCACTGGTGCCAGAGTACGGCACTGAGGAGTGTATACCACCAATCTTCACAATTGAGTTGCCCCCCAGGCTAGATAGGTGAACAAGATTTGGGTAATATCCATCACATACTATAACAGGGACTTGATTGGGTTGTTTTCAAAAGAAGGTCACAATGAAAAGTACAAATAATAGTGTAATTTTAATGGGTTGATGCTTCATAAAAAGGTACAACTTCCGCAATTTCATCTGAAAATTGGTATGGTGTCTGATAATATCCTTTCAATAGTGTGAACAAACATCATGTTGTGCATTACTTTTACTTGTAGTCAAAATGTTGAAAACCATACCATCATCAGGCTAGGCCAGGGCTGAAAACATACTATTCCCTCCTACCTACCCTATGGCTTGAGATGATGTGACATCTTCTACCTTGGATCAATAACTAGTAGAACTTGCTTATATTACAAAACTGTTATCAATAAAATATGCACACTCTTCATGATGACAAACACAATTGGTTTACTCACATAGCTAGCATCAAGAATGCGTATAATTTTGTTGTTGTTTCTACAACTAGAAGAATGAATTAATTTTAGTGCCGTACAGTAGCTTTGTGCAGCAGATAGTGAATCCCAGTCACATCGTCATTATCGTCTTTTCTTTGGTAGCGTATTCCAAATTACGCCAGGCAATAAATGAAGGGCACAAACCCATAAATACCATTATTATTTATAAACAATAATGTCTAATAAAATTTGTCCGAAAGGCTTCCAAAAATATTCTAGTCGTGAAAATGTGTGTGAGATGTCTGTCAGGGGGATAAATACCGTATTTGTATATATATTTCAATTAATATGGAATTAATATGGCGAACCACCGTACCTCCCAAATCTCTCGCGCTTCCAGTACCAGGAGAGTCAAGTCGACTCATTATCCGTCGACGTTAACTTTTAAACCATAATATGATAATAGCGCTTTACGTGTTTTTCCTCGGTTCTCTTTTTCTTTTTAGTACAGCAGTAGTTCCATAATAAATAATATTGCATACCTCATCGCTCTACAGTACTAAGTAAATTTATATCAAAAGTCATTATTGATACAATACGATGTTACAAGACGCGAGTACCTGCAAGTAAGCGAATGAAGAAAAAAAAACGAAACAACACGACTAACCGCATATACAGCGCTTCAAGAATTCTCTCACACACACACACAGCGAGAGTTGAGAGTGAGAGTGATCGAGACAGAGACTCAGACAGATCACAGTGTACTGTAACAGAGGGAAGAGAAATAGATAGATATAGATAGATCTACTCTGAACAAACACAAACAAACGAGATAATAAGCTACACCATGGATAATTTAGCATCACGAACAGCAACTAAAGCAACGGATGATTATGATGATAATAATAATTTGAAGGAAGAAAGCAATAAAAGTATTTATATCATTGAAGACGACAATAATAATGATGATGATGATGATAATGCTGATGATAATGATGGTGAAGATATCGAAGGCGATATATTAGAAAGTCAAAGTCAAAGAAGTCTAAGTAGCAGATGTCAAAGAAAAGCCAGGATGGCTGCTTCAAGGAGGAATAGAAGTAGTAGAAGTATTACCGGTAGTTTCAGAAGTAGAAGTAGTAGTGGTAGGAGTATGAATACGAATAGTAGTAGTAGTAGTCCTAGTAGTGGTAGTAGTCCTAGTAGTATTAGTAGTAGAAACATTCGGAGGTAAGTTTTTGCAAATAGAATCGGAATAACTATGAACTAAAAAATTCTAATCTCATCTCAAAATCGGATCTTTTAAATCCTTTGCCTTCATTCCTTCCTTCCTTCCTTTACTTCAGTTACGAAGTACCAATGGGAATGAGTCTCAATCAGATTGATGGTAATACTAAAAAGCAAAATAAAGTGGATGTGATGAAACTTCTGATGGCTACGCAGCAGCAACAGCAGGGTTCTTCTTTTTCTTCATTTACTACTGCAGCTGCATCAACATCTACATCCACAACACCTACTAATAAGCGACGAGGTATGAGTAGTGATAGCGGCAGCGGTAGCGGTGTTGGTAGTACATTACTTATTTCGAAAAGTGGTGGGATTATTAGAAGACAACAACATCCTCATAATCAGCAGAAGCAACAACAACAGCAACAAGAACAACAAGAACGTAGTAGTAGTAGTAGTAGTAGTATTAGCTCAAAAAGAAATCATAAACGATTACGAGGGGAAAATAAACGATTACGAAGGAATAGTATATCAGTAGATGATGATGATGATGAATTTGCTTCAACTACAGCAACAGCAACAGCAACAGCAACTACTCAACCCATAGTAGCAATAGTCGATGATGATGATGATGATGATGATGATAATGATGGAACATTCATTTCTCAACTGTTAAACTACCAATCACGCATTGACAACCTTGGTAACGATTTGAATAATAGTAATAACGATTATATGTCGAATCATGACAGTATTAATAGTGGTTTATCAGTACGATCCTTTGAAGAAGAAAGTTGCATTGGATTACCAATGGGAACTGGTAATCCTGGTGGTACTAATAGTACACCATCCTCATCAAAAAGAACCAGACAACGTGGTAGTAGACGAGATATTAAAAGTAGTAGTCTCGGTAGTCTCAGTGAAAGTACTAAGTCTAGTACTAGTGGAAAAAGGAATTCATTTAATGCTTCTTTCCATAATAACAATAACAAGAATGATAACAAGAATGATAATGATAACAAAGACAATAATGATGATGATGATGATAATTTTTCAATATCAAAGTCCTATTCATTATTCCCTCCAAATTCATCCAAGTCATTAGAATCATTACTACCTCCAGATTCATCCAGATCATTACTATTATCATCTTTAGAAGGACAACATCAACAGCAACATTCCTCTAAATCATTATTAGTACCGTTAGGACATTCCAATAAAAATTTAAATCAACAACGAAGTAATAAAAGAAATAGAAGGCAGAGTAGTAATCAAATTATGTCATTACGTGATTTAATGTTTAATAGTTCAATAGTATCATCAGCATCACCATCAGCAGCAGCAGCCCACATAATTCCTAACAATATCAACGATGATGGTAGTTTTGCTATTGAAGATTTTTCACAGGGAGGAGATAGTGGTAGTATAACAGTAGGAATATCGGAAAAGGATTTGTACAAGGCTCATGCGAAACAACATCAATTGTATCAACAACGGCAAAGGACAACGATGTCATCTTTTGATGCTAATAACGACAATGATGATGATGATGATGATGATGATTATTACGATGCTACTGCTGGTGATGATGATGATGCTATTGATAAGAAGACAGCAGCATTTATGTCTTCTAGTGCTAAATTTGATAAAATTAGTTTTGATATATTTGATGATGAATCATTTATGGATACACTTCAAGATGAATACGAAGAGGGGATACATCATAATGATGCTGCTGTTCCTGTTCCTGTTAACAATAAGGATAGAAATAGTGATGACAATGGCAATGGAAATAACGATGACTACGACATTGAAAACAACAACAATAATAACAACAATGAAGTAGAAAGGAAATATACTATTCGTTTTGCATCGGATGTTGCTGATGGTAATCCTGAATTGATTGAACAGGATTTATTTCCAAATTTGGCACCGACAGCAGCAACAGCAACAATAGCAATAGCAACAACGAACAACAACAACACCAGTAATAATAGTCTACATGCAGTCCCAGCATTACGTCCAGAAAATTCAATACGTTTGTTAGATATATTCAATACACAATACGATGGAAACAATGACAATGGTGGTGGTGGTGGTGGTGGTGGTGGTAGTGGCAGTTTTGATCATTATAATGACAGTAATGATTGTTATGATAATAATCTTCGTACACTGTACGATGATGACGATTACGACAATGATGATATGTATACTTCTGATGAAGAAAAGGAAGACGAAGAAAATCCTGAAAAGAAAGTGATTCGAGGTATGATGTACACATTGGGTGGAATGGCAATGGTTGGTGCGGTTGGTGGAGTGCAAAAATTATTTTCTGCATTTAGCAAATCAAATGATGACGACTTAAACATTGGTGCATTTGCACAAGGAGGAACGAGTGGTGGTGATGGTGGTGCGAGTACAATTATACAAGCATCGGCAGAGAATGCTGCCCATGTAGCTGAAATTGCCGCAGAAGTAGCAGCAAATGCTTCTAGTGGTGCAATTCAAAGTTCCTCTTCTATATTGCATGCATCATCGACGAGTGCATCAGCAACAACATCTTCAGCAACAACCTCGTCAGCTGCATCCGGTACAGCCGGGTCGAGTGCTGGTAAGTTACTTCACACGTGTGCTATGTGTATGTGTTTGTATGTGTTTGCTTATTATTTGTATTTTGTTTGTTTATATATCTGCTTGCGTTTCTTACTAATTAATTTTTGCTTTACAAACCAGGTGCGGCATCATCGTCAGCAGCAGCAGCACAGTAAGTAACAAGTGTATAGATGCATTTGACTGAATACCATGCCATCGTATTTGTATTCGTATTCATTGTCGTGATGGTGGCGCAAGCAGTGCTTATTTTATTGTATTTTACTCAACAACAACGTTTACGTACATAACGCTCACATACAAACTGCTATTTCTATTGTTTCATCACGATTTTTCTACCATTCGTTTACCTTTAGAACGGCTGTAATGCAAACCATGGCGTAAGTTACACAATAAAATATCAAAAATCACATTATGCGACAATGAGGTTGTAAATAATTTCTTATTCCCTTCTTTACCCTCACACATATACAAAATCATAATATTTAATTTTTGTGATCTATTTAAATATTTACGTATTTTTCTTTTATTTGAATCAGCGTTTCCGCTGCCAGTACAGCTGGTAATGCTAGCGCAGCAATAGCAGGAGCAGCCGTGTAAGTATCCGTTGCTTACGTATTTCTGTCTATCTATCGATCTACCTGCATGTTTATTTTAAAAATTATCTACAACCCTTTTCCTACATTATTATAGCTTCACATACGGCTAACACTATTTCTGGTCCTCATTTTTCTTATTGTACAATCCAAAACTTTTGTTAATGTGTATATTCTTTTATTTAATCAATCAGGGTTGCTTCTGCTGCTGGAGCTGCAACAGCCTCTACAACGGTGACAGCGGTAAGTTAACGTATTTGTGTATATATTACTACTACACTATGGAATCTACTTTTGTGTCTATTTTGCTACTGTCAAAATTTCACTTTTTGATGCATGTCTGTGTTGTGTATATATTGCTATGCTTTGCTATTGTCTTATACAACTCCTGAACATTATTTTTCCCTATCTCTCTCTCTCTTCACAAACTCTTGGTGTAAATTACAGGTTATCACCACTGCAGCGGTCGCTGTTGCCGCAAGTACTGGAGCGATCACGGCCGCTCAGATGGCACAATCGAAAATTTTAACACCTGCTCCAGCATTCGCTCCTGGTTATTGTCCAGCTGAAGACCGTGTGGAGGCAATGGCAGGAATAAGATTTAGTTTTAGTTTTGCTAGTAATCAATCAGCAGAAAACGATCTTAGTGGAGACATTGATCTAGAAGATTTTGGGGAGAAAATTATGGAAATTTATAATAGTGTTTCAGATCCCTGTTTTGAGACATTTCAGAGACGAATGGAAAAATGTGAATACCAACTTGCATCCATAAATGATACAAATTTGGACATTTACTGGAACTCAACGGTGGCATGCAAAGGCCCATGTCCAGAAGAACCCTTGTTTGGAACTGTGCCAATTGAAGAGCGGTTGTTAGGAGTTGATACACCCGATCTTGTATCAAGGATGTTGCAAGGTTTTACACCCTCTCCATCCCCATCATTACCACCAAGCTATGTACAATCTGGAGCACCTAGTGAATTACCTAGTAGTTCACCCACACCTTCAATTGAAATGATCAATAGCACCGATGTTGAAACACAAATCAGGGATGCACTTAGAGGGAAGGGCATAACTGAGAATTTTGAATTATATTGGAATAAAGAACTCTTATCATCGGAACCTAGCTCAAGTCCCAGTGGGAAACCAAGTAGCTCTCCTAGTATCGTTTCGAGCTCATTACCAAGTATTGACCCAAGTTTATCACCTAGTAAAGTTCCAAGTGAAAATCCGTCAAGTATACCAAGCACTACACCCAGTCTTCAACCAAGTGAAGTCCCATCAAGTATGCCAAGCACTATACCTAGTCTTGAACCAAGTGTAGATCCATCAATCGTTCCGAGCATTTTACCTAGTCTTAAACCAAGCGTAGATCCGTCGATTGTTCCGAGCACTCTACCCACACGGGCGCCAACCAATGTGCCAACTCTACTTCCAACTTTAACACCAAGTTTACCACCAACGGCCGCTCCTACAGCGGCTCCTACAGCAGTGCCAACAGCAGCACCAACAGCAGCACCAACAGCAGCACCAACAGCAACACCAACGAATACACCCACATTGGCTCCTACAGCAGCACCAACGGTCGCTCCAACTCTGCCTCCAACTTTACCGCCGACGGTAATCCCAACGGCCGCTCCTACATCTGCTCCGACATCAGCACCAACACCGGTACCAACAAATACACCAACATCCTTGCCAACTATTGTTCCAACAGTCTCGCCTACAGTCGCGTCTAGCGGGGAACCATCTATCTTTGCATCAGACAATCCAACCTCTGCAGAATCTGATACTCCCAGTACAACTCCAAGTCTGTTACCAAGTTTAGAACCGAGTGCATCGCCTAGTGGAAAACCAAGTGTCTTGGCATCAGATGCCCCATCTAGCGCTCCATCGGAAAAACCAAGTGGGGTTCCGAGTCTTGAACCCAGCTCAAGTCCAAGTGTAGTGCCAAGTACAGGACCAACCGTGAGTACATCGGATGGGCCATCTACCAGTCCATCTGATCTTCCATCAACAAATCCCTCTGCAGTTCCTAGCTTGAGTCCAAGCGTAATGCCTAGCAGGCAACCAAGTTTTGTTCCTAGCGAGACCCCAAGTACTCAGCCAAGTTCTGTTCCCAGTCTTAAACCTAGCTCAAGTCCAAGTGCAGTGCCAAGTACGGAACCAACCGTGATTGCATCAGAGGAACCCTCTTCTGATCCATCTGATCTTCCATCAACGAATCCCTCTGCAGTTCCTAGCTTGAGTCCAAGCGTAATGCCTAGCAAGCAACCAAGTTTTGTTCCTAGCGAGACCCCAAGTACTCAGCCAAGTTTTGTTCCAAGTATTGAACCCACAGATTCGCCTACAGTCGCGTCTAGCGGGGGACCATCTATCTTTGCATCAGACGAACCCTCTTCTGATCCATCTGATCTTCCATCAACGAATCCCTCTGCAGTTCCTAGCTTGAGTCCAAGCGTAATGCCTAGCAAGCAACCAAGTTTTGTTCCTAGCGAGACCCCAAGTACTCAGCCAAGTTTTGTTCCAAGTATTGAACCCACAGATTCGCCTACAGTCGCGTCTAGCGAGGGACCATCTATCTTTGCATCAAACAATCCAACCTCTGCAGAATCTGGTATTCCTAGTACAATTTCAAGTCTGTTACCAAGTTTAGAACCAAGTTTAGAACCAAGTGCATCGCCTAGTGGAAAACCAAGTGTCTTTGCATCAGATGCCCCGTCTAGCGCTCCATCGGAAAAACCAAGTGGGGTTCCGAGTCTTGAACCTAGCTCAAGTCCAAGTACAGTGCCAAGTACAGGACCAACGGTGTTTGCATCAGACGAACCCTCTTCTAATCCATCTGATCTTCCATCAACAAATCCCTCTGCAGTTCCTAGCTTGAGTCCAAGCGTAATGCCTAGCAAGCAACCAAGCTTGGTCCCTAGCCCAACCCCAAGTACTCAGCCAAGTTCTGTTCCGAGTCTTAAACCTAGCTCAAGTCCAAGTGCAGTGCCTAGTTCTTTCCCGAGTTTGGAACCCAGTTTCTTGCCAAGTTCGGAGCCTAGCTTTATTCCAAGTGCTTTTCCGACCGGAAAGCCGAGCTCTCTTCCAAGTCTCGAGCCTAGCTTTGATCCGAGTAGCACACCGAGTTCCGTTCCAAGTTCTGAACCGAGCGTCGGACCAAGTGGTGGTCCTAGCTCTTCTCCTAGTAATGATCCAAGTGGCGTGCCGAGTTTCAACCCAACTACTGTTCCTAGTTCTAAACCAAGCTCTCAGCCCAGTTCAATTCCAAGTCTCATACCTAGTCTTTTTCCAAGTGGTGCTCCTAGCTCTGATCCTAGTGCTGGACCGACTGGTGCACCCAGTTCTATCCCTAGTTCAGAACCAAGTTCCACTCCAAGTCTCGAACCTAGTCTTTTTCCAAGTGGTGCTCCTAGCTCTAATCCTAGTGCTGATCCGACTGGTGCACCAAGTTCTCTCCCTAGTTCAGAACCAAGTTCCACTCCAAGTCTCGAACCTAGTCTTTTGCCGAGTGGTGCTCCTAGCTCTGATCCTAGTGCTGGACCGACTGGTGCACCGAGTTCTATCCCTAGTGCAGAACCAAGTTCTATTCCAAGTCTTGAACCTAGTCTTTTGCCGAGTGGTGCTCCTAGCTCTGATCCTAGTGCTGGACCGACTGGTGCACCGAGTTCTATCCCTAGTGCAGAACCAAGTTCCATTCCAAGTCTTGAACCTAGTCTTTTGCCGAGTTTGGCACCGATTTCAATTCCGAGTCTTTTGCCGAGTCTTTTACCCAGTCATCTACCTAGTGTTAATCCTAGCTCTGAACCAAGTGCTGATCCGAGTGGTGCACCAAGTTCTGTCCCAAGTTTTTTGCCGAGTTTTGCACCGAGTTCAATTCCAAGCCTTGAGCCAAGTGTTTTATCAAGCTTCGGCCCTAGCTCTGATCCTAGTGCTAATCCAACTGGCGTGCCGAGTGTCATCCCTAGTTCAAAACCGAGTTCTTTGCCCAGTTCCTTTCCAAGCCTTGAACCGAGTCTTTCACCTAGTTCTGATCCAAGCTCTTTCCCTAGTTCTGATCCGACTGGTTCACCAAGTTCCATCCCTAGTTCAGAACCAAGTTCAAGTCCAAGCATACAACCCAGTCTATTTCCAAGTGGTGCTCCTAGCTCTGATCCTAGTGCTCGACCGACTGGTGCACCGAGTTCTATCCCTAGTGCAGAACCAAGTTCCATTCCAAGTCTTGAACCTAGTCTTTTGCCAAGTTTGGAACCAAGTTCCATTCCGAGTACTTTTCCAAGTTCAATGCCCAGTCAATCACCAAGTTCTGTTCCTAGCTCTGAACCAAGTGCTGATCCAACTGGTGCACCTAGTTTCATCCCTAGTTCAGAACCGAGTTCATTACCCAGTTTCATTCCAAGTGCTGAGCCTAGTCTTTCACCAAGAGCTAGTCCTAGCTCTGGTCCTAGTGCTGACCCGACTGGTGCACCTAGCTCACTCCCGAGTTTGTTGCCTAGTTTGGAACCAAGTTCAATTCCAAGCCTTGAGCCAAGTGTTTTACCCAGTTCTGAACCTAGCTCTTTCCCTAGTGCTGATCCGACTGGTGCACCAAGTTCCATTCCTAGTTCAGAACCAAGTTCAAGTCCAAGCATACAACCCAGTGTTTCACCAAGTTCTTTGCCGAGTTTCATTCCAAGTGTTTCACCAAGTGGTGATCCAACTGGTGCACCTAGTGGTGATCCAAGTGGCGCACCTAGCTCCCTACCAAGTTTATTGCCGAGTTTGGAACCAAGTTCCATTCCGAGTGCTGTTCCAAGTTCAATGCCCAGTCAATCACCAAGTTTCATCCCTAGTTCAGAACCGAGTACATTACCCAGTTTCATTCCAAGTGCTGACCCTAGTCTTCTACCAAGTGCTGATCCTAGCTCTGGTCCTAGTGCTGATCCAAGTGGCGCACCTAGCTCCCTACCAAGTTTATTGCCAAGTTTGGAACCAAGTTCCATTCCGAGTACTGTTCCAAGTTCGCTGCCCAGTGAATCACCAAGCTCTGTTCCTAGCTCTGAACCAAGTGCTGATCCGACTGGTGCACCAAGTTCCATCCCTAGTTCAGAACCGAGTTCAAGTCCAAGCATACAACCCAGTCTTTCACCAAGTTCTTTGCCGAGTTTCATTCCAAGTCTTACACCAAGTGGTGCTCCTAGCTCTTTTCCTAGTGCTCATCCAAGTGGCACACCTTCCGGTGGGCCTTCTGCGAGTCCTAGCGGCTCACCTTCAAGCAATCCGTCTACTTTACCAAGCAGTAGTCCCTCTATTTTGCCAACTAATATACCCACAAGTTTTCCTACAGATGGTCCCACAGGATTTCCCTCTGGTTTTCCAACGGGTTTTCCATCGGAATCACCAAGCGTTTCTCCTAGTCATGGACCAAGCTTAGTTCCAAGTATTAACCCTACTTCGGATCCTAGTAGCGCACCTAGTTCTATACCCAGTGCTGTTCCTAGTTCTGATCCAAGTAGTGCGCCGAGCTCTTCAGTTGAACCGAGTCACAATTTAGTGGGTGTCGATCTTGGAACTGCCGGTAACTTCGTCATCCTTTCAAAGTCTGGTATCACCTCCACTGGACCCACCTCGATTACTGGCGACATCGCCGTCTCGCCCATCACTTCGACAGCCATTACTGGTTTTGTCTTGGTCAGGGAAAGTTCAACTAGTAAGTTTTCGACTAGTACTCAGGTCATAGGAATCGTCAAAGCGGCAAATTACAACGCTCCTACTCCCGCTGAATTGACCACCGCCGTCAGTGACATGGAAACCGCGTACACTGACTCCCAGTCCGAGACCAACTATCCCACCACTTCTACCAATTTCAAAGGAGGCAAAATCGGTAATCAAACGTTGACAGCTGGTGTTTATACTTTTACCGTAAAGATTGACATTTCCACTCATCTCACATTCTTTGGCAGCGCAACGGATATATTCATCATCAGGACATCGAAGAACATTGTGCAAGCCACGGAAATCAATGTGACTCTCACTGGCGGTGCACTGGCAAAGAACATCTTCTGGTCAGCCGCCTTAGAGGTTGATGTTGAAGCACGTGCGCATTTGGAGGGCATCATCTTGTCCAAGACAGGTGTTAATCTCAAGACCGGTTCGTCTTTGAACGGCCGTATGTTGGCGCAAACGGCGGTAACCCTCGACGCGGCGACCATCACTCAGCCATATTTGCCGAGTTCTATCCCTTCATTAGAACCAAGTTCCATTCCTAGTGGCGAACCAACCGATGGTCCAATTGATTAACCCACAAGCTCTCCCACGGAATCACCAAGCGTATCTCCTGGTCATGGACTAAGCTTAGTTCCAATTACTAATTACTAACCCTACTTCGGATCCTAGTAGCGCACCTAGTTCTGTACCCAGTGCTGTTCCTAGTTCTGATCCAAGTAGTGCATCGAGCTCAATGTCAACTGTCTCGCCCACAGCAAGTCTTACGGCCAGGAAATGGAAATTACCATTTTGATGAGATATTTGAAGAGACCTAGGACTGTTAAACTTGTGAGAAACATATTTGAATGAAAAGTAATGTAAAATTTATGTCGTTTGGATGAGAAGATAAACATAATAATGATATATATTTATACATTTAATACTATATGCATATTAGTAAACAATACAATAAATTAGATGATGAATTATCTTTAAATGTATGTTGTTAAATTAGATGATGAATTATCTTTAAATGTATGTTGTTACACTTTATCTTACCTTATTTGATATTACTTAAAAACTCAGAAAATGTATTGATCTACACAATAGATCATAAATAAATAGCCCAGTCAAAAACAAATGTAATAGTAGTAGTGTTATATATTATATACTACAGTACTGTGTATAATAAATAGTCTGCTTTTCTTATATGAGATGAATAATGATTTACCGTAGTAGCGTAGACAGTTAGTTGAATTGTTCCTGTGGATAATTGTAAATGCAAAATGCGTTCAAACTTCAGGTTGTAGATAGACACAGTTGAAGCGCCTGTCAACCATTGAAAAGTACCAACCTAGAACACCACAAAAATGTATTTCCTAAATACTCTATGGTTAACAATTACCATAATCACTCACTAAGTAGTGTAGAAAAGCCCATAAGTAATGACATAGTATCTTACCCAACTCCTAATCTAGTCCAGGACCAATATCTCAACAAAATTGATGTTAGTAAGCACAACGTGCACCTAGAACGGAATCTGAAATTTTCAGATACATGCACACCTAAGCCCAACACCTACTGCATACAAACAGACAAATTCTGAAATTACATTTTCTAACCTTGTTATCCATCCCATGTACAAACACGTACCAACAAACAATAATTCACCCTAGTACACTAAAAAACAACCAACTCTACCTAACTGAGAACAATAATTAGGAAATGACTGACAATGGGTTCTCAAGATGGAACAACTCATCATATGCCAATGGCATACCAATGGCATGCCAATAGTTCTCACCACCTCAATAAAACGAGTCAGGAACAAAGGTTTCAGAACCAAAAAGAACTTTTTGAAAAATTTAATTAGTTTATACCCCATAATCCAATTTGAGTAGCCATCTCAAACCAGATTTAACAGAAAAATGGCGTTTATTGAAGGACAAGATGAGAACAATGGTAAACTACTAACACAGGAAATTACAATGGACGCAATCAATAACCATCCTGTGTTCTGGAGAGCTGATAGCATTGTTGCACCAATCAATAGCACCATTCTTAAAAATAAGTCAGCAAGCTTGTTTTCCCACTCAAAAAGGATGACATTTTCTCTGAAATTCACCAGTGCCGTATTCATTGCACCGCAAAACAGCAATAACATTTGTAAACAGTCTTTCAACGACCATACACAAACAACAAGCATTGTCAATGGATCGCAGATTTTGACAAGCACCTATAAGTGCTTATACTATTCACTGACACCTACCCCAATAATACATTGTTTTCCTTAATGTTACATCAATAACTATACAAATAAATGATACACAACTATAGAAAAGCTAACTATCAGTAGTAACTAATTACCGTAGACTTCAATTCAGTCCAAAGTTAGCCATGACTTACAACAATTAACCTATTCTTATGGTCTTCATACCCTTAGATAGACTTACTGCATGTTCAACAAAACTGGTATCAAGAAAGATAGATTCACGGTACTTAGTTGAATAGCAACTTTGGCTAAATTTGGTGCCCTACTGAGTTTAGTCAAGAAGTGTTAAAGCTGTGAAGGAAATCGTTTTTTCCAATGCACACGCACTAGAAGCTAAATAGAATCATTCTTTTTGAACCATTCAATTTTGCTGTGCAGAAGCAGAAAGTGATTCTTCATCCACAACCATCCTCTCTCCTAGAGGAAGGATCTTTAGTATCATTAGCACCTAGTGAATTCCAGAATAAATACATTCAGGAATACACAGTCCACCTGTAATAGGCCACATCAGTTCAATTCCAAGTTAGCCACAGTTAATTGACAGCAATCAACCTATTTTTATGATATACATACCCTTAGATAGATCTAGACCCACTACATGTTCAACAAAACCAGTATCACGAAAAAATAATTCACGATACTTAGTCACATAACAACTTCGGCTAAATTAAGTGGTTTAGTAAATTTAGCAAGATCTTGACTCAAAAGATCTCAGAACAAAAACTATAACCTCAATCATCATCAGTACCCCAGTATAGCAAATAATTAAAATTGAATAGCAAAGAGCACGATGAGGGCAAAAAAACGTTACATTCAGATAAGCACATCACTGCCTTACTTTTACTATGCAGGAAGAATACGAATAAGAGATCAATAAATTGCTTCCAAATCAACAATAATGATCTTAAAAACACCATGTCATCTTTATTGTCAACTTCTTTGACAATTAAGACAGTCTATGTGATAGAAATGGAATAAGACTTCTGATTTTCTAAAGAAAATGACAGCTTTTGGTGTATGTGTTGTCGTGAATGGACTGATTCTTATTGAATGAGCGGTCATTGATGTTAAGCTATTGTGTAATGTACTTTGATATTACACTAATGTCTAAATTTATTATGAGTCTATCTTAGCTTCCACTCAACCGGGTAGTTATTCCTATTACACCTGTCTTATCCATTAGATGGACGATTTGTCTCACCAAGTGAATAATATGTGATTGGGTATGACTTGCCTGGTTGCAACTGTGATACTGGGCTTTAGTGTTTAATGTGCTGGCAAGTAACGGACTAACGGTCTTAGTCCCGGCTGCTAGTGATTCTAGTATTTTATCAATTGAATTTTCTTTGATGATACAGTTGCAAAGTGTTCAATCCCAGTGTGCATGCTTTTTTTGGGCTATTAACTATGCTTTCAAGCAATACTGTGTGCTACAATACACCTTATATGTATGCAAATCTTGTCAAAAACTGTCCAAATTGATAGAGTCAAATATGCTACTGCTCCATTCAAATTTTTCACAGTAGAATTGTAACTATCATTTCTCAAATCAATTTTATAAATTCTCCTGTTATTGTTCTTCCTCCTATGTGGAATTGGATGGATTCATTGGTAAGCTACTACAATTAGTTTCTCCTGCAATAGTTTCAGTCCTGTGACTGCTAATTTTCTGCCAGCCTCTGAATTCAAAACATATATGCATCTAATGGCATCTCAGTAATTAATTGTAGTGTAGACCTTGTCATCTTGGTGGCTTTTCACCCAGTTTATTTTTGGATAAGTGCTAAAAACCTTCAGTACTCAGTGTGTTGTTGCAATTGGATGTTTGTCGTATGCCTTAATTAAAAAAGCTTTTTCATCATACCTAAATGCTGTCTATGTAAAACTGGTACATACTCACCGCGCACTTTTTCCGTTACTTGGAAGGATTTTATCATATGTACTGTATGAGAAACTGCTGCAAGGAAAGCACAGATCTCAGATCAGAAAGAAAGCGGATCATGTCCAGCAGAGGGTCGTTTGGAACATGAGGCAAGAGAAGGACTCCTTCGCTGCCATGCATGCCAACCATCCATAATTGAACCAGCCGGGACCAGACTTGAAACAATTGAAACAGAAAAAGTGAACGCTTACCTGATCTATGTACAGTAGCCTCTGTCAAATTGTGTTCTGTTCAGCAGCAGTTGCTGTGTTGTTCTTCCTTGTAAAAGAGGAGTGAAGGGCACAACTAACTATCTATCTATTTGTAACTTTCTACTATAGTAGGTCTGTCGCTTTTTTTTCTTGCTTTTATTTACTTACACTTCACGTCACTGTCTCTGGACAGACGTACTAATATGAATCGCGCCAACCATCCATTTAAATTTTTTAATTTCCCTCCTCGAGCAATTGTAATAATACCGGCGATACAATTGAACATCCATCCGACTAAAAGGTTCTTACTACAGTACTTGTAATACATCACATTATTCTTCAATTATATATTGTATCTAATCAAGTCTAATCAAACAATCAGATACCCCAAAATTAGAAAAATTAGGTTAAGTTCAAATTAAATTGAATCAGTAAGTTAGTATCAAGATATGAGACATGGACGAGCAAAAGCGGCACGTAAAACATTACGTTATTTCGAACGTACTGTTAATTTAAAAAGTAAACCCTATTATTCAGTGTTATTGGATGCAACATTTTTGACTGCGATGGTACGAATTACTACAAACACAACAGGCGCAAGCTCAAGTTCAAGCTTCAGTAATCCATCGACTAGTCATAATAGTCGAAGTCAAGAGGATGACATCGCATCAAGAATTGAAAGAGTATTACAAGTTGGTGGTCCTTCCTCATCGTCGATGTCGTCCTCCGATGATCGGACGACGATGGATTACAACCACAGTCGCAACTACAGTGATAATAGTGGTAGTAATAATACGCATACGCATACGCAGCAACAACATAATCGTTATAATGTACGATATTTTATACCACAAGAAGCTGTGAATGAATTAGAAATGATTATACAAAGTTTAACAGAAAAATCGACAGCAACAAAAAAGAAAAAGAAAAGGGAAGAATACTTATTGAAAGCATCACTCTTTAAGAATGCATTAACTTGGATTCAGAAAAATACTATTTCTAATAAACAAAAACGTGCACAACAATATAATAATAATGGTAATAGTACTAATTTTAATCGTTGTGAGATATTACCAAAATTCGACAACGACGACGACGAAACGCAACAATCGGAACAACAACAACAACAACAAAATAATGAAGAAGAAGGAGAAGAAGTAGAAACGACAATTACTATTACAGCCACAGATGCAGTACGACGTCATATCGCATTAGATGATGTTCGTAGTAGTAAAGGTACAGAAAGAACATATATAGTTGCTAGTCAAGATGATGATTTATTATATGAATTGCGTTATAAGGGTACGGTACCGATCATGAGATTAGCAAATAAGGCAACAGTATTAATATTAGAAAATCCATCGAAGTCCACCAAAAGAAATGATATTGGTAAAGAAAAAGCAAAATGGTTTGGACGTCATATATTAGAAGAAACAGAACAGGCATTAGTGGATGCTGCTAAGAAATCAATTCAAAAAATGACAACGCCCATTGTGACCACTAAAAAAAGAGGTGGTGGTGGTGGTAGTAGCAGTGCAAGAGGTGGTGGTGGCGGTAACGACAATAGTAACAATGATTCCGCTACTGCTGGTAGTACGAAACAAAAACAACCACGTAAAATACATGGACCAAAAGAACCGAATCCATTAAGTTGTAAAAGGAAACGACCATCATCAGATGGTGGTAATAATGGTGGTAGTAGTAGTAGTAGTGGTAAAATTAGTAGTAGTAAAAAAAGAAGAGACCGTGCAAAACAAAGCAGCAGCAGCAACAACAACAACATTGAAAATTGAATCAATCGTAATTGAATCATCATTATCAGAATTTAGGAGAATAGACAACTTAATTAAACCACGTTAAAAAATAATTCCTCCTGTACAGTTTCCTCTTTTAGAATATATAGTGTTAACGCCTTACCAGAGCCCCCCCCCCCCCCCAGCCCTACTGTACCCTACTACACTTAGTACCTAGTCGTATTTAGGCAGCCACTAGCAGAATAAAGTGCGTTTATTCGCTTTTTTCCAAAAACTTTGATCAACAGCACATTTTTGTCTCGTGATCGATTAAATATTATATTGCCTGTTTACATTCTTTTCTTATTAACATGATGTGTATATTTTTCATCACGAGTTAATTGTGCAATTAATCCAAATACTGACGTTAAAAAAAAACGCCTAATTCGCTTTAGTTGAGCGAACGCGATCAAATTATATGTTCATAAGTATCTCTTGCTTAGATTTAATCACTTTCAGGTCATTATTCTTGCTACTACGTAGCCTTCGGATACTACTTCGTAGTCACTTCTTTTTCATTCCTCCATTCTTGTGACTCCCAACAACAACACATCAAGAAAAATGAACCTTTCTAATCTTAATATACAGCATATACCGTATTTAGGCAGTGTTTAGTCGTAGTGTATGATGAACTAATTGTTTTTTTCTTATTTCGGAAAACTCCTATCCGCGATGGGTCGAGGCAGGATGAAATGTAGAATACAGGATAACAAATAAATAAATAAATAAATAAATAAATAACAAATGATTATAAGGGTTCAAGACGAATTACGTTATGACGACAGCGACGACTCCAACTGCTCTCGTGAAGCAGCAGGACTCTGCTACTTCTGCTGCTACTTCTACTGCTACTGCTACAACTATTGCTGCAGTAATAAAAATCCAGTGTGCTATACGAATTTTTGTGTCAAGAAACAAACGAGATGAATTGTACATACGACATATCAAATCTCAGGCAAAGGTATTAAAGAAGATACGTCAAAAAGAGAAAAATACACGAAGACTTCATGATTGTGCAATAATAATCCAAAAAAATATTCGAATGTATCTAATCATTCGTCGTTGTTGTTGTCGTCGTCGTCAACAAATACTTCCACAACACAAGAAAGAGGATGATGATGATAAAAGTAAAAATCGAAGAAAAGAATGTCTCGTTTTACGTCGAAACATTAATGCGTTGAAGAAACAGATTTCTGACATTAATATTGAACGACGTGAAGACGACGACGACAACAATAGAAACTACCACATCATGGATCAAAACAAAAATCGTCGGAGGAAAGTACCACAAAAATATTCATTTTTTGGTATTGAAAGTCTTCAAGCGGAATATCGTAGTCTGAATACTCAAAATAAGATATTAGATGGTGTATTACAACCATTACAGAAAAATTTGAATTCCTTCATCAAAGAAAATGAACAATTAAAAAATGAATTCCATGATATTCATACAAAGAATGAATTAGTCCGATTACAAACTAAACAATCCTTACTATTGTATGAGGATACAATACAAAAAACAAATAATACTAAAAAACAACTTATTGAATTATTTTCTTCTACGTCATCGTCATCCATTGAATTTACTACTATACACGAACAACGGATGGATCTCGAACGGAGATTATTGAGTAGTATTGAATTTATTCAAAGTAATAATAACGATAAAAAATTAATTAATGACGTGATTCGGATAGGACAACAAGCTCAATTAGAAGTAAAAGAACGACAAGGAGGAGTAGCAGTAGCAACAGCAGCAGCAGGATTTGTTGAACCAACGTTCCAATCAAAGAATCAGTTATTAGATATTGATGGTGTTGTATCATCGTCATCATCGTCGCCTTATAAAGAAACACCCACTATCGAACCACAAAAAAGAACACCTACATCGAATAGAATGAAGATAGGTCAGATTAAAAACCCTGACGACGACAATAATGATGATGATAATGTGGATTTAGCCGGTGACGGAGGCGGCAATGACTCGGATAGCAGCAGCGGAAGTTCGAGCTCAAGTAGTAGTTCCAGCAGCTCCTCTTCGAGTTCTTCCGATGATAAGGAAAGAGAGGCGATGGGAGATAATCTTCTTCCTTCAGATGGTAGTATCGGAATGCCATTGACCTTGATCGGCCACGATGATGATCGCGAAAAAGAAAAAGAAGAAAAAGCTCCGGTAGTAGTAGTGTCCAATAATGATTCAACAAGAAGAACAAGAACAACAGCTACAGGACCACTTAAATCACCATCGTTGTCAAGTATTTCTCCTATATCACTCGCGAGTAGTGGTGATACTACTCATATGAAATCTCCTTCTTCCACACATAAATTAACCGCTAGTCCCACTAGTAATAAATATCGTCCAAAGCACTTTTCTTCAAAGTACCGTCTTCACTCATCATCAGGACGTACGAAAAGTTTGACTGATAGCGCAAAAGCACGACGAAAGAAAGTAAAAGCAGCTCTTTTGGAAGGTCTGTCGGTGGAAGGTAGTAGTAGCAGTAGTAGTACCATCAAGTCTCAAGGATTGGAATTAGAAACTACCGGTACGACGTTGAACCCCAGTAGTAGTAGTAGTAAATATCGTCCAAAGTACCGTTCTCACTCGTCATCGAAAAGTTTGAGTGATAGCGCGAAAGCACGACGAATAAAGGTAAAAGCAGCACTTATGGAAGGTCTTTTGGAAGGTGGTGGTGGTAGTAGCAGTACCAAGTCTTCGTGATTGGAATTAGAAACTACTACTACTACACCGGTGTCGTCGTCCTCTGCTATGAACAATAATGCATACGATTCTACCCGTAGTAGGTCGAAGAGTGTTAGTGCAAAACGACGAGGACGATGAAAAAAAACGGTACCACAAAAAGTGGCATCAGGTAGTTTCGAATCTCCGGGGCTGTTGATGGTTACATCCAGAAGCAACAGCAGGGACAATGACGAAAATCAGGGGAGGGGGGGGGGGGGAGAGAGAGCGAGAGAACAAAGGAGAAAGAAACAAGTTCAGGGGAATCGGGATCTAATATAATAGTAAAACGAAAGAAGGAAAACAGCAGCGACAAGGGGAAGAAGAAAAAGAGCAACAAAAATACAAAGAATAGGTAGGAACCACTAAGGTCTAGTACTATACATACCTCTTCAATTGTCACCAGATAGAACCGTTCATTTTTCCACTCATAATTTGAACTGGACCAAGATAAGAAAGAATGGAAGACAGAATAAATCGAACGAGCTGGTTCCATTAAGATAACTTTTTTTATCAAGTCTCTACATATTAAATTGTTGGCTAAAACTAAAATATTATGAGTGATGGTAAAGATCATACGAATTCAACGATGGTGTACTACTTGTACTGTCTATGACTGAACAAAATGAACAATAAATCAATAAAAAGTTTACCGATAAAAATATCTGATTAACAACTTTAATACATCATATAGCCATCGTCTTTATATCGCTCTATCGTACTCTAGTCGTAAGAGATAATTTCATGACACAAATCTTAATTCAGTCCCGCTTAAATTGTATCCCTAATGCTTTTCACAATTGTACAGTACTTGTATTCAACGGTCAAAAAATAGCACAGGCAGGAAGAAACAGTTCACCACAAGAAATACAGATCAATCGACAATAACCGCATTAGTATGATTCATTCTATTATTTATTTGTATTTATTAGCCATGGATAGATGCGAATGGCATACATGATGATGACGATGATGATGGGCAGCGGCGGCAACAGCGACAGCAGCAACAACAACAAACAAGGAATATCAGAAGCACAACAACAGCATGCTGGAGGTGGTGGTGGAGGTGGAGGAGATGGCGGAGTAGGAAAGAAGAAAAGTGGAGGCGGCAACAGCGAGAAGAAGAAAAGGACGACTAATAAAATGTTCAATACTAGGAAATCATATATAGTATTATTATTACTTTTTCTTCCGTGTTGCACAATTACGATTAGTTTTATACTTCATCCAGAACAAGGAGAGCACCAACAACAAGGAACAACAAAGTTAGAGGATTATTCTTTTGAACCACCACCTGCTCTTCAAGCGAATCAAGATCAAAATAACAACCATATCAACAATAATATCGATGATAGATACAAATCTAAATCTAAATATACCCAAGAATCAAGGGAAGAAAAGCAAACAATACTGGACAATAACAACGAAGTAGAAGCAGAAGAAGCAGAAGCAGAAGCAGAACAAGCAAATGATACCACCGAAGATGAAGATGAAGACAGTGGTAAAGAAGATGAAGAAGAAAAAGAAGAAGAAATCAAACTCATGTACGAGCTATGGAATCATACCACAAGTACAATCGACATACCAAATGAATTACGTCCCCCCTTCAGCTTCGTTGGTGGTACCACCGAAGATGAAGATGAAGACAGTGGTAAAGAAGATGAAGAAGAAAAAGAAGAAGAAATCAAACTCATGTACGAGCTATGGAATCATACCACAAGTACAATCGACATACCAAATGAATTACGTCCCCCCTTCAGCTTCGTTGGTGGTAGTCCTGACACTGAAACCACAACAGCAACATTCAAATTGACTAGTCTTGAAATACTTCAATCTGTATTGCATGGCGAAGAAAATGAAAATGAATATTTAGCTGTAGAAGAATATATCCAAACGAATTATTCGTTACCAACAACTACAAATACAATTCCACAATGTTTAATTCCAAATAAAATAGCGACACGTGAACTTGCTAATGAATTTGTACTGCAGAATAAAAAACCAAGTTTACCCGTATTGAATGTTGGTATGCCCAAGATGGGAACAACAACACTCGTGAGTTATAATGATACCCATATATTTCGCTGCTAATAATTGCACTGCTCTACCTATCTATTTATCTATCTCTAACACAGCTTGGTCGTCTTTCTATCTTTATATCCTCCTCTACTTCGATGCATATTTTTTGCAGGCAGACTTTTTCGATTGTGCTGGATATTATGCAACCCACGATAAAGTTGGTAACAAATTTCTAGGTAACGATCAAAATTATATTAGAACAGAAAACAAGGGACCCAACAAAGGTGATGTCCATGAGGGTGTTGAAATATTTCGACGTGCTCGACAAGGGAAAACTATGTTAGACTATAATAGAATTCGCGTTAAAGAACCAATTGATGCACATTGTCAAATGGATACGAATCGTGTAAGTTAGTTTGATTGTTATTTTACCGTATCATCATCTTTCCAACACCAGATAATTCGATAATGCTTATGCATATTATTGTTTTCGTCTTTTTTATTTCATCCCCACCACTAATCTTCGTATTCGTCCTTTTTTTCTTTTTCTTTCTTTCCTTTTGAGCAGGTAGAAGGATGGTATCCACAGATTAAATTATTAGATGAACTTCACAAGGAAAGTCCCAATTCAACATTTGTTTTGAATTTTCGTCCTATCAAAGATTGGCTACACTCTGTGTCAAAATGGGATGGGATGAAATATCGAATGAGTCTTTTTGAGATGCCAGGATTTATATTGACAGAAGAACAGCATAAGGCTGTAAAAATCCAGCGTAAGTGGCACTTAGATCTTAATGAATATGCAAAATTATCAAAACCATCAAGGGAAAAATTCCATGAAAACTATTATAAGAAAAATCCATCATCCGCCTCCGACTTATTACCAGTAGTATCAAAAAGAAGAAATCTGAAATCATCAAAGGGGAAGAAGAACGCTAAAGGAGAAGATATAGGCGCCGATAAATTGAAATTTCCTATACCAAGACCACCACGCCCGGAACCTGTTAATGATATCCAACTAGCACGATGGTGGTGTGGACATGTGAAACATATTCGTAAATATGTTGAATTATATCCAAGTCATAAACTAATTGAATTAGAATTGTATGACAATGATAGTTCCTCATCAGTTTTATATGATATGTTTCAACGACCGCCATCATCGTCACCTTCCAATAGTAATAATAATAATTTTGAGGATGACAAGAAAAATGATGATGCATGCTGGGGGCATGCTAATGTCAATAAAAAAATAGTTTTAAAAAGAAAGCAGCAGTAAAATATAATAAAACGAAATTTACTACGCTACTTTACAAGAGTATCATCATCCATGTGATTTTTGAAACTATATAATTCTCATTAGAAAAAAATATAGCCTTACCGGTAAGTACATTTAAGCAATCGACTAGATCGGAGCGATCTTTTTGAAGAAATTAGAACACCCCGTACGCCCCCGAATTAACGTAAGCCACAAATCAATCCCCAAATAACAAGTAACCTTTTTTTCTTCGTTTTCTTTTTTTCAAGCTACTTTTTTGAATCGCGAGAGGAAAGCAAGTACTGTCTTTTTCTTGGGGATACAATCAGTTATGCTGGTCTTCCTACAGCTGACATTACACATGGATGAATACTATCTTATCGTCGTCTTCAGTAGTCTAGTCTTAGTCTTAGTCTTAGTCTAGCCTACACTAGTTTTCAATTAAAATAATATATAGATAATAGTGGTTTCATTTATTTTATTTTTGATGTTCGTTCGGTATACACTTATATATTTGGTTCGTAGTTACAATCACTTAGATTCCTTAACTTTACTTTACTTTACTTCACTTCACTTACTGGCCTTATTATATTTTTTTGGTTGGTTGTATATCTTTTTAATTTTGCTTGACGTTGACGTTGACGATAAATTTTTCAACTAATATATCAAAAGTTGTGGTGTTAGGTTTTTGAAGTTCTTCCAGAAGTTCTTTCCACTGTGGCGAGTGATTATTGCTGGTATCGTTATCGTTATCGTTACCGTTATCGCCAATCATTGTTAGATGGTACAATTCTGTTACTAATACACCATATGCACGTAATTCAATGATTTCTACTAATTGTCCAAACTCTTTTCCATTCTCATTATCATTGTCATTTGTATCATCATTTCCATCATTTGCATCATTATATCGATACCGGAATGCTGCACCAAAATCAGATAATTTTACTTGATTCGTTTCTAATTGTATTAATATATTATGTGCATAAAAATCAGCATGACATATTCCTAAATTATGCAACTTCGACAATACACGTAATGTATCAATCACAATCTTCCATGCGAATGTTTTATTATTATTCATACTATTATTATTATTTGCAATATCACTATATACATCACGTGAACATGTCTCAAAATTTGGTGGTCCAGCTAATGCTATATAATTATCTAAATATTCCATCACTAATGCACCATTCATTTTCGTTTCACCTAATATTTCAATTAATGCTGATTCTTTTTCATTTCCATTTTTTGTGCTACTACTACTTGCACTACTTGCACTAACTAATATCGATATATCTTTTTCATCTTGTGGTGATCCATCGGATGTTAATTCACCAGCAAATGTTTTCACTGCAACAACAGTATTATTCTTCCATGTAACTTTACGAGTAACACCACCAGCACCCCTACCAAGTATAGGCCATGAATCATCATCTAATATTGGATCCTCCAAGACAGGAAGAGAGGGAAGATATTGTTGTTCTTCTTCTTTTGATGTTGTCGTTGATGTTGTTGTTACAACGGTTTTCATATTATTCATTCTCATTTTCATAGTAATTAAAAATGGATTACCAGCAAAGGCACACCATTTTAAATTTTTTAATTGTGTCAATAATAGAATAGGTGGTTGTTGTAATTGATTACATGCCAATCGTATTAATTCTAACTTTTGCAGATTGATCATCTCCTGTTCTGGTAACTCTTCCAATAAATTACCCGACAACATTAATTTTTGTAATTTAATACAACGTGATATTGTTTTTGGTATGACTTTAATTTTATTACCGGTTAAGATTAACCATCGTAATTGTTTTTGTAAGGAATTTGGATGGATTGTTTTAATGGTATAACATTCTTTGAATGAGATCATTTGTAATTTTAAACATTGACCAATGATTGCTGGTACTTCGACAAATTTATTTTTCGGACAAAATAAGATACTTAAATTTGGACATAATTTTGGTAAACAGTCTGGTAATGTTTGAATTCCACAATTCGGTAACTCTAATTTTAATAATAATGATAAATCAACTTCTTTTTGTTTAATATTACTATTTAAACTAATCTTTAACATCGTATCTGACAACCATTGACGTTGTTGATTTAGATCTTCTGCCAGCTCTTGTTCATCTTCCAGTTTTTGTTTCTTCTTTTGTGTATGTGTGATGATGTCTTCACCTACAACGGTTGACGATGATGGTGACGATGATGGTGGTGTCGACATGGCTGATTATTCTTCTGGGGATATCGTTGATTACTGCGCTAATGCAATATGCTTTCTTGCTTTGTTTGTTTGTTTGTGGCTGTGCCGACGATCTGAGACAACGATTGTGTACAGACAGTAAGTTAAGTGGATTCGATTCTTTGATGTGTTCAATTGGCGTTGTGACGATTGGAAGAATGAATCAGTTGACATTTTCCAAATACGACCTCTTAGGTCCCTCAAATCGCGTCTTTTTGCGATTTGATCCGCCTATATTAAAAGCGCACCATAAGGGAGGAGGTCAGGTTGGGTGGTGGGTTAAGGGTGAACCAATTCAAAGCAAAATCAACTGTTAGGGATCGACTCCCGTGGGGGTTTTCGATTGTGCGATAAAAAAGGGTTTTTGGTTTTTTTTTTATCTCTCTTTCTTCTGTTTTTACATTAAGTAACACTAACTGTTTTGTCAACTCACACGAAAAAAGCGTCGTTATTATATTTCCGAGGTCCTATTACTGCTACCGGTGGTTAAGTAAGATCGGAAACGATTTGACTGGATTTAAGGGGATCGATTTGTGGCTTTCGTTAATTCGGGGGCGGGTCGGTGTTCTAAAAAAAAGATCGCTGTCGTCCTCCGATCTTGAATCTGATGGATTTACACTTCTTTTGTTTACTACACTCACGCGGACGACAGCACCAAGCAAGAATCGATCGACAGCTATCAACACGAAGCACAAGGGGCGGATATCAGAGGATCGTCATCTAACTAATAGAACAGAACGAACGAAAAACCATAATAGTAATAATAATACAAAAACAACCATCGACGATTATTATAATGGTGAGTCGTCGTTGTCTCGTTGGTAACAAGAACATCATTGTTACCGTGTTGTTATGGATATTCATCATTATTGTTGTTGCAAATATTAGCAGTGATAGTAGTAGTACTGGTGTACATGGTTTTGTTATTATTGGAGGAGATGTTAGTGGTAGTATAAACATAATCACTGATGCTGTTGCTGCTGCAATAACAACGTCAACAACTTCAGCGGCAGCAGCAGCGACGACGACGACGATGATGGCTACATCTACTACTACTTCGAATACAATATTATTATCACCAATTTTAGAACAGGTACAACAGCAACAACAACAACTCATTTCATCATTTTCGTCACTGTTAACATCCTCATCGTCATTATTCGATGATAATAGTAATAATAACAAGGATTTAGAATTATGGACAATACGACTACTCTCTGGTGTTGTGACCTATTTTGGATTTGTTATATCCACTGATCGTCCAAGAGGAAAATTAGAATTACCATTACTAGAACCAACAACAACCACAACAGATTCGAATAGTAAATCGAATGATAATTATTATTTACGTGTTGGACCATCGAAAACTGCTGGATTAGGTTTATTTGTCACCCAATCATTACCAAAGGGAACAATATTAGGGTCGTATCCGGGTGTGGTGATACCATTACAACAACATTCCGAATCCAATAAAGTAAAAACATTATTTCCAGAATGTACTGAATATATTTGGAGATTTACGGATAATCAATATATCATTGATCCCACCAATCATCAAACTGGTGAATTAGATGATTATTGTGCTGGTGGAAATCCGAGTCAATTATTCTCCTGTCTATTATTTAATAATATACTTCCTCCATTATCTATTTATTCATGCTCGACAGCATTATGTCGTATAAATGAACCATCCAAAGGATATGATGTAAATGTTATAACAGAAGAAGATTTAATTAATCGGAAAGTTATATTTACATTAGAACGTGATGTAATTGCTGGGGAAGAATTATATATTGATTATGGATTAACCTATGATAGAACAAAATATCAATAAAATAATAAATCTAAATAGGTTGCATAGGACCTTTTTCCAACAACAGCCTGCCTGGCAGCATGGATTCCTATAGTATGAGCATAGGACGGCCAGATACCAACCAGATGTTCAAATCTTGTTTCACATCTTCTTCTCTCACTTTTCCTTTCTTCATAACTTGAAACACCAAGATGACGAAGAACGTAGTTTGTAGTAGTAGATAAGCTTTGAGTCCCACCCACCCTAATTCCCGGATGGACTTGGAGCCAGGAAGCAAGCCCAGAACCAATCAAGAATTGGAGTTGATCTGGCTATCCTAGACACACTAGTAGGTCCATAGTTTTTGCATTCACTTATACTTTCTTATAGCTAGCATTTGTAGAATACAAATATACATTGAACCAGTGGATCAGTGTGCATTCAATGACCATTCTTCTTCTTCTAACAATGCAACTGTCTAAACAACAGGGCGAGCTAAGTAAGTCCTCAAGATCCCACGGACAAGGGACTATTAACAAAAATCATGATAAAATCACAAATCTAAAAAAAATGTATTCTATTATAATATGTCGATATTATCAGTAGTAGAAGCATTGTCATTATTATCTGGTGACGAATTGTTGTTATAACTACCAAGATTCTTCACTGGACCGACTAATAATGATGTTAATTGTTTTAATAGATCATTATCATCATCATCATCACAGCCCTTATCATCAGCATCAGCAAGCATCATATGACGTTCAATTTCAGATGTACCAATTTCAAGTTCTAATCCATCACGTTGTATCCGTAATGAATTACGAATTGATTTCAATGAATTCATCTCATCACTAACATGATTTTCCATCGATATTAATCGTTCTTCAAAGTATCGTAAATGTTCTTCCACAGTTTTTAATCGTTGTTTTAATTCCATATCAACTTTGGTTTTAATTTCTTCTTCAATTGAACCACTACCACCGTTGTTCACAGCAGGACTAGTGTCACTTCCACCACTTCCACCAACGGTATTACTGGTTTTGACATTGGCATTGTTGGCATTGGCTTTTTGTATCACAGCACGTACACGTCGATGGAATTTTAATGAATCATTCGTGATACGATCTCTCAATTGAAATTCACCCCAACATCGATCTATTTCCAATTGTGTATATTTCGCTTTCAGATTTTGATATTCTGATGTTGGAATAGTTAGAGAATCTGCTGGTCGTAGTATCGGCACTACAGGTGTTGTGTCTATGCCTGTGCTTGTGCTGTTATGACTTGTTGTTTCATCACTGGTGGTGGTAGCATCAGTAGTCGTACCAGTAGTAGTAGTAGTTGAACCGTTATTCTGCTCATCCTCCTTTTGCTGCATCGCGCATTCTACTTGAACACGCTGTTGTCGGATTACTTCGTGAGCAGCCTTCAATTCGTCTTTCAAATTAACAATTACCTTCATAATATTTCTTGGATCATCTTGTTCTTGCTCCTGCTCCTGCTGCTGTTTAGTCTCATCGGTGGCAGCAGTAGTATCACTACTACTACTACTATGATTGGGTCGTTGTACACTATTATTTTGTGCATTGCCTTCCCGATGCGATTGTGCGTCGGATTCATTATTCGACTGATTCGTACTCTGCTGCTGTTGTTGTTTTTGTTCATGATTACTGTTGTTAGGTGATCGTACCGCTACGTTAGTTGGACGGTTTCCTCCTCTCCGCCTAAACATCTTTGACATGAAACCTGTCCTTTGTTCTTCTACTACACCTATGAAATCAGGAGATTCGAATAGACGTGAAACTGCACCATATTCATCTTGTAATTTTTGTAGTTGTTCGTTATTCGTTTGTAACACTTGAAAGACGAATGATACCCACGCCTCTTCTTTCTTAATATGATCATGTTCCATTTTCTTCTTATCAATTTCATCTCCTTTCAAGTCTTGTAATTGTTCTAAGATTTGAGACATTTTATTTGCAGCCAACCGTGCTGAATCTGCATCCGCTTTTAGATTTTGCATCTCTTCTTGTAGTTCCATATTTTCTATTTCCACCTCCTCCTTAGCAGCAACCTCTTCTTCTAGCGTAGCAATTTGTTTATGCAAATCAGGTAAATCAATTGCATCCTGTGCCATACTTTCTGTTATTATTCGTTGAGACGGTACTTTCGACAACGATGACAACTTCAAATTGTGTTGCCGAACTTCCTCGTCGAGTTCCTTAATACGTTCTTTCCGTTTACTCATTGATATTTCATCACCATCATCGTCATCGTCATCGTCATCGTCATCGTCATCGCCATCGCCATCGTCTTCTTCTGACGGGAACAAAGTGGAAGACGACGATGATGTTATTGCTGTCGATTGTTTGCCGCCGCCACCACCACCACTACTAGTATTAGTAGTATCACCCTCGTCAGCAGGAGCAGGAACAGGAATAGACATTTTACGAATAGTTTCTTGTAATTCCTTCACTTGTGCTAATAGAAGTTGATTTTCACGTTGTAATTTCGCTGCCTCATCGGGTGATAAACTTTTAATAACATTCCGTGTGGCTGTATTTTTAATATTTCTGGCATTGGTGGCGTATCGTAATGTGGTGATTGTTTCATCTAAATTAAAATCAGCTGGACTGACACAGGCTACCATAATTGTTCTAGAATTACCACCTAACGAATCTTGTAATAACCTTGTTAATTTCGAATCACGATAGGGTGGTTTTCTTTTATACTTGGGACGTGTTTCGGATAATGCACTCACAACCTGTCCTAATACAAATAATCCTTTATTGATATTAATCCCTTCTTGTCGCCGACCACCTTCGGCACCAGTTTTTTTAATCCGTTCACTACCTGCTAAATCGACAAGTGTTAACTTCGCTTGAAATTTTGTCGAATCTTCTAAAACACCCTTGATCTGTAAGACGCAGATTGCATGTGACCGACTCGATTCAGCATTCATCTTAGTGGATGCAGTAACACGACGCTTACTTGCCTCTTCCATAAATTTACCAATCTCCTTTGGTGAACTAACAGGCCGTGATGATAATCCACCAACATAAACTTCACCATTTAATGTTTCACGAATTTTTAATTCAACAACCTTGTTACTGCTATTATCTGGTTTATTATTACTATCAGAAGCAGAAGAAGTAGAAGTAGATGATGAAACTAACAAATCTCTCATTTCTTCATTATAAATTTCTAAATATGACAATTCAACTTGTGCATTACCATCACAACGTGTACGTATATGATTGAATAAATCAGCACATGCACGTGGTATAATACCATCCAGATCACCTATTTCATTACTTGTAGTAGTATCGGATGCGTCGTCGTCGTCATCGTCGTCATCGTCGTCATGGTCGTCGATTCCTGCTGATGCAGCAGATCCCATTGTAAATGTTTTCCCTGATCCAGTTTGACCATAGGCTAATATTGTACAATTAAATCCTTTAAAGATATCTTTTGTGACAGCCTGCTGAGCACCACTTTTTATATAGGTTTCATTTTGTGTTGATTTTCCATCTAATACCGCATCCAATTCAAACCAACGTTTTTCCGTTGTTTGGACTTGTAATACTTCTGGTTCCGTTGGAATTTTTATTTTTATTATATCATTATGTTGTTCGCCGTCGCCGTCGCCGTCCTTGCTATTATTATTAATATTGCCAGTAGCGCCAGGCAACAACGTAACGATTTGTTTACTCCCATTTTCTATTTCATACTTAGCAAGAGGACGGATCCGAGCCACAACTCGTACATTAGTCTGCTGCTGCACTTTCTTTTTTTGAGGGCTGCCCATTTTAGACGACGATGATGATGATGATGATGATGATGGTGATGGTGATCAATCAATCAATCAGTCAATCTATCTATCCAATCTATCAATAAGTGAAAAAGAGAGATCAGTGCGGCGAAGATATCGCTCTCTCTCTCTTTCTTTCTTTCTCTTCCTCTCTCTTTCTTTCTCTCTCTATCTATCTATCTCTATGTGCTCTACTATCACTTTTGATGTGGAACGCCCAAACAATAAAAATAGTGGTGTGGTACTTGGTACTGTTCCTACACGCCTATCGACGACCTCTCTTTAGTATCGCCACCCTCCTATTTTATTTTAAAAAGCTCTATGTAGGCATGTCTTCCTTCCCCGAAAAGTCGGCATATACCCGTACATTTCGACATCTTTTAATTTTCAACGAGAGGGGCAATGCATGGCCAAAATGAGAATTATAACTGAAATCGTCATCATTATTGAAGTGCGGTTCTTGGTTAAAAACAAAGCAAAATCAAAATTTCAAAATCGTCATCAAAGGGCGTGGTTGTTGTAAAAAACGAAAGTCACAAAAAATAGTGTTTATTTAAATAATTCTGCTTACAGTGCGTGTGTACAGTATTGCTTCAACTCAAATAATAATGCAGTACGCACCAATAATACTGCTGATGAAGCCTACCATTCTTCACCATTCATGATGTATTGTCAAGAATGATTAGATAATCATAAATTTCGGTATAGAGCAAGTAACAACTGTGGAAGAAAACTGGAGTTACTAATTTCAATCTCATTATTTATTATACCCTTAATCTGCTATATATCCATTCATCCATCCATTCATTATATTCCATTCAGCAGAGAGGGAATTGCTCAAGACATCCTACAATCAATTTAACCCATGTTTATCTTCACTGGGTCTGCTGCTACTATCAGGGAAGGACCAGATCCATGCATCTTTGTCATGAGCAGCCTGGCCATGCACCTATTTCAACGCCACAAGAAAGCATGTGGAATCCCAAGATGATGATATCTTTTTTCAAGCAATGATAAGTGAGCTCCATAGAGAGCTAAAAAAGTTAGAGCTCGTAAACCTCCTACACCACCTTGGCCACACAAGTAGTCTACAAGTAGAGGTGATTTATAGGGGGTAGGTGTGTGGTGCATTGGTAGGGTTTAGGTGTGTGGTGCATTGGATTTCCTAGAAAATCAGCCATCGGCAAAACAACACGCACCTAGACACATTAGAAAGAAAGTTATATTATATGCAAGTACTTTTGTAGTTGTATTCATTCCTTTGTGCAACTGCAACTCAAAACAAGATGCAGTATCAAATCAATGATTACCATCACAGATGAGTGAACCTATGTCACTCAGTTTTGCTCCAACAGGATTTAAGCTATAGGTGCGCGGATATTTTACCATTATTATTTCAGCTCCATTTGGATATTATATTTCATTGTCTTCCAGAATACTTCTCAATTAGTTTGTTGTTCTATTGAGCACCCTTCTAGTTGATATGCCATTATAATGCACCCTAGGTGTTGTTGTATCAGCTCCTAACACTCTTAGAGATGGCACATCTCCACCATTGGTAAATAGATTGATTTTGATTTTGTGATTGCATCATTAATGGTGCTTCCTTATTCAAGGAATGGCTTGATATGTTGACTTGATGGAAGACAACTACAGGCAATTCTTCAGGAAGAAACCGAACCAGAAAGCATAGATCACCTCTGGTAAAAGGAGATCATCCAGAACTTGATACGTCTAAATTCCTTGATCAAGATAGCATTGATATATATTATCAATTATTGGTAGGAGGAGCTATGCAATGGGCAATTTCGATAGGCCAATGGGATATCCAATCTGCAGTAATGAGCTTACCAAGTTTTAGAGCACAGCCAAGACAAGGACAAACATATCTATGGCTTCCTATGCAGATTCAGACACTTCAAACTACAATTTCTTGTTGATGAACCAGACTACTCCGGTATCCCAAAGATGCAAGACTATGGTTGGGAAACTCTGTGTCCATTGGGAAAGCAAATTGCGATGCAGATCTAATGCATGACGTTAGAACCAATTTCACCATACAAAATGTATCTGTTCTTAGGAACAGAACAAGGAACAAGTAAATATATCAGAAGATCCAGTATGGAAAACTACAGGCAAAACATTTTAACTTTACACGTTTTTGAACACACTTTAACTTTCTCAGGCTTCTTAATTAATTGCAAACACTGTGACTTTTAAGCCAAAAAAAGTAATTATTCAGTAACACTTTAGTCTCTAGTCAAAGGACAGGCTTGTATTTATTTAGGTTTTACCTTAAATAACGCAAAAAAACTAAATCATGTCCTGTGGTACTTGCTACCTGTACCACTCCACTGTCTGGCATTCTAACCCATCCTAGCATGTATAAAGTCCCAATCAGATGGTATAATCTGAGCTTAATATGCATAGGGTGGATACCTGGACGGGACTTTGGGGCGCTAGGTATGTGTTCCTCACACTGGAAGGTGGTAGAGTGTGTGATGCAGCCTAGGACATGGGAAACTGGCCCATTTGAGGGGGTATGTAACCTAGTACACACTCAAAAAGATGAAGTACCCCAAAGTAAGCACATAGTGTTGACCATATACACCAAAGGGAGTATAAACTTGGCAAGCTATGGGCAGTGTTATCAGGCAGGACCATGCTGATGTGGGCGCTAAAGGGGGAAACCTGTTTTTGGGCCTAAATGACCCTTTTTGAAACTTCCTAATCTCCCTACAGCCCTAAGCAATAGTTGTACCTTGTACCCATATGTATAATGTTGAGCTCCATATAATCTTTCAAGGTTATTAGGTCTGTATTGATGGTGCATCACGGCCTTGATTATGCGCACACTTGGCACTCAGAGAAATTGTGTGTTGACCTGTGACACCCCAAATATATGTATGGTTACCTAAATCCCAAACTTTAATGAGTTAGGTTGATGCCTAGCTATTTCATTTGGGACTCAGCATACCTGATATGGGCGCAAAAGCATCTCAAATATTTTTGCAATGTGTGCATTTTGGGCTATTTATGTCTATTCTATTGTTCCCCACCCCACCACACCACCAATATGGCAAATTTTCCAAGTATTGTTGGTGTATTTTGACCATACGCATATATGGAAGGTATCTGGGTGTTCAAACCATGGTCCAATTCCTTTTTTTGATGTTGTGGCAGCCTATTTCTGAATGATACTTTTGGGCATGGAAATATGACATATTGGCCAAAATGCAATGTTTGTGTTCTGGAGGCAAGAATAAGGTATATATGAGGGGTTATGACCCTTGGTTCATCCCCTATGGGTATGAGATGGATGACTGGGTGGTATTTTTGTGCACCATGCTGGTTCTAGAACCTAAGAGGAAGTTATTCATCTTATCATTCAGAGTTGTTTAATATTCCAATAACCAAACTCTCCACTGGTGAATTTGTGAGATAAGAATGATACCAATCAGAATTAGTTTAGTCAAGTGATGATGAACCACCGAGGATGGTAGGAGGCAAACACAATGTTCTAGTACACTATGTGGATATTAGTGCACCCAACCTATTTGGTGCTGTCCTCTGCAACCCTTTCAAATGAGATATTTTGTTGTTCATTTCTGGTCAAAAATCTTGTTATTTTTGTGCATGCAACAGCAGTGAAACAAATTTTATTCCTCAACCACAGGAATAGGAAAGGGGTGGGAGGCGAGGCAAACCTAATGTTCTAGTACACTATGTGAATGTTTGTGCACCTGACTCAGCTGGTGTTGTCTTATGGAACCCTTTCAAATGAGATGTTTTGTGGTTCATTTTGATTGAATATCTTGTTATTTTGTGGGTGGAACAACAGCAAAACGTATTTTATTCCTCAACCACAGGAATAGAAAAGATGTAGGAGGCAAACACAATGTTCTAGTACACTATGTGGATATTAGTGCACCCAACCTATTTGGTGCTATCCTCTGCAACCCTTTCAAATGAGATATTTTGTTGTTCATTTCTGGTCAAAAATCTTGTTATTTTTGTGCATGCAACAGCAGTGAAACAAATTTTATTCCTCAACCACAGGAATAGAAAAGGGGTGGGAGGCAAACACAATGTTCTAGTACACTATGTGAATGTTTGTGCACCTGACTCAGCTGCTGTTGTCCTCTGCATCCCTTTCAAATGAGAAATTTTGTGTTCATTTCTGATCAAAAATCATCCTGTTGTTTTTGTGCCTTCCACAACAGTGAAATGAATTTCATTGTGCAGCCACAAGAAGAGAAAAGTTGTAGGAGGCAAACACAATGCTCCATTACTCTATGTGGGTGCTAGTGCACCCAACCCATGGTGTTGTCCTCTGCATCCCCTTCATATAAGATATATTTTGTTGTTCATTCCTGATCAAAATCTTGCACAACTGCGAAATGAATTTCAAAACATACCCATATCTACCAGTTGGTGTCTGCTGCATTGAAACACCAACCAACCATCTTCATACTACTTTTGTTAAGATAAATAAATACAGCTTGTATTTGTTACTGTCATTTCTATATATTAAAATAAGAAATAAACACACCATCCCACACTAGCACTACACAGTAAGATTATAGCCCAAAACACAGCTCTTCGTTATCTTTATTTACACATACCATCAGGTAGATTAGAACACAAAATTGATTCACTGTCCTCACTAGGACACATGACTTGTGAATGGAAAGCATCATCATCCCAAACCACCATTATTTTGGATGTAATTGCAGTTCATCCCTGTTTTCAAGAATATATCATAAAAAATGCAGTCAAGGACCGTACTTAAAATAATCACTGTGGGCTGATTTATGCTCCAAAACAAATTTTGACAGTTATTTCCACACAAATACTCATATAGTTACCTACCCCACCTAAAGCTGGAACTATTAGGGCCTCTGGTTCACATGCTACACCTCGTACAAAATTATGTTGAGTGGAGTTTAGCTAATATAGGGAAGAAATTGGTGTTTGGCCCTTGGCGAAGAAAGTGAACCCCTGGTCAAACCCATTGACTTGCATGCATATAAATATTAAGCATATAATGGGTTCCATCACTTTATTTTCCGAAAAAAAGTTCCTCTAGCAACAATAATAGCTGCAACAAATTAACTAGTAACATGGTGCGTTAAAGGCTCGTCATAGTGCAGGAATGTGTGCATGAACTGAAGGAGTGCATACCACATATTTTGGAACCATTATTTATTACACATGTGATAAGGTAGACGAACTCTCGCTGACCAAAAAAAACATTTTCCTGGAAGTTCTACCCTGCTTTGTGTCCTGAACAAGATATCTCATAAAAAGATGATGTGTGCTATGTATGAGCCTACATTATGAGATACCAGTAAGCTTAGGAGAATAAGGAATATAATAGCTCTCCATCCAATAGGTCAATTGTAAAATTCATGTTTTTTTTCCAAAAAAATGACTTTTTAGGTGTATATAGTTGATGCTTAAGTTGTTCTTATATACTAGACTAACAAATACTAGTACAATTTGGGCATGATTTAGTTTTTATATTCGTACATGGAATGATAACAAATGCATCTTATACTACAGTTTTACTTACAATGGTACGACCTATCTAAAATTATTCTTCGCCATGACAATTATTAAATAATAATTGTATCAGGCTGATGTTTTTAACTGGTTATAATATTTTTGACTATTTTGGTTTTTGAAAATGACCTGCGTTTTTAGTGATTTTTCGTTATACGAAGAGCATCACGAGCGAAGTTTAATTTCCGCTTCTTTTTCCAGTTACAATTGCCCCTGAAAACCCCCATTTTCTTTTTTCAACAGAATATTTCACGCGACTACGTGAGTACACGAAGCGAAGTTTAACTTCCGGAAAAAGAAGGGGAAGTTAAACTTCGCTTCGTGTACTCGTGCTCATGTGGTAGTCGTCGTGAAATATCAATCAAAAACCGTACCCGATTTTCCTTTTCTAATTAGGCTGTTAAAATTGAAAGTAGGTTATTTAATTTGACTGATATTTGTGATACGACGACGCGACTACCACGATTCCGATGATTCGTCCAACTTCCCACCTTTTGCACCTTTGCCCCAGGAGAACACATTTTCTTTTATCTCATGTTGAATCTAAAAGCACGGTTTTTGAGGGAAACAACGCTCTGTTGAAGCCATTTGTGATACGACGCGAAGAATGAGTCGAAGAGTGCACCTTCCGTGTCGTAACAGCCAGTTTTTGTAGTCATCAGAAATGAAAAATACACAATGAAGGCATAATATAGTATGATATGTCTTGTAATATATGCTAGGACGCATATATATAATATGTATAAGACTGCGTAAGTCATATACTGTACTCCTCCCCCATGGGAACCGTTGAGTTTTATGAAATTTCAAACTACCATTACATGGTAATTTTCACTTCACGTTTATCACACGGTACAAGACGACTACGATTTCGAATGCAAATATGGATAAAAGAAAGAGATATCGACCTTTTTCTTCAAAGCAACCAACCTCAATGCTCCAGAGAACTTTGCGCGCTGGTAATGATAAAGAGAGGTCTTCAACTGCAACAGAAAATCAATTCTCCAGTGGCAAAGAAGCAAATAAGTGTTCCCACGTTAATATTGACTAGAATCACGACCACAAACACCCCGATCATCGGGTATTTCATACACACTCAGTCTCAACAAGAGTAGATAGAGACTATATAAAGGAGAGATCCCTATCCCAACTTATTATGAGACACCACCGGGATGAATACGACAGAAAACAACCACAACAACGCCATGGTTGCGAGGATGACGACGACGAGGATGACGATGGTGATGATGATCAACACCAGGGACATCAATCGCGTTGTTCTGGAAGAAGTAATTCTTTGTTGTTACTTTCATTGCTGTTATCAATATTATTAGTTGTTGTATCAGGGTTCTTTTTTGCCATCATCTTTCGTACTGGTAACATTTTTCGTTCAAGTGAAATTGCTCTTCCAATTATAATAATTGGTACCACCAACACTACGAACAGCAGCAGCAACAGCAGCAACGATAGCGGTGAGATCTTGTCCATTACCACCACCCCCACAAAAGAATCTGTATTGTTCGTCAAGGATACCTACATTGATTTTTTACGACAATCTACTGTTGAAGGCAGTGTTCATGAATATGTATACAACAGTGTCTATGCTAATGGCAACTATAGGAACGAAAATTCCAATGTAGACGAAGCTTTAGGACGTGAACTAACTGAAACTTCAAAAGGAAAAGGAAAACGAAAGAAGTCGTCATCGTCATTGTCGAAAGGATCTGAAGTTTCATCGAAGAATACTGGAAAGTCTAGCACGTCAAAGGGATCCAAACCAATACAATCAAAGGAATCAAAAACAGCCACAAAGGGTACCGGTACTAGTAAAGGAAATGGAAAATCGAATGATGTATCTCAAACGAAATCAACTAAATCATCGTCAGGAAAAGGTTCGAATTCGTCAACTAAATCATCGTCAAGAAAAGAAACTTCAAAAGGAAAAGGAAAACGAAAGAAGTCGTCATCGTCATTGTCGAAAGGATCTGAAGTTTCACTGAAGAATACTGGAAAGTCTAGCACGTCAAAAGGATTCAAACCAATACAATCAAAGAAATCAAAAACAGCCACAAAGGGTACCGGTACTGGTAAAGGAAATGGAAAATTGAATGATGTATCTCAAACGAAATCAACTAAATCATCGTCAGGAAAAGGTTCGAATTTGTCAAGTAAATCGTCGTCAGGAAAAGGTTCGAATTTGTCAAGTAAATCATCGTCAGGAAAAGGTTCGAATTTGTCAACTAAGTCATCATCAGGAAAAGGTTCGAATGTTTCAACTAAATCGTCAGGAAAAGGCGCGAATGCATCGCCTACTATATCGCCGACAATATCGCCGACAATATCACCGACAATATCGCCTACTATATTGCCGACTATAGTATCCTTACCAACTGATGAACGAGGAGAATGTGAAGATAGCGATACTTTTCGTTTCAATAATGCACAAGACAAGGATTGTTCTACATGGGTCTCGGCAAAAGCTACTAAGCGATGCAAGCATAGTGATCCTTTTACAGGAATAAATGTCAAATTCTTTTGTCCAGCGATTTGTAAAACTAAATGTAAAGCTGCATTACCCTCTTCGTTGGATCACAGCATTCCAAGTTCAAATCCAATCTACAGGCCCAGCATTTTACCAAGTTCTACACCGAGTTCTCTCACAATATCACAGACTGATTCTCCTACATTCCAAAAACGTCGTAGATGTGAAAATTCTCTCCTCTTTCGTTTCGAAGGTAATCCTACTAAAACCTGTGGTACATACGTCGCAAAGAAACCAATCAAGAGATGTAAAAAGTATCAACCTGGTACCGGAAAGAAAGTCAGATTCTTTTGTCCCGCGACATGTAGTGGAAAATGTCAATTTCCACGTGGTAAATGCGACAACTCTCTACTCTTTCGTTTTAAAGGTGATGCCGCTAAAACCTGTGATAAATACGTTGCAAAAAGACCAATCAGGAGATGTAGAAAGTATCAATCTGGTACCGGAAAGAAAGTTAAATTCTTTTGTCCCGCGACATGTAAAGGAAAATGTCAGTTGCCATCAACGGCTAATGCACCGAACGATTCTCCTACTGACTCACCGGTAGTATTAGAAACCGATTCTCCTACATTCATAGAACGTGGTGAATGTGAAAATTCTCAACTTTTTCGTTTTGAAGGCGATGCCACTAAGACATGTGATGCATATGTTGCAGAAAACCCCAATACGAGATGCAATAAGCAACAACCGGGTACTAGAAAGAAAATAAAATTCTTTTGTCCTGCGACATGTAAGGAAAAATGTTTCACACAATCACCGCATGATGGACCAACCGAGAAAAGTCTTAGCTCTACTCCTAGTAGATCGTATATTCCGAGTGTTCAACCAAGTCTAAGGTCTCCTGCTAGTAGATCTTCTGTTCCCACTGGTGTCGCAAGTCTTAGCATGGCTCCTACCGAATTTTCTGTTAGAACTAATGCCCCAAGTCTTGGCTCTCCTCCTACTACATCTTCTCTTCCGAGTGGTGGACCCAGTCTCAGTTCAGTTCCAAGTACAAGTCCTGTACCGCGTAGTGCACCAAGAATTAGTGCAACTCCTAGCATTTCATCTGATCCAAGTTGTGCACCCAGTTTTAGCTCTAATCCGAGTACTGTACCAAGTCTCAGCTCAGCTCCAAGTACATCTTCTGTTCCAAGTGATGTACAGATACTGAGCAAAAATCCTAATGGTGAACCAAGTGTCAGTCCAGCTCCAATTACCTCTTCTATTTCAAGTATAAAACCAAGTTTGAGCGCTAGTCCGAGTGGTGAACCAAGTCTCAGCTTTGCTCTCAGTACATCATCCGTTCCGAGTAGTTCATCCAGTTCTAGCTCTAATCCGAGTAGTGCACCAAGTCTCAGTTCTGCTCCCAGCACATCTTCGATTCCGAGTGGTGTACAGATGCTAAGCGCTAATCCAAGTGTTGAACCAAGTGTAAGCTATGCTCCAAGCACCACTTCTATACCAAGAACTGGACCAAGTTTGACCGCTAACTCAAGTGAAGGACCAAGTATTAGCTCTACTCCTAGTATCTCATCTATTCCAAGTACTGATCCGAAGTTTGTGCAAAGTTCTGTACCAAGTGCCGTTCCAAGTTCCATTCCAAGTTCCATTCCAAGTTCCATTCCAAGTCTTACACCAAGTGATGTTCCCAGCTTTTCTGGGAGTTTTGGTGGAAGTGCAGTTTCTAGTTCCAGTGGAAGCGATCTCTCCTCAACAACTTCTCCGCCGACTTCTAGTTCTACTTCTGTGCCAACTGGTGGTTCTAGTAGTGCTCCAAGTCTTGACCCCAGTTCTGCTCTAAGTCTTGACCCAAGCGCAGGTTCCAGTCTTTCACCAAGTAGCTTGCCCAGTTTGGAACCAAGTTTATCGCCGAGTGCTGCACCCAGTTCCATCCCAAGTCTTGCTCCCAGTGAGGTTCTTAGTTCGGATCCTAGTGCGGATCCAAGCGCAGTACCGAGTGTTGATCCGAGTGCTTCTCCTAGCTCTGCTCCTAGTCTGGATCCAAGCGGCGCACCGAGTTCTGTCCCAAGTGCTGCCCCAAGTACTGCTCCTAGTTCCAGACCGAGTTTCGGGCCAAGTCTTTCACCAAGTTCTCTTCCGAGTTCTGTTCCAAGTCTTGACCCAAGTGCAGGTCCCAGTCTTCCACCAAGTTCTGTTCCTAGTCTTTCCCCTAGCTCTGATCCGAGTGGTGCACCGAGTTACGACCCTAGTTTGGAACCCAGTTCCATTCCAAGTTCCATTCCAAGTTCCATTCCGAGTGCAAATCCGAGCGGGAAGCCAAGTAATTTGCCCAGCTCTATTCCAAGTGTAGTTCCAAGTGGTGGTCCTAGTTCTGATCCGAGCGGTCTTCCAAGTGTAGTTCCAAGTGATGGTCCTAGTTCTGATCCAAGCGGTCTTCCAAGTGGTGGTCCTAGTTCTGCTCCAAGTGCTCTTCCAAGTTCTATTCCAAGTCTTGACCCAAGTGTAGGTCCCAGTCTTTCACCAAGTAGCTTGCCCAGTTTGGAACCAAGTTTATCGCCGAGTACTGCACCCAGTTCCATCCCAAGTCTTGATCCGAGCGCTGTTCCTAGCTTTGCTCCCAGTGGTGTTCCTAGCTCCACTCCTAGTGATGAACCAAGTTCCATCCCTAGTTCCTTCCCTAGTTCCTTTCCTAGTTCCAACCCTAGTTTGGCACCGAGTTCTTTGCCTAGTAATCTACCCAGCTTAAGTAATGCGCCAACTACAAGTGCTGCACCTAGTTCTGTACCAACCAAATCTTCAGAACCAAGTGACAGCCTTGCACCCAGTTCTCTTCCAAGTCTTTCACCAAGTGCTGCTCCTAGTTCCCTTCCGAGTCAATCACCGAGTGCTACTCCTAGTTCCCTTCCAAGTCTTTCACCGAGTGCTACTCCTAGTTCCATTCCTAGTCTGGATCCGAGCGGCGCTCCAAGTCATGTTCCAAGTTCGAAACCAAGTTCAGTTCCTAGTGTTCTACCAAGTTCATTGCCAAGTCTTTTGCCGAGTATAGTACCAAGTTTTGTTCCGAGTTCGAAACCAAGTCTATTTCCTAGTACTGTACCAAGTTCATTGCCAAGTTCTCTTCCAAGTCAAAAACCAAGTCTTTTGCCAAGTACGGTACCTAGCTCTGTTCCTAGTCTTGATCCGAGCAGCGCACCAAGTTTTGTCCCGAGTTCGAAACCAAGTTCATTGCCTAGTACTGTACCAAGTTCATTGCCAAGTTCTCCTCCAAGTCAAAAACCAAGTCTTTTGCCAAGTATGGTACCTAGCTCTATTCCTAGTCTTGATCCGAGCGGCGCACCAAGCTTTGTCCCGAGTTCGAAACCAAGTCTATTGCCTAGTACTGTACCAAGTTCATTGCCAAGTTCTATTCCAAGTCAAAAACCAAGTCTTTTGCCAAGTATGGTACCTAGCTCTGTTCCTAGTCTTGATCCGAGCGGCGCACCAAGTTTTGTCCCGAGTTCGAAACCAAGTTCATTGCCTAGTACTGTACCAAGTTCATTGCCAAGTTCTCCTCCAAGTCAAAAACCAAGTCTTTTGCCAAGTATGGTACCTAGCTCTATCCCTAGCCTTGATCCGAGCGGAGCACCAAGTTTTGTCCCGAGTTCGAAACCAAGTTCATTACCTAGTACTGTACCAAGTTCATTACCTAGTACTGTACCAAGTTCATTACCAAGTACTGTACCAAGTTCATTGCCAAGTTCTCCTTTAAGTCAAAAACCAAGTCTTTTGCCGAGTGTGATACCTAGCTCTATTCCTAGTCTTGATCCGAGCGGCGCACCAAGCTTTGTCCCGAGTTCGAAACCAAGTCTATTGCCTAGTACTGTACCAAGTTCATTGCCAAGTTCTCCTCCAAGTCAAAAACCAAGTCTTTTGCCAAGTATGGTACCTAGCTCTATTCCTAGTCTTGATCCGAGCGGCGCACCGAGTGATATCCTAAGTGCTGTCCCAAGTGCTGCCCCAAGTACTGCTCCTAGTTCCAGACCAAGTATCGGGCCAAGTCTTTCACCAAGTTCTCTTAAGAGTTCTGTTCCAAGTCTTGACCAGAGTGTAGATCCCAGTCTTTCACCAAGTTTTGTTCCTAGTCTTTCACCTAGTACTGATCCCGGTGGTGCACCGAGTTATGAACCTATTTTGAAACCCAGCTCCATTCCAACTTCCATTCCGAATTCTATTCCAGATGCTAATCCAAGTGGAAGGCCAAGTAATTTGCCCAGCTCACTTCCAAGTGAAGTTCCAAGTGGTGTTCCTAGCTCTACTCCTACTTTTGATCCGAGTGGCACACCAAGTTCCATCCAAAGTGAGGTTCCAAGTGCTTTGCCTAGTTTTGGGCCAAGTTCTGTGCAAAGGGCTGCTTCAAGTTCGATTCAAAGTCTTACACCAAGTGCTAACTCAAGTGAAGAACCAAGTATTAGCTCTGCTCCTAGTCTCTCATCTGTTCCAAGTACTGATCCAAGTTTGAGCTCTAATCCGAGTGGTGCACCAAGTCTCAGTTCTGCTCCCAGCACATCTTCGATTCCGAGTGGTGTACAGATGCTCAGCGCTAATCCAAGTCTTGAACCAAGTGTCAGCTTAGCTCCAAGTACATCTTCTGTACCAAGTATTAGACCAAGTCTTACACCAAGTGCTAACTCAAGTGAAGAACCAAGTATTAGCTCTGCTCCTAGTCTCTCATCTGTTCCAAGTACTGATCCAAGTTTGAGCTCTAATCCGAGTGGTGCACCAAGTCTCAGTTCTGCTCCCAGCACATCTTCGATTCCGAGTGGTGTACAGATGCTCAGCGCTAATCCAAGTCTTGAACCAAGTGTCAGCTTAGCTCCAAGTACATCTTCTGTACCAAGTATTAGACCAAGTCTTACACCAAGTGCTAACTCAAGTGAAGAACCAAGTATTAGCTCTGCTCCTAGTCTCTCATCTGTTCCAAGTACTGATCCAAGTTTGAGCTCTAATCCGAGTGGTGCACCAAGTCTCAGTTCTGCTCCCAGCACATCTTCGATTCCGAGTGGTGTACAGATGCTCAGCGCTAATCCAAGTCTTGAACCAAGTGTCAGCTTAGCTCCAAGTACATCTTCTGTACCAAGTATTAGACCAAGTCTTACACCAAGTGCTAACTCAAGTGAAGAACCAAGTATTAGCTCTGCTCCTAGTCTCTCATCTGTTCCAAGTACTGATCCAAGTTTGAGCTCTAATCCGAGTGGTGCACCAAGTCTCAGTTCTGCTCCCAGCACATCTTCGATTCCGAGTGGTGTACAGATGCTCAGCGCTAATCCAAGTCTTGAACCAAGTGTCAGCTTAGCTCCAAGTACATCTTCTGTACCAAGTATTAGACCAAGTCTTACACCAAGTGCTAACTCAAGTGAAGAACCAAGTATTAGCTCTGCTCCTAGTCTCTCATCTGTTCCAAGTACTGATCCAAGTTTGAGCTCTAATCCGAGTGGTGCACCAAGTCTCAGTTCTGCTCCCAGCACATCTTCGATTCCGAGTGGTGTACAGATGCTCAGCGCTAATCCAAGTCTTGAACCAAGTGTCAGCTTAGCTCCAAGTACATCTTCTGTACCAAGTATTAGACCAAGTCTTACACCAAGTGCTAACTCAAGTGAAGAACCAAGTATTAGCTCTGCTCCTAGTCTCTCATCTGTTCCAAGTACTGATCCAAGTTTGAGCTCTAATCCGAGTGGTGCACCAAGTCTCAGTTCTGCTCCCAGCACATCTTCGATTCCGAGTGGTGTACAGATGCTCAGCGCTAATCCAAGTCTTGAACCAAGTGTCAGCTTAGCTCCAAGTACATCTTCTGTACCAAGTATTAGACCAAGTCTTACACCAAGTGCTAACTCAAGTGAAGAACCAAGTATTAGCTCTGCTCCTAGTCTCTCATCTGTTCCAAGTACTGATCCAAGTTTGAGCTCTAATCCGAGTGGTGCACCAAGTCTCAGTTCTGCTCCCAGCACATCTTCGATTCCGAGTGGTGTACAGATGCTCAGCGCTAATCCAAGTCTTGAACCAAGTGTCAGCTTAGCTCCAAGTACATCTTCTGTACCAAGTATTAGACCAAGTCTTACACCAAGTGCTAACTCAAGTGAAGAACCAAGTATTAGCTCTGCTCCTAGTCTCTCATCTGTTCCAAGTACTGATCCAAGTTTGAGCTCTAATCCGAGTGGTGCACCAAGTCTCAGTTCTGCTCCCAGCACATCTTCGATTCCGAGTGGTGTACAGATGCTCAGCGCTAATCCAAGTCTTGAACCAAGTGTCAGCTTAGCTCCAAGTACATCTTCTGTACCAAGTATTAGACCAAGTCTTACACCAAGTGCTAACTCAAGTGAAGAACCAAGTATTAGCTCTGCTCCTAGTCTCTCATCTGTTCCAAGTACTGATCCAAGTTTGAGCTCTAATCCGAGTGGTGCACCAAGTCTCAGTTCTGCTCCCAGCACATCTTCGATTCCGAGTGGTGTACAGATGCTCAGCGCTAATCCAAGTCTTGAACCAAGTGTCAGCTTAGCTCCAAGTACATCTTCTGTACCAAGTATTAGACCAAGTCTTACACCAAGTGCTAACTCAAGTGAAGAACCAAGTATTAGCTCTGCTCCTAGTCTCTCATCTGTTCCAAGTACTGATCCAAGTTTGAGCTCTAATCCGAGTGGTGCACCAAGTCTCAGTTCTGCTCCCAGCACATCTTCGATTCCGAGTGGTGTACAGATGCTCAGCGCTAATCCAAGTCTTGAACCAAGTGTCAGCTTAGCTCCAAGTACATCTTCTGTACCAAGTATTAGACCAAGTCTTACACCAAGTGCTAACTCAAGTGAAGAACCAAGTATTAGCTCTGCTCCTAGTCTCTCATCTGTTCCAAGTACTGATCCAAGTTTGAGCTCTAATCCGAGTGGTGCACCAAGTCTCAGTTCTGCTCCCAGCACATCTTCGATTCCGAGTGGTGTACAGATGCTCAGCGCTAATCCAAGTCTTGAACCAAGTGTCAGCTTAGCTCCAAGTACATCTTCTGTACCAAGTATTAGACCAAGTCTTACACCAAGTGCTAACTCAAGTGAAGAACCAAGTATTAGCTCTGCTCCTAGTCTCTCATCTGTTCCAAGTACTGATCCAAGTTTGAGCTCTAATCCGAGTGGTGCACCAAGTCTCAGTTCTGCTCCCAGCACATCTTCGATTCCGAGTGGTGTACAGATGCTCAGCGCTAATCCAAGTCTTGAACCAAGTGTCAGCTTAGCTCCAAGTACATCTTCTGTACCAAGTATTAGACCAAGTCTTACACCAAGTGCTAACTCAAGTGAAGAACCAAGTATTAGCTCTGCTCCTAGTCTCTCATCTGTTCCAAGTACTGATCCAAGTTTGAGCTCTAATCCGAGTGGTGCACCAAGTCTCAGTTCTGCTCCCAGCACATCTTCGATTCCGAGTGGTGTACAGATGCTCAGCGCTAATCCAAGTCTTGAACCAAGTGTCAGCTTAGCTCCAAGTACATCTTCTGTACCAAGTATTAGACCAAGTCTTACACCAAGTGCTAACTCAAGTGAAGAACCAAGTATTAGCTCTGCTCCTAGTCTCTCATCTGTTCAAGTACTGACCCAAGTTTGAGCTCTAATCAGAGTTTTAGGCCAAGTCTTACACCCAGTGCTGTTCCAAGTTCTTTACCAAGTCTTACACCAAGTGGTGTTCCCAGCTCTTCTCCTAGTTTTGATCTGAGTGGCGCACCCAGTTCCATCCCAAGTGAGGTTCCTAGTGGTTTGCCTAGTTTTGGGCCAAGTCTTACACCCAGTGCTGTTCCAAGTTCTTTACCAAGTCTTACACCAAGTGGTGTTCCCAGCTCTTCTCCTAGTTTTGATCCGAGTGGCGCACCCAGTTCCATCCCAAGTGAGGTTCCTAGTGGTTTGCCTAGTTTTGGGCCAAGTCTTACACCCAGTGCTGTTCCAAGTTCTTTACCAAGTCTTACACCAAGTGGTGTTCCCAGCTCTTCTCCTAGTTTTGATCCGAGTGGCGCACCCAGTTCCATCCCAAGTGAGGTTCCTAGTGGTTTGCCTAGTTTTGGGCCAAGTAATACACCCAGTGCTGTTCCAAGTTCTTTACCAAGTCTTACACCAAGTGGTGTTCCCAGCTCTTCTCCTAGTTTTGATCCGAGTGGCGCACCCAGTTCCATCCCAAGTGAGGTTCCTAGTGGTTTGCCTAGTTTTGGGCCAAGTCTTACACCCAGTGCTGTTCCAAGTTCTTTACCAAGTCTTACACCAAGTGGTGTTCCCAGCTCTTCTCCTAGTTTTGATCCGAGTGGCGCACCCAGTTCCATCCCAAGTGAGGTTCCTAGTGGTTTGCCTAGTTTTGGGCCAAGTCTTACACCCAGTGCTGTTCCAAGTTCTTTACCAAGTCTTACACCAAGTGGTGTTCCCAGCTCTTCTCCTAGTTTTGATCCGAGTGGCGCACCCAGTTCCATCCCAAGTGAGGTTCCTAGTGGTTTGCCTAGTTTTGGGCCAAGTCTTACACCCAGTGCTGTTCCAAGTTCTTTACCAAGTCTTACACCAAGTGGTGTTCCCAGCTCTTCTCCTAGTTTTGATCCGAGTGGCGCACCCAGTTCCATCCCAAGTGAGGTTCCTAGTGGTTTGCCTAGTTTTGGGCCAAGTCTTACACCCAGTGCTGTTCCAAGTTCTTTACCAAGTCTTACACCAAGTGGTGTTCCCAGCTCTTCTCCTAGTTTTGATCCGAGTGGCGCACCCAGTTCCATCCCAAGTGAGGTTCCTAGTGGTTTGCCTAGTTTTGGGCCAAGTCTTACACCCAGTGCTGTTCCAAGTTCTTTACCAAGTCTTACACCAAGTGGTGTTCCCAGCTTTTCTCCTAGTTTTGATCCGAGTGGCGCACCCAGTTCCATCCCAAGTGAGGTTCCTAGTGGTTTGCCTAGTTTTGGGCCAAGTCTTACACCCAGTGCTGTTCCAAGTTCTTTACCAAGTCTTACACCAAGTGGTGTTCCCAGCTCTTCTCCTAGTTTTGATCCGAGTGGCGCACCCAGTTCCATCCCAAGTGAGGTTCCTAGTGGTTTGCCTAGTTTTGGGCCAAGTCTTACACCCAGTGCTGTTCCAAGTTCTTTACCAAGTCTTACACCAAGCGGTGTTCCCAGCTCTTCTCCTAGTTTTGATCCGAGTGGCGCACCCAGTTCCATCCCAAGTGAGGTTCCTAGTGGTTTGCCTAGTTTTGGGCCAAGTCTTACACCCAGTGCTGTTCCAAGTTCTTTACCAAGTCTTACACCAAGTGGTGTTCCCAGCTCTTCTCCTAGTTTTGATCCGAGTGGCGCACCCAGTTCCATCCCAAGTGAGGTTCCTAGTGGTTTGCCTAGTTTTGGGCCAAGTCTTACACCCAGTGCTGTTCCAAGTTCTTTACCAAGTCTTACACCAAGTGGTGTTCCCAGCTCTTCTCCTAGTTTTGATCCGAGTGGCGCACCCAGTTCCATCCCAAGTGAGGTTCCTAGTGGTTTGCCTAGTTTTGGGCCAAGTCTTACACCCAGTGCTGTTCCAAGTTCTTTACCAAGTCTTACACCAAGTGGTGTTCCCAGCTCTTCTCCTAGTTTTGATCCGAGTGGCGCACCCAGTTCCATCCCAAGTGATGTTCCTAGTGGTTTGCCTAGTTTTGGGCCAAGTCTTACACCCAGTGCTGTTCCAAGTTCTTTACCAAGTCTTACACCAAGTGGTGTTCCCAGCTCTTCTCCTAGTTTTGATCCGAGTGGCGCACCCAGTTCCATCCCAAGTGAGGTTCCTAGTGGTTTGCCTAGTTTTGGGCCAAGTCTTGCACCCAGTGCTGTTCCAAGTTCTTTACCAAGTCTTACACCAAGTGGTGTTCCCAGCTCTTCTCCTAGTTTTGATCCGAGTGGCGCACCCAGTTCCATCCCAAGTGAGGTTCCTAGTGGTTTGCCTAGTTTTGGGCCAAGTCTTGCACCCAGTGTTGTTCCAAGTTCTTTACCAAGTCTTACACCAAGTGGTGTTCCCAGCTCTTCTCCTAGTTTTGATCCGAGTGGCGCACCCAGTTCCATCCCAAGTGAGGTTCCTAGTGGTTTGCCTAGTTTTGGGCCAAGTCTTGCACCCAGTGCTGTTCCAAGTTCTTTACCAAGTCTTACACCAAGTGGTGTTCCCAGCTCTTCTCCTAGTTTTGATCCGAGTGGCGCACCCAGTTCCATCCCAAGTGAGGTTCCTAGTGGTTTGCCTAGTTTTGGGCCAAGTCTTGCACCCAGTGCTGTTCCAAGTTCTTTACCAAGTCTTACACCAAGTGGTGTTCCCAGCTCTTCTCCTAGTTCCAGCGTTGAACCAACTCTACCGCCGAATGTGCCTTCTTCCGGACCAAGTGCTGTTTCTAGTTCCATTCCCAGTCTTACACCAAGTGGCGTTCCGAGCTTTTTCCCTAGTTTTAGCTCAGAACCAACTTTACCTCCGAATGTCCAACTTGGAACTGCTGGTGACTTTGCCATTCTCGCAAAGGCTGGTATTACTACTAACTCCATATCGACTATTACTGGTGATATTGGCGTCTCGCCGATTGATTCAGGTTTTATTTTTGGATTCAATTTGGCCTTGGATAACTCGCGTAAGTTTGCGACTAGTACCCAGGTTTCGGGTATCGCCAAAGCGGCTGATTACGCTCCTTCTACTTCCGTTGAAATGTCCGACGCAATTACCGACATGGAGGAAGCATATAACGATCTAGCCTCACGTGGTACCACTTCTGCAGATTTCCTTAATGTCGGAACTGGAGGCTTTATTGGCGGTAAAACGTTGGGGCCCGGTGTCTACACATTTGGCGGTGACATTTTTATCAATGGTGACCTCACCTTCAGCGGCACCTCAGAAGACGTCTTCATCATTCAGACATCGAAGAGAGTTTTGCAATCCGCGGATACCAATGTGGTTCTCACTGGTGGTGCGCTAGCAAAGAACATATTCTGGTCGGTTGCTGAAGAGTTTACAGTTGGCGCACGTTCACAGTTGGTGGGCCTCCTCTTTGTCAAGACTTTTGTTACATTTGATACTGATTCTTCCTTGAACGGTCGTATCTTTTCGCAAACCAAAGTCACCCTCACGACAGCGACTATCACTCAGCCACCGTAGTAAGCACGCCTCGAATGACGCCTATGTGTGGATAACACGTCAATGATGACATGACGGCATAAACGATTCGACACAACAATAATATCATAGCGTTAACGATAATGAAAATTGAGATGTATTTTATTTACATTATTGTCTCTTCCTTTCTAGCAAATAAACATCCATCGTCCATCGTCGTGCATATTTCTTTTTCCTGCGCCAGCTCGTTGCTGCTCCCGTTGTCATTACCGCTAGGTTATCAGCAACAAATGACAGTAGTTGCTAACAACAACTTGATGAATAGCATCTCCAGCCAGCAACAGCGTGCCCAACAGTAACAGCATAAGAATTAACCATAACAGCGATAGAGATAGCGTATATAACTTGTTACTTACTTTAGTAGCTGTAGTATTGCTCCCCATCATTCTAGAAAGTCTACTACATACGAGCCATACATAGTCCTTTTCCAGTAGGTAAGCTAAATATTCGACTTTCGACAATCTAACAAGTCTCATATTTCCCTTTTTAGATACTCTGGTTAACGGTTCTACCATTCCCTTTGGGGCCTGGCCTAGCCTACTTAGTTGTATCTAGTAAGACAATTTATAATATTTCCTATAATTATGTTGCTATGGCATGAAAAAGAAGAGAAGAAAAACGTAGCTAATAATACCTCTTTTTGACCTCATCTTATATGTTATTTTCCTTTCCCGACTTCGATTAGTGCTGTTTCTCGATTCTACTAGTTCGTAAAATTTGGAGATTCGTCTTCTTTTGTCTCCAACAAGGGGTGGGGGTAGCTTCGGTTGGATTCGTTCATATCGACTTACTGAAGCGATGCGCGACTAATTATATTCTTTGCTCACGCTGCACAGTATAGTATCATTTTTTTGGCTGATAATTAGGATTCAGATATACAGTATATCATTCCAGCATTCGGTATCATTACAAGATATACAATATTGTGATAATAATTCAAAACAGACACTACCAGCTTTTCTTTTTATTTGTGATGTTATTTTACTATTTAAATGTGCTATATATGAACTATATTTTGTTGTTGGATCATCACTTCCCAATTCACGAAAACAATTCGGTGTATGTTGGTACTTCTATGGATAAAAAAATACTGTGACATGGTTGTTATATCATCCATATTGCTACGAACGTTATTACTTGGTACTAGTTGTTGCAGTGGTAATTTTGTTATAAGACCAGGTCCTACTGTTCCCCATTCATTTTCACTATAATTCTTCATTGCATGTATAGAAAAAGAACGTATAAATGGACCATTCGCAACTTTTCTACTGCTCGTATTTGTATTAGTACTAGTACTAGTATTTGTATGTACTAACAGTGTCATGATATTCAATCCCTCATATCCTGAAATCGATCAAGATAACTTTCCAAAAAGAGACTGGAATTATTTATATGGAGGAGTGAAAGAAGAAATACCACCTCTTATGCCAAAATCATTAGGAGAGGAGGTGATACTACGGTTATTCTGCAACTCAGACTTTGCCGGAAATGGCAATAGTCAAAGATCTTGCACTGGATTCTTTGCGTTCCTAAATGAAGCACCAATCCAGTGGTTTAGCAAAGAACATACTAGAGTCAAAACTCTGTATTTGGAGCTGACAGGGTCCAATCCTAGGTAAGAATGTTCCTGACATTTTCGATCGCGCGTGCGATACCTCGCCTTACGGAAAATTATTTGAAAATTAAAATGCATTATGTCAGTAAATGCGTTAATTTATATTGTCATTGGTTTATTAAAAGAGGACCCATTATCAACGGGTATGTTGAACGTGTATTTTCAGAAAAGAATAAAATCATTCTTCTTTGTAGAATGGACTCCAACTAAATAGCCACACCTCTATGCCATCTACAGTACCTTATAAATAGATGAAGCTACTGGTAACCAGTTTATAGCTTAACTTGTTTTTCTCACTGAGCACTAGGTCCACGGAACAAGGTACTGTAGTTAAATTTGCATTTTCCTCGTTCTTTTACGTGTTGTAGCGCGATTTTCGGCGCACGCTGATGATACCACTAATCTTATCCACCAACTATTGCGTACATGCTCATATTTATTTATTTACTATCAATTTTAAAAAAGTGCACCCACGACTGATTTTTTTTGAATGGATAAAATGACAGGATCCATTTTTAATTACGTACCGGTAAGTTAGTAGCAGCTAAAGAACAAAAGATCTTTTTCGCCATACTATGGGCCTTCCGTTAGTTTAAAAAATAGCACGAGGTTTTGAGCGTTAAAACAAGGCCCCAGTAGATACTTTGATACAACAGCATGCCGGTATCGTGCCGTACCAAATTTAAGTGTTCAAAAAGTTGATCTTGAACTTTCCCGCCTCATGGTACTGACATAACATACACAGTACTCGATCACATCTTTGACACAACAACTCTTTATTTACTACACACTGTACATCACCGTCCTGTATTATCAAGATCAACGAAAGTAATCCAATCCATCCATTTCGTATTCTTTAATATCTATACCAACAACAAGAACAAGAATAAGAACAAGAGAAAAATATAATTATTCCATTATTATCAAAATATCAATATGTGCTTACTATGTTTTTCAACGGAACCATTACGTCAAGATGAATTAAATAAAGGAAAATATGGTAATGCGTATGGACAATTTATCTCTGAAACAGATAGTAAATTTCAAACAACATTATGTAAAGCACCATGTGCAGCACCTGGATGTTGGTGCACATCTATGATATGTTGTTGTTGTTCACAAATGATTATGCGTCATAAGGTATTAAATAATGTTAATCCTGGCTCAGGTTGGTCTGACTACAAATGTTGTCAAGGATTTTATGGTGGTTGTTGTTGCTTACAACCTGGTACGGTTTCTTGATTTTGCTAATATAAGTAATACGTTACGTTTTTTATACGTCACAATGTGTTTTGTTTTTCTTTGTGAGTTACGGTTCCTTCCGTTCGCTCCTGATATGTATTCGCTCACTATATTGTCTGTCTTTTTGTGGTTCTGGCTCATTCTATTCATCCTCTCTGTTACTCTCTTTTCAACAATTCATCGATTATATAATATACAAAAAGGCAAATGTGGTGAAAAAGCATGTCCGGTACCATGTCTATGTCTTGAAGTTTGTTGTTGTGCTGGACCGGCAGTGTCTGCAACATCAATGGTAATGCGACGACAATATCATTTAGGATTAGACAAGGATGATGTACGATTAATACGTTGTAACAATTGTATCTTCATGGTTAGTTGTCTACTAAGTTGTTTAACAATTTGTATACAAAGTGATACATTAGATTGCGCGGCACATTGTGCAAATATAACATCGGATATCGTCTTTTGTTGTACCAGCGGGTGTATGTTAGCACAAGCATACAATGAATGTAAATATCGTGACCCAAATAATAGTACCATTGCACCAAGTGCGAATGAAATGGAACGTTAAATGGTATTATACGGCACATGCATCCATCCCCCAAGGCAAAAGAAGAAGAAAAGATGTGAAATAATGATATATGTTACCCCATAATAAAAAAGGAAACGACAGAAACGAACGAATGAACGATATAATTAAGTAAAAGATACTAAACTAGTATAATAGTATGAATTCATACATGTCAAGGAAGAAAAGAAAAGGAAATCGTCTACAATAGAAACAGAAAAAGAAGAAGAACAATAACAAAAGGCAATGTAATGGGAAGAGTTTAAAGGAAAGAAGAAAAAAAAAGTACAGTATGATACTATTTTATTGTACCGTATAACACGATGTTAAAAAAATTATATATGTTACAAAAAAATCCTCATATATGTATATATATTAGTCCTAGTCCTAACTAATAGCTATTACCCCCATTTGTGTGTAATGTGATAAGAGGTGTCAGGCTAGGATTAGTGAGATATCATCAGCTGTACCCTGAATCTACTAGATGGATCAGATGTTCTAGAAAACTACAGCTGTTGCCCTACTTATTTTATGGGCCAACAGTACAGTACGTACTTTTTTTTTCAATTGTCACAAAATCAAAATTATAGAATGCATATTATAGAGTAACTTGTCTTACTACAGCAGATACGACTAGCCTACCGGTAGGATATGCTGTGCCAAAGGGGGTGGTTAAATAGTTAAGAAACATACTACTGTGTATCTATAAATGGAGACTGACTCGACAGATCGGCACTTCTCTTGGAGTGTCGAGAGTCGAGTATATTATCATACGGTAGGTATGTAAGTCTGCATAGGTCCTAGTAGTAGTAAGTATACCTCGTTCTCAACAGAAATAGAACCAGGACCAGACCATCAAGTCATGCGGGATTAAACCAAAAATCAACAATCGATAGAAAACAACGAACCAATAACGAGAAATCACGCACATAGAGACACATTGAACATACGACAGTAGACCATGATAGGATAATTTGACTTTTGTTTTGTTTTTGAATTTTGTTAGAAAAACATATTTCGAAGCTATTGTATGATAGAATAAAGATAAAAGTTACGATCTATATCTCAAGTGGCAATCAAGAGCAAGTGCACTCGTTTTTTATCCTTCCTCTGTCTTCCGAACAAAAGCCGTGTGTTGCTAATAATTTTAAAAAACATTGATTTGCGTGGTGAATTTACTTTTACATCAAGTGCATCACATCAATTAATCAATCAATCAATCAATCAATCAATCAATTAATCATGGGAACAAGTAGGGGAATAAAACGTCCAGCAAATAATAGTAATAATAATAATGATCCATCAACAATGATGACGGGCGAGGATGGTGGGGATGGCGGTGGCGGTGGTACATCGAATAACAACAACAACAGCAACAACGATACCGGTGGTGTTACAAGTACAAGTACAAGTGGTAGTGGTAGAAAGAAAGATAAGAAGAAAAATAGAAAAGGAAAAAAGCAAAAGAATAGTGGAAGTGGTACTGGTAAAGATAAAATCAATAACAACAGTAATAATAATAATAATAATACTAATACAAATAAAGATGGATCGTCATCATTAGAAACGTAAGTAAAGGAAATGCAAAAAAACAAAAAATGAATAGCAAATTGCACCACTGTAATCAATGTACTGTTGGCATGGAAATAAAATATGCATGCCTTTTTGTATGTTTTCGTTCTTGTTTTTTGTTCTTTTTCTTTTTCTATTTAATCTTAAATATTTGTATCTCTCTCGCTCTTCCTCTCTCTCCACTCATATTCATCTTCCTATAATGTTATTCTCTACTTTGTACTTTTTTTGTATTGATAATAGAACGGCAACTGTAGAAGGAACGGAAATGAAACAAGTATTAAGTACATTTTCAAAATTAGAACAATCACGATTTGAAGCATTTCGAAAAGCATCATTCCCTGGTGATGCGATTGGTACCTACGTGGCACATTGTTTAATTCATGAACAGCATCGTTCGATATCCACTGGTGATCATAAATCTACATCATCATCCGAACGAGGAGGAGGAAATGATGAGGGAGCAGCAGCAACAGTAGCGACTGCCAATACTAGTACTGCAAGTATCGTCAGTCATAGTACTCGTCTACGTTATTTGCGTCCAACAACAACAACTGCAACTACAACAACAACAGCTGCTACAAGTACAAGAAGGAAACAGAAACCAATATTATCAGATGTTGTTGCAACGGGACAATCGGGAGATATTACTGTTGTTGTTTCTACGTTAGCAAAAGCATACGCACAACGATTAGTATTAGCAGCCAGGAAATATTCCATCGAACGACGAAATAGACACAAGATTTCAGTCCACGACGAGAACAGCAATCATGATGATAATGATGATGATGATGAGGAGGAGGAAGAAGATATTGCTATATCACCAGAAGATATATTAAAAGCATACGCTGATAGAGAAGTGCGTGGATTAGATCCAGGATTTTTCTTACAGGCAAGAGGTACAAAGAATAATAGCGGTAGTAGTAATAGTGGTTGTACCAATGTTAATTTGTTATTAACTGAAAATGATCAACGATACACTTTAAATAGATCAGTTGTTTTGTCTGCACAAGATGACTATTATAACAATATGAAAAATGAAAACGATAACGATGGTAATGATAGTAACAATGGTAACAATGATAACGATAACGATAACGATAACGACAATATGGAAATAGATGTTGATGATGAGCATAATAGTAATAATGTAGATACCACAAATGACAATAATGTTGTTGCTGATAAAGACAAAGGAGGCAACGATGAAAACAACAACAATGACGACGACGATGATGATGATGATGATGATCCCGTCGATGAATCGGTAAAACTGTTTTCATTACTCGTGAATCAAATAAACGCAAGACAAAATGGCGGAATTACAGTAACTGCACTAAGTAGTAGTGACAACGACAATAGCATTGGCATTGGCAGTGATATCATCGCGGACAGTAATAAGAGCAATAAGCTAGACGGGAATAAAAATGAATTAGAAAAAGAAGGCGTAATTGTCGACGAAAATAAAAATGACAAGAAAAAAGGTATCAGCAACATTAATACTACTAACAATGCCACTGCTACAGAATTAGTTGCAGTTCCTATTGATACTTCGTCTGATGGTACTACCACTACTAATACTACTACTATTACCATCAACAATGATAGTACGGAGGATACTACTACTACATTAGCGACTACTAACACCACCACCATCGATACAAAAAGTGAGGATGACAATGCAGAATAGCACCAACAAAAGCAAAAACAGATGAATGATGATGTAGCGATGAGTACAGCATCAGCAGTAAAAAGAATAACGTCTTCTCCCGTCAGGAATAATAATGATGTTGTTCCTCCTCCCGCTTCGTCGTCTACTAGTATAAAAAAATGACGAGACTAAATAAATAATGAGGGAAAACAGAGAAAGTTAAATGACGACACACACAAACACACACAAAAAAACGAAGACTTAGGAATCCCCAATGGCAATGACGATGATGATGATGATGATGATGATGCATAGTATAATAATAATTAGAAAACCCATTACAATAATATAAATTGATTAAATACATGTAGTGGGTGGAAGTCAAGCTTCTATTTTTCTTTCTTGGTTCTGTGCTTGTGTGCTTTTATGATTGACCTGATGATTGATTCCATTTCCGAATCCAGTTATGAAGATGCAGATATATTATGAAGATGTCTTTTGGAATGTTGTGTTGAACAACACCATACATACAGTATCAATCGCAACCACCACCTCCATCGCAACCACCTCCACCTCCAAAACCACCCCCACCACCGCCGCAATCACCACCTCCACCACCACCGAAAAAACCGCCGCCACCGTCCCCATGTACTACTCCTGTTCCTGCTCCTGCTCCTGCTCCTCCTCCTCTACTTCCTCCTGCTCTACTTGCTCCTGCTCCTCTATTTATCCAAATCGTATGACAGATGGCAAATAAAACACAGGCAGAAATGAGTACGATACCAATAATTACTACAATTTCCATGATTATAATTTTTCTTTATTTAAAATTAATTGATGTAAATGAGAATTTTAGACTTTAAGATGGTTGAGAATAGTTCGATCTCAGTATCGGGAGATTATTTACTGATACCATGTTAGCTACTGTACTATTACGATACCTGATATGATAAATCGTACTGTATATCTACTGTGCATTTTTTGATTGCGTGTACGAAAGTTTCAAAGATTTTGAGAGGTCGGAATACAATAGAACTCAAAATTAACTTTTCATTTTTTTTCTTCAACACGGTAATGCAGATGTTTATTTAACTACTGTAGTCTACTACGTCGTAGATGTCGCTGTCGTAGATGTCGCTTCTGAGCATTTTTCGTTAGGTGGGACTCAGTTTCTTTACAAAAGGAACAAAAAAACGTTATTTGTCCGTGAGAAAGGCACGAATCAAATCTAAGATCTTCGTCTGGTGTATGTTCAAGGTACAAGCACAATTGTTCTGCCACTTGATTTGACTCTCAGTTCTTGGTGAGAAGATTTTCGAGGACGACAAAAAAACTGTATCTTACAGACAACTTCCGGTGCATGGAGGAAGTACTGGAGCATCCGGTAATGAAATTTCATTCGTTAAACTATTAATTTTCATCGCGCGCGACCAAAGGGGGGCAGTGGTTTGAAAAAACAGATAATATAACGCCCCCTCTCATAAGCATGTTTTTTTCGCACGATTGATCATTCGTGCGAAATTTTTTCGCGTTTTTTCGCACGAATGATCATTCGTGCGAAATTTTTTCGCGAAAATACAAAAGTGAAATTTATTTTAGTATAATTAAAATATTTCTAAGCGATCAAATTACTATGCCCCCCCTAGAATTATTGTGTCGCATGTGTCACATCTAATTTTAAATAGAATTCACACGGGATTAGAAAGCCGTTGTATAACACAAAAGCGCTGGCATTGCTGGTGAAATGACGTTACCTTATTCCCGGGTCAAATAACCGACGGAGTTGTCTCTTAGTCATTTCTTTTCTTACAACACGGTTCTAACGCTTACAAAAAAATGACTTTTCTTACAACACGGTGTATCGCCTGAAAAAGCAAAAAAGCACTTCAAACGCACTAATACTGTATAGTTGACAGGCTGACAAAAACCACACTTGTTTTATTAAACTTGTTTTTTTAATTCCATTTTTGTCCATTGACAATGGCAAGAACAGCGGCTACAAACAAACAAACCCTTACAGCATTAGAGGAGTACAGTCGGTTACCTGATTTTCGTAAGAGACTAACTTGGCTCTATTACAGAGGAGAAGAGACACACAATAGAGAAGGATTGAACGGTTACGACGTTCCTGGTAGTGCGACTGACTTTTTATCTTGTGGTACAATAAAAGACTACATCGTAAAATCTACCTTTCGATACTGGGCTAAAGTGAGTACACAATATTTAATAACAATCCGTCTTTGCCTAATTATTAGGTATGTATGTTTTCTTTTCTCATCCTATCTTGTTTTATTATATTAAATTTTATTTTATAGAAAGCTGCTGCACTTTCATCACAGCTTCACGAACAAGGAAGTGAGATTGTAGAACCTGATCTTCCACCAAAGAAAAGAAAAGGAGCATCAAAAGAAGACGAATCGGAATCAGAATACGAATCGGAAGGACAAGTACAAGAAGATATAGAAGAAGACTACAACAGCGAGATCGAATCTGAAACTGAATCGATACAACAAGAAGTTTCTTTCGCAACCATGCCAACGAAAAAGCCTCCTATTGGCTCTCCACAAGCCAGCTCAATGAAGAAAGCTCCTGCAAAAAAGAAACTTGATGACATCACTGGTGCAATAGGAGCACCGATTGCAAATGGCATTGCAGCTCCTATTGTTCAAGGTGAATTCTTGTCAAGATGTCGCCGGACTAGAAAGAGATTCAATCATTATCATATTCGAATTCTCTGGAACAACTATGTGGCAGCTGAAGACATTATGTTTGAATGGAAGGACAAGCATACTTTGAAAGTGGTCATCTATGATCCGATTTGGTGGTCTGACCCTGAGTATCAAGCAGCATTCGATGCTGAACATGGTAAAGAGAGTAATCTAATTGAAAGTATGATTGATTTTCAAGAAGAAAGGAAGGAAAAAGTACCAGGGCAAGATGCAAAGCGTACAGGGAATAGTGGCTACTTTACTTTTGGAGAACCTATGTCTATCAAAGAAGAAGATGATACAAGTATCATGCCAAAAACAATCACACATAAAGGCATCGATGGAATGTATATTGTTATCAAAGTTCGAGTTGCTCCTGATAGCAAGGCTGAAGAAGAGAGCACACCTCGAAAGGCAAAGAGTTCTGCTGATGCTGCTGCTACTATTGAGATGATGATGAAGATAAGGATGATGATATGGGTGTTACAGGTGGCGAGGCAGAGGAAGTACGACCACCCACTAAACAATATGTTAAACCACCCGCGCCCTCTCAACCACCTGCTCCACCTTTGCCTATTCCTGATCCACAGGCTAACTCTCAACTTGCTGCTAACGAAGCCAAGGAAACTGTATCAGATTCAGATGTTTCTAATTCTAATTCTGATGGTGATTGGTCTAATGATTCCATTCAAGTGGATGAACAAAAACCAGTTTCTAGTCTTCAAGTAGCAGCCAAGGATTGGAAGAAAGAAGAAATCGATGGACTTCCGGACGGAGAAGAAGAAGTTGATGATAACAAAGATTTACCTGAAGGATATTGACTATTGGAAGAGGGAAATTCATCTGTCAGTACTATCGATTCTTTGGACGTAGATCCTCTTGCTACATTACAAGAAGGTTTAGATGAAATTGAAAGGGAAATAAACAACTATACGTAAATGGGGATTGGGAATGATAATATTGTAACTCTTTTAAATAAAAAGAAATCCCTAGGGGAGTTACTTGTAATATTAATCATAGAAAAAAATGAAAAAAAAATCGTATTATAAGCACTAAAATAGAACGATTTTATATTTCACGTTTTTTGCACCTCTAGTAGCAGCTTAAGTAGTAGTTGTAGTACAAAATAGTAGTATCAATAGATTTTTTTTAATGTCCTTTAGTACGTTTCCTCTGCTGTAGTCACACATTGCTGTTTTGATGAGGCTACAGGTATGTTTGAAAATAAAAAATAAAATTAAAAACATGCTAAAAATATTGAAAGTTCTACTCAATTGTAGATAAAACTAAATATATAGGAATGATTGTAACAGTCTGCACATTCTACTATACCTCCCCTTCCACCCGCTTGTGACCTAAATAGTAAGGTGACCCATATAATATTCAACATCAAACTCACCACCATCAAACAATTGATCACCTCCAATCATAAATTTCAGTTGAGTGATAACTAATATTGCATCAAAACAAACCTGATGTTTGTACAACGTATGCTCCTCACTTGTCTCGTTATGACGAAAATGGCTATTCAGTACGTTGAATTGTTTCATTCTACTGAATATTGTTTCTTGTCTTCCTCTAAAGATACTTTTTTGCTTTCTAACTTTTCGATTGTCACCAGCCTGTGGTTTCATTTGTCTTTGATCGCCACCAGTGCAACCATCAATTTCAACAGGTTCGTCTTCTGGAATAGCAGTTCCTAGATTCTCTTTAAATATTGTTGTTTCACTTTCTCCTGAGAAATGGGGACCAGACGCATAACAAATATTATCGGAATGAATTGCAATTGCAACATTATATTTCACACCAGGTCCATTGAATTTCACAGCATACCATTTTCTGTCCCAGGGATATGGCTCATTGATCCCGAAATCGCATGCATCATCAGTCAAAAAGGATCGTTTAAACCCAACTCTTGTTTCAGGAGGCGCATTTATAAATCTATTTTCTATTAAAATTAATTTTGGTTTCAATTCTGCTATGCATTCTACTATGTGCCAAGCCTTCTCCCTGAACGTTTTAACACTTGGCCAGCCAACAATAGCACAGTGCACTTCTTCTGTTGAATAAACTTTCATAAAAAGAAGGCCATATAACAAGTGCTTACGAAAAACATCTTCGTCAATATGATTTTGAATTTCATTCCAAATAGCTGTTACGACTGTACTGTTAGCACCAAACAATGATTTAAAACGAGCTTGTTTATCTTTTGATTCCCATTTGCGACTTGTCGGGAAACCAAGAACCGCTCGAGCGGTATCCTCAATCGATTTAATGTCTTTTTTTGTAGGGGAAAACAACACCATTGTAACTATAATATTATTTTGTGAAGCTTGGTTAGCGATAACAACAGGGCAATGTTGATACCGTGTTAGAAAAAATGTTTGCTGTGGTTTTTAAAAAAGTGCAATCCCGTGTAAAATACGCGTCTTTTCTTTACATCTTCGATTTTCAAACTCCAAACATAACTTCGTACATTTTTATAACATCTAATAGTAACCCGGATTTAATCACTTGTCAACCCTTCTTCGCCATTCATTTGAAAATAAAAAAACTATAAAAGATCTAAATGGTACAACCCTGTTGAAATAAAATTATTCTTCAAATTTTGTGGACTACCCCCTATGAAATCAGTTTCAGTACTGCACGTGTCTGTAGAATTCTACGTGGAATTTGATAATATTTTCGATTTGAGACAAAATTTGAATCAAAAATATAATTAAAAAAGTGATCGAGCTAGTCGAATATTGACCGACCACAGACAGACACATAGAATAACATTTTTCTAGGGTATTAGGTAATTTAAATAACTAGAAATATTTATTTATTTTTTGCATTTGTGCAAAACAATTTCGCAAAATTTCGCACGAATGATCATTCGTGCGAAATTTTTTCTCAAATTTTCGCACGATTGATCATTCGTGCGAAAAAAATTCGCACGAATGAAAGTTTTTGGGGACTGAAAATACATTAAAGAGAGAAAGAACGCCCCCTTTTGAACGCGCGCGACTAAAAAGACGTTTTCTAACCAATGAAATTTCATTACCGGATGCTCCTGTAGGATTTCAATTTCGTCGTTTTGCTTGCTTGGTGTTTGTTTACAAATTTCTATTTGAAGGGGGGGGAAGCGAAAAATATCATGATTTGTTGTTGTTCAATTTTTATTTTCATGTTCGGCTACTAAATTTAAACTTTTTAATCGAACTAGTCAAGCATTCAACAATCAACAGGCAATATCGAAAACGAAATCGACGACATTCAAACAAGAAAAAATCATACAGTAATCCAATTTTGCTTTTGTTCAAGGCGTTTAAGACCAATATCACTAGCTAGATTGAACAGTCATAACCAGCCGGTTAGGTCAACCAATCAATCAATCAATCAATCAATCAACGAACGAACGAGAAAAGGAAACAAAACAAAACAAAACAAAAGTTTGACTTTCGTCAGTAGGCAGCGCGATCTATCACAAACGCAATACAGAACACTCTATCTATAACACTAACTTTCGTCAAGTGATATCTCCAATCAATATCTATTCTTTATCTATATATCTTTAAATCATGTCATCGTCGTCGTCGTCGTCGTCGTCAGCAGCAGCAGCAGCAGCAGAAACCAAATGCGAAAAAAACAAGAACAGTATTGGTAATACTGATACTGATACTGATGCGACTGCGACCGCGACTGCGACTGCCAACACATCTACTGCGACTGCTGCAGCTGCTATTGCTGCATCTACTACTACTCTCACAATCGATGATGAGTACGATGGCTGCTCATCGTGTGCACGTGCATGTGGTAGTGGTGAGGAAAAGAAGGACAACAATAATAATAATAAGAATGATTTGACAATAGCACGCGCAATGCATGTCATAGAATCCTTAACGTCATTATATGGATTTTCATCGGAGGCAGCAAATGATGCCATGAATAATATTGTATTGAAGAATGGAAATAGTAAAGAGAGCAACAACCACAATGATAGTATTGATACGATACTATCATTATGTTGTGATTATATATTAGATAATGGATTAGGTATGGATGATGGTGGTGCAATAACACCGATCAATAATTGTCCACACGTCGTAAACAAAATTATATCTGAGAATGATGATATTGATAAGACTAAGACAAACAAGATGTGTTGTTGTGTTTTAATAACCCCAAATGATATTCCAAATAATATATTTGAATTATCTTGTCAATATTATGGTGATAATAATAGCAACAACAATAACAATAACGATAACAAAAAAAAGAAGGAGAAACAAACAGAAAAGCCTGCTATTGTGGGAAAATTTAAAAATGAAATTGAGTACGCAGATGACGATAATAAAGAGGGTAGTATTGCAACTTGTCCAAAGGGTGAAAATTGGTGTTGTTTATATTGTGGTAATATCTATTGTAGTAGATATGTCAATGGACATGGATTAAACCATTATGAGGATACTAATACTAATACTAATGATGAGACAACAAAAAGTACAAAGACTAATATTGATTCTTCGCATTGTGTTATGGTTGGATTAGCTGATTTAAGTATCTGGTGTCATAAATGTGAATCGTATTTAGAAACACATAATAATACCTATCTCAATTCAATAATAAATAAATTACAACAAATTAAATTTAATTAGATGAAGTTAAGTAAACGTGAAGTGCTGCTGATCTCATCTGTCTCTCCTCCTCCTCCTTCTTCTTTAACACCTTTTTATGTCATAAACTTCCGTCCAGCGGAGTCAACTCTAAGTAGATACTCCACGTCGGGATCACAACCATCTTGGTTTTTGATTAATATTCGTATGATACGACGACGCGACAATCAACGAAAACAAGTGTAGGTACCCGATCTCAACGTTTGACCTCCGAGATTGCCTCCGAGATTGGGATCTACGGTTTTAGTTGGGGTCTATTGTACTAGTACGTCCAATTTTTCGGGACCCAACCGTTACTCTAAATAGAGCTGGCTTGTGCACAACATTTTGACCCCGTCGCGGATGATAACGGATTCGATTCGGAATTTCATTCGTGTTTGTGTGCCATCAAGGCAAAGACAAACCAATTTATTCTCTACCCCACTCATGACAACCTTTACACCTTGTTCTTATTTTGCGAGACTCTAGGTATATGAACCTCGTCACCATGGCTGACTACGCTCCTATGAACGATAATGAGTGGCTCATCGGCGTCTTTGACTACAATAAGTTGATGTACGAGGACGCGAGATTCCGACAATATCTATCTCTTCAGCAAGGTCGGCCAGATGCCTTACCCGAAGTTATTGATATATTTCTCTGGGGCGAACTGGTCTTCTTGGTTCTCCAAAAAGATCGTCGTATCTTGCACCGAAGCGTGTTCATAGTGATGGCTGCTTTTATCAGCTTTAATATCGTTTTCTTTTTTCTCATCTCAACTGAACTTTTTACGGATGTGGATGGTGAGGTTGACGCAATTTGGGTTACAATTGTTGTAACGGTTACATCTTTTTTGTTACTGGCGCCAATGCTCTGGTGTCGCTCTAAAGCTTACGAGAAGACGCATACACGTATACAAAAAGTAGTTGAGGACAAGCTTGCACCGAAATTCCAAGCGATTGGATATGATATTACATATGTGAGAGAACCTTTATTGTGCGGTGCCATCACAGCTGGACTGATTCGTCTCAGAGCGATGACACGGCAGGAAACAGGATACTCTCAACATCCAGTTGAGCAGGCACTTTTCATGACACAATATATGATGGAACAGCGCATTTACGTGACAAACGGCAGCAAAATCATCTTTCCAATTGCCCTGGAGGAATTGGATGCGTCTGTGAAAGGTGCCATCACCGAGACAGTTGCTGCTCACCAGTATCCTTTGAGAGCCCAGTATGACAAGATGATTACTAGGCTCGAGCTGTGCACATATTTTGTTTACTGGCTCATCTTCACGTTTGCATTCGACGACGATGATGATGATGATGATGATAACGACGACCAGGAGAGAGAAATGACCTGGGAACTCAAGGACTCTGTATATTTGGCAATTTTCTTGTCCCCGCTGTTTGTTGCTGTTATCGTATTTATTCTCTTGCGCCGCTCGAACCGAGCGAGATCAGTTATGTTGATGGAGGAAAGTATCATTGACATATCACCTCTGATGCAACAACGGAAGGGTTATGGGCTTGAATTCGTCAAAGAAGAGACACATAATAATACAAGCTATGGTTACATTCGTTTTTTGCCAGCATCGACATCCTTGGCACAGCCGTCGGAGTCTATGATCCCTGCTCCGATCTTCCATCTCCCAACTCCCATGTCTCCTATTAAATAAACTTGTTAACTAATCTCTATTCCCATCTAGCTTACCTGCGAAAAGGCAGTACTACAATAATATAGTTCAAGATAATTTAATTATCCATTACTAACACATAGCATCGTCGACATCTTTTCGTAAACAAACATAAACGTACAGTTTAGATCATATATCATTATAACCTGTAGATCTCTACCACTTGCATCATGTGTACATTGTTTATTACTACCATAAGTTGTTTGGATCACATTTGTTGCTCCACTTTTACTACCAGATAGATTTGTGGTACTACCTGTATCAGCAGCGGCTATTGAATCCTGCAATAGCAACTTTGTTGATGATGGAAATGATAATTATTCATTTGTTATTAACACATATTCACTATTATATTTATATTCTGTTTCCCATTCCACACTTCCATTTTTATTAAACACCTCTATGATGTCTTCTTCCTTGAATTCATCATTGACTTTGACTTCTACTACTTGATCCAATGAATTGGTATTTCTACCGCTTCGACCTTCACGGCCTCGGCCTGTACTACCTGGTTCACCTGGTCTACTATTTCTTCTTTCTTGAGTGTTTGTTAATAGGACAACTTCTCTTGCTTGAGTGCCTACTTCCACACTCCTATGTGAAACTTTCTATGTTTTTCAAGGATCTCTTTCTGTAGAATCAGTGAAAACAGAAGAAGACAGAGAGCACAAGAATCTTAGTATCACCAGCTTCTATCTGCTGTTGTTATTATTGCTTTGTTATTGACTAAGCTCAATCAATAAAGGCCTGTATACTATACAAGAGCACATAAGCAAAAATAGGGTACCATGGTTAATAGAGAATCTTATTCTGGTTATCTAGGTTTTTTTTGGACCAACAGCCCACCCAAAAATACCTCAGTGCAGCAGTGCTTCCTACATTTGAACTTCCAAGTTCTCAAGCAACCCCCCACATTCCTTGGGGCAGCTTCTCTAGCATATGTAGCATTAAATAGTGGGAACCAAAGTGCAAAATGTGTTATGATACATCATAATATTATTCCACATTTACAGTTTTATTTGTTGACATGTATGTTTGACCGTGATGATAAAATGTGTGTGTGTGTGTGTGTGTGTGTGTGTGTGTGGGGCAGAGAGAGAGAGAGAGAGAGAGTATTCCTGTAGAACAGTAGTTTTTGATTAACTACCGATACCAGTACATAAAATAAAATTAAAAGTGTGGGAATAATGATGCAGAACATGACTAATAGTATCACAAAGAAGTGCAGGAATACAGTATGGCAGACCAAATCAATTGTGATGTAGATAAGGATGGAGGAGCATTTCGAATTTCGAATAAATTGGAGGATCGAGGAAATTTATTCTTTCGTTAATTTTTAGTACCGTATTTCAACATTAATTGTGGGGGAAGACGATTTTTCTCGTTTTCTTTTTTGCTTCAATTTTTGAAACGTTCCTTCAAAATAGAAATTTGAAAACAAATCCAACAACAAAAAACGACAGCGAGTGACGATGATGACGACGATGAAAGACAACAAGAAGTAGTGATAATGCATAGGTTACCACTTTTTCGATCCCACTACAATTATCACTACTCCATTGTCCGCCGCCTTCATGGTGGTGATGTACTGTATACGACATCTGCTGTTACATCTGCTGTTCCATCTGCTTCATCATCCTCGTACATCGTTGTTGGAAATGGCCCAATAGGTTCCTCGATAGCAAAACACTTAGTCCAATTATTGGCGTCGGCGAATAATAATAATAAGACAACACCCAAGGTTACCATAATAGATGGTAAAGGTGTAGGAGTAGGATCCAGTCATGCGGATAAAGCAAGATTGATTCGTACTTTTGATGCCGAAGGTGATGAGGAATGGACAACATGGAATATACGTTCCTTACAATCCTTTCCAGCTATTGAAAAAATGTGGCACAAGTCGTCATTATTGGAGGAATCAACAAACAAAAATAAATCCTTTTTTACACAATGTGGTGCATTATTGATGGGTGATGAAGAATTCGTTCGACGATCGAAGAATGCCGCCGATAAGGCAACAATGATGCTGTCGTCGTCGTCGTTGTCGTCGTCGTCAGCAGCGGCGGCAGGAAAACTACCACCAACGACGACAAATAAAACGTCATCATCGTCCACATCCACAGTAGCAACACCAATTAGGATGTCACCCATCGAATGTCAACAAAAATGGCCCTTTCTGAAACCGAAAGTAGGATGTGACATGGCTTTGTTTGATTCCTCGGGGGGTATCATCGACCCGAATGCATTCATTGAAGCACAGAATACAATCACAACAGCAATAGCAGCAGCAGCTGGAACTAACAGCAGAAATGTCACAACTATCGATGATGATAATGATAATAATAATAAGAATTATCAGGAAGCTACTACTGTTCCTCCTAATACTGTTGAGTTTGGAATTATCTCCGATGAAGTCCTAAAAGTTGGACGGAACAGGGTGGAATTGGCATCATCCACAAGAAAAATACTATGTGCGGATACAGTGATTGTGTGTGGTGGTTCCTACACAAAACCATTATTAAAAAATAGTGGCTATTATTGTTGCGAGAAGAAGAAGAATAGTTCCTCGTCAAAATGGGAAACAATTCGATCTTCGAAAAGAATAGTGGCATTATTAGAAGTTAGTGCTGATTTTGTTCAGGGGATACTCAAGGATATGCCATCAATTAAATACGCCTTTGATTTGGATTTGGACTTGAATACGAATCCGAACGACGAAAAAATGATGCCAATCCCTGAACGAGCTGATGCTGCTACTCCTACTGCTGGAGAACAGAGTCGTGTAGAGGCTGGAAGTGTCTATATTCTCCCTCCAGTATGGTATCCAGGAGAACGGGAAGGAGAAAAAGGAAAATGGTTTATTAAAATTGGTGGGGGTGATAATAAATGGATCGATACTAAGAACGAAATAGATGACTGGCTCTTCAATAATAACAAGTCGGGTAATGATGATGATGATGATGAGGATGATGATGGTAATACTACACTATCAGTATCCAGATTGGAGGATATTGTAAGGTCACTCATGCCTACTATACAGTTTGACAGTGTTGAAAGTATGGCTTGTGTTACGACTGTGGACTCGAACTCCTCACCGCAATCGAATGGAATTGTCGTCGATGACGATCATATCGAGGATGGGATAATTGCCATCTCAGCGTGTCAAGGAAAAGGTGCAGGACCAGCCGAAGCTATTAGTCAAGATATTGCCTACAAAATTTATCACAATCAAATAAATCAATGATGTAAAATAATTAACTGTAGGATAGTTCTTTCTTTTTTTGCTTACTTCTCTTAACAGTCCGTGCGTATTTTTTTTGTAGTACCTACCGCAATGGAAAATTAAATACTGGAAATGTCAAGATAATCTTCACGATGGGCTTGCAGATGACACAATGGATGGTACATTACTTGGAATCAAGGAAAATTGCTCTAATGGACTCACAGATAGCATATCGGATGGTACACTGACTGAAATCAAGGAAAGTTGTACACGCAGCGCGTATTTCAGCGACGTTTAACAGCGTGATTTCTCTACTTGGGAAACTAGTATGAAAAAATTGGCAGTAGCTACAAGTATTACCCAGATTTGGCATAAATAAACCAGATCAAACTGAGTTGTGAAGATGAATGTGATAGTTACTTTGATCGACTAGATCATATCTTACATCTACTTTTCCCTCCCCCGAGTCTCGTTAACTATTCTGTTTGAAAAGCATTTTTTTTGTTTCCCCGTAAAAATACCAAGAGAAGTATCACGCGACAAACCTTAGTATGTGTATATAAATACATATATATATATACATATGTATATATGGCACCAACGATCACAATTTACCAAAGGTATTTTAATACTTGCCGGAAGAAATACCAGTCTCCCACGATGGTCGACGGGACATCCTTTGTTGTCTCTTTTCTGCTCTCTTTTCGCGTCGTTCTTCTTTGTAAACCTTTTTCGTTCCTGGAATCGGAACGACACCTAACAATTTAAGTTTTGACTTTTTCTTTTTACCAACACTATTCGACGACGATTTGCTGTTCTGAATGGTCGCCGAAGTTACATATGATGCGCCACCAGATGTATGCGAATGGGATTTCGACCCTTTCGAAGTGGTAGATCGGAACGAACCAACTCCAGCACTCTTATCGTCGTTTTCGGTCACGACGTCGTCGTCGTATCCGTATCCATAATCGAGATGTTCCCCGGTCGCCGAAGATAAGTCATCGTTTATGAGTTCCCCTTCCGGTTCTTGTTGATTCCTTTGTTGTTGACGCCCTACGTTTCAAATAAATATAAAGTCAAGGAGATGTAAGAAAAAAAAAAATGGAACAACCGTGTTCAGAACCAAATCTAAGCAACAAAATGTTTTTTTATTCAATGGATACGATGTGGTAAAACACATGTGTATAATGGATATTATAAGTGAACTTACCTGTACTGGTAGCACTTTCGTAATGACCACGATCTTGTTGTTTTCCAACGACAACGGGCCGTGGAGTATTACTAACGATCCTCTTGGCGCTGTCCTCAACTTCACGTTGGTGTTGTTGTTCGGATGACGATCTTGATTGTGTTACTATAGTTTCTCTTTGACATTCACGACGTTTCATATTGATACGAACTTTTAATGCCTCCTTCATCATTCTTGGATCCAGTGTTGCAGTGGCAACACCAGCTTTTACACCACGCTTACCCAGTCTCTTCCCAACTTTACCAGTCTTGGAAACAATCTTGTTGGTACCAGAAACTAATCCCATACCGGTAGATTTTGCTGTTTTACGTATGACTGATTTCGATTTACTATATCGATTACGATTCTTTTTCTTTTCACGTCGAATTTCTTCCTGTACTAGTAATTTTTGCACTATATCCGCATCATTCATACCACGATTATAGGATATTAATACTGCCATTTCTGATACCGTGATATACACATTCCGAATCCGAACATCATCAAATGTACCCTCCTCCCATTGACGGGATTGTTCATTCCAAACTAATTCAATAGCAGATTCCTTTAACGTACGTACTTTAGCTGATCCATCGGGTGTCCATGCCTCCAAACCACGATATTCGATTGGTTTTTTCCTACTCTGTTTACTACTACTTCTTTTGTTACTATTACTGTTTTCTTTTTTACTATGATTATCATCATCATCAAGGATGTCAGCATCATTATTGTCATTAGTAGTCAGTAACATATTTTCAAGTTCATTTTGTAATTCCTTTTCACGTTGTACAGCTTTTGATGCTGTTTTCCTTGCAAGACCCACCATCTTATCATAATCGTCACGTTTGTACCAGGAACGACTAATCTCATGTTTGGTATAATCATTGATATGTAAACACGTTTGCATCTCATCACTATAAATAATAGTAATAAGTAATAAGTAATAGTAATAGTATCATTGATAATTATTGGTTCAATTGTTTTCAATTTTGTGGTGAAAAGAAAGAAAAGCAAGGAAAAAAGAGAACAAAAGAAATAATGTAAGGATGGATAATGATTACAAATATAAAGAGAATGTTGAAAAAAGCAAATAAAATAATTACTCTATACTACTTACTATTCATCAAATCGGATTGTAATTTTTCGATCCGATAGTTGCATATTATCGACGTTTGGTAACATTTCTTCTTCTACTATTACTTCCTGCTGTTGTTGTTGTTGTTGTTGTTGTTGTTGAAGATGATCATGATTAGTATCACTGCCTTGTTCTTGTTCTCCTCCTCCTTGTAATCCATTACCACCAACAACACCAACTACTTCTTCCACAAATTCAAAAAAATCATCATCGTATTCATCTTCTTCATCACTCTCATTCTCATTCTCATTATCTGTTACTAGTACTTCTTCATAGTATTCTCCAGTAGAGGAGGCAGCCACTGAGTGTTGACTATTATTAATGGCAGTTGCGGTCCATAATGCTGTACTAGAGGTTGTGATATTATTATTGATCGATTGTTGTTGTTGCTGATTCTTCTTCTTTTGTTCTTGTTGTTGTCGTCGTTGTTGTTGTTGCTTTTCTAATTGTTGTAGTTGTTGTTGTTTCTTCGTCACTATTAAACCTACTGATGGACGATCAGGACCGTTATGGACCGGAGTGGAGTTTTTGTATTTGTTTGATGTAGTTATTGGTGAATTCTTACTATTGTTCTGAGTATTCTTCTTCTGTCTACTACTGATGCTTCTACTGCTGTTGCTGTTGCTACTACTTTTGCTACTATTATTTCTGCTGCTGCCACTATTATTAATTCTGCTGCTGGTCGTCGTCGTCGTTCTTGTCGGTGTTGGTGGTTTGTGACCCATATGTAAGTCTTGCTTTTCATGTCTGTGAAAGACGGGAGGTGCCAATGATGGTGACAACTGCTGCGATGGTGATGATGATGATGATGATAAGTGCTTATCCTTTTTTTGGTTCTCTTTATCGATTACAACAACACGATTGTTGCTTTGTTCTCTTTTATTATTATTATTATTATTATTATTATTATTGTCAATAGCATCAGTCGGTGACGAAGAAGACTTGGAACGAGAAGAACGACTGAACATACCCATCGTAAAAATAAATGTATTTAGTATACAATAGAATAGTGTTAGTCTTTGAAATCAATCAGACTGAAACAAAAAAGATAAGATAATGACCAACTTCTACGGTGGTAAAGGAAGAATCGATTCTGTGTTGTTTATTTGCTTATTATATTCTTTGAACGGAAGGTGTTGTCTTCACTTTCAAAAAATGCAGCTACGGTATTTTCAGTAAAGTAGTAAAGTCCAAGTACTGTATGTTAAGTCTTGTCTCGAGTAGCTGACACTGTAACACTGAATAGCTAATACTTTATAATATTATGATCAAATGCCAAATACAGTTGCTTCCTTTGTGATGATGGCATTACTATACGGTATTCGAGTATGTTGTACGGTATGTGAATTCAAAATAAATGAATGATTCGATCTTGTCACATAAAAACTCATTAGGACTAATGACTATTGATATATTATTCGCCTAATTTAAAAATAATGACTGCTCAGTTTTTCTATTCAATTAACGATTAGATTTACTGAGATAGTCCTTACTACCATATTTAAGAGAGTAACTTACTGCACATATTTCAATTTATTTTTTATTGGAAAATTAGCAAGTAAGAGAAAAAAACAATCCGCGCACCTCAAAATCCCATACAGTAGCTGGTATCTGTACTAAATTTGCATTTTCATTAGGTCGCGCGATTTTCAGCGCACGCGCTGATCCTCAGGGCCTTCCGTCAGTTTAAAAAAAAGCAAGAGGTTTTGCGCGTCAAAACAAGGGAACTAACGGATATAATATTTAATTGTGTACTTGTACTGTATGTATTTCGGAGGTGCGCAATAAAACAGTACAGTACATTCGCGTGTAAAAAGTATGTCACATTGTCCATTCATGATCAGCAAATTCCGTCAGACATTACCATCATCAGCATTGGGAAAGGTAGAGACTAGGAAAAAAAGTTTGTGATTGTAACCGACGCGATACTACGGTGAAACTTACCTACACAGCGTGACTTTTCGTTGAACACAAGAGACGGGACGGACAGCAACTACTGAGTTTGATGCCCATCGTAATCATGGCAGACGATGGTACTACCACTACTACTAGTAGTAGTAGTAACAAGAATACTACGTCATCAACAGGATCAGGATCAGGATCGTCGTTGGGTAGCAAGCATCGTATGAGAACTACACTGTACTATACAGCTATTGTTATCGCTTTGATCGCAACTGGTATACACATGGTTACATTGGATGAATGGGCACTCGTTGATCTTTCAACAATCGGTGACGATACTCGTGGTATGATAGCAAGTACTGTTTGGAAGACAACAACAAATACGACAGATGATAATAATAATAATAATAATAGAACTGGTAGTACTGGTAAAGTATTATCAGCAAACAACAAGCCAATAACAACAATTACCAATAAAACTATTACAACTAAAAATGGTACCGTTGCCATCGCAACAACTACAACAACAACGACCGTGACGACAACGACAACGATGGCGGCGACGGCGGCGATAGCTAGTGAGAAAAATGTATCATCTCAAAACGCTACTATTACATTCCTGGTTCAATTAAGTGGTGAATTTGGTAATAATTTACAAAAAATTATTCGTGGTTGGGGGGTTGCTAAACTTGCTTATGAAGAATTTGGTATCAAGAGTCATATTGTCTATAAAGAACAACAGGGAAGGAAGCCAGGTTCAGTAATACTTAAAGCAAAAAAAACAACAGAAATGATACAAAAATGTTTTATTAAACCTAATTTTAAGAATGCTAATTTCCAATTAGGGAATGATATAATTAATGTACAACCAAATTATTTTAATGAAATAATAAAACGTAACACAATATCATTTACTGTATCCGACGCTTATCAAAGTACTGATGATATACGTAATAATTTATCTATACTATCCAATTATATAAAAAAGAATCCACAAGTACTACTGGAACAACAAAATTTAAATGAAACTATATACGAAAAAGAAAATTATAATGGATTCGATTGGACGGTCAGTTCAAGTCCACTTCCAGGTATACCTAAAGGTATGGTTCCAGTAGGAAGTTTAAAAGAATATATATTTGTGAATGAATATTATGATTCGATGTTAAAAACATTTGTTTTCAATGATGAAGAATGTTGTGGTGATGATACAAATTATCCATATGAAGACGAATCTGTACTGGTACGTATAGTAGCTGCTTACATATCATTAGGACTATATTTGTTTGATACAATGCAATAAAATGCAATGCAATATAATTCGTTCATATTAGTATTGCACCCTGTTGGTTTTATCTTACCCTGTCCTTGTTTTTCGATTTGGTGAATACTGTATATTATTATCTATAGCATTATCGTAATTTTGCAACTGAAATGAAATTAAGTAGGAGGAAATCGTTAGGATTTGAAGAATTGGATCCAAAAAGGATTGCATATGAATTATTTGGAAATTTAAATGCAGGAGATAAAATAGCTATAGCTGGACGGAATATACCTCAAGATTTTAAAAATAATAATACTGATGTGTATAGACTCGTTCAAGAGTTGGAGGGACGGAATTTAACTGTTCGATTTGCTCCTGGAAAAAGTCCCGTAGAAGATTTTTGTTTCTTAAAACGTGCTAAAAAAGAACTGGTTGGAACATACAAATCATCATTTGTAAAATTAGCCTCCTATTTAGGTGGACCATCAATTAAACTAACAAGACTGTATCAGTATACTACCTTCCAAAGTTCAAAATCAGATAGTGGTCTAACCGAACATTTGAAGCAACATGGTAATTGGACACATCCTGAATTACTATCTCGGATTAAATTTGAATTATATTAATAATATAGATCTTTCTTTTAGATCGTCAATAAGTCACTCCAATTCAATTTATACCTCTCTGTGAGGATGATTCATTCATTCTTCTCTAAAATGATTACATTATATCACTCTCGCGCATTTTATCGCGTAAATTTTTACACGCAAAAATACTATGATACTGTAGAAATAATCGTAGCTTTACTATTTAATCCTAACTATTCGATACTGCCATTTACTGTAATGCGTTTTAGTAAATCATAACGCTTAAGTACGGTACAATACTGTAATTTAGATCCACGTTGGAGCGCACGTGCTTCGCGCAGTTTATGTTGTAATCAAAAAATCAAAAATAAATTCACAACGTTAGCACATGATGAAAAGAATTTTCTTTTTTCATTCGATCGCTCATATTTTTTTCATTTTTTTTCATGGCTATTCTTCATGTTCCTTTAGCGATGTCGCGACCCATCGGCATATCCTTTTTGAAATCCGAACAAAGAAAGAAAATCGCGACGCTAGCATCATCTCCAAAACTTTCAGAGTACAGTACATAAATAGCTATATCGATGAAATATCAGATAAATTAAAAAGCATGCATCGTCATAGTTTCATTTTTGTAGTAGTGATAACACTACTACTTGTCGCATCCGCGCCTACGACAAACGCGTCTTTACTGCGGGGTCACAACAAAATTGATCGGGGTGACGATAGCCGTCAGATACCGAATGCTCAGAAAGAAACGAAAAGGAGGCTGGAGAGTGAGTACTCTGTCAAAAAGGCGAAATACCCCCAGAAAGGTGATAATCCTCCTCAACAAGATGTAACGCTTGGAAACAAACTATTGGATGCATACGAAAAATCAGTCGATTTAGGGACCATCAAGAACCCATCTTCATCATCAAATCCAACCTCACAAAAAGAAACCGATCCCATCGCAACCTTAATCGCCGAAACAATCACTGCTGCTTTGTCAAAAATGGGAGGAGGAAAAGAAGGTCAACACATGAAAATCAGAATCGAAAATGATATCATTGGTAATACATTCGCAAATACAAATATCAATGGACTAAACTTTTCTCCGGTAATTACCGTAACAAATGATATGCATGATTCGTTACACGATAACAATAAAGCACACAGTGATAAAGGCAACGTCTTTCGTCAAAATGGTGTTGCTGACTTCACGGGTGCACTACAAGATAATAATAATGCATTCTCTACAGATGGAGATGTGCTGAGACAGAACGGCGTGATTAGTGGTGGGACTGGTGATGATGATACCAGTAGTGACACAGCAGCAACACCATCAGGGAATTTTGATGGAGGATTAGCAGCAGGATCAGTTGTAGGAGATGACACCGCTTTTACGTCAACGGTTGCGACTGTGGCAACCGATAGTAATAATGATGATGAAGACAGTATTATTATCATTAATAGGATTATCAATAATACATTTACTACGAACAAACAAAATGGATTAATCGTTACACCTAAAATTGATGTTGAGAATAATATGAGTAATGCATTGTATAATAATAATGGTGCCACTTCTATAGATGGTGATGTTAGACGTCAGAATGGTGTAGCAGATTTTACGAATGCATTAAAGGGGAATAATAATGCATATTCAAAAAAGGGTGATGTTGTTCGACAGAATGGTATTATTACTGCAGGTGATTTCACCGCCGAAGATGCGCAAGATCTATTGGATTCATTGCTTGATTTTCTGAAGGATCTTGAATCGTTTCTCCCTAATCTTGCAGGATTGATAGAAGAATTATTTAATGGTGTAATCAATGTACTTGAAACTTTAATTGTGAAGGCGGGATCTAATATTTTGCCAAGTGAACTACTTTTATCTATCAGTCCAAACGAATCCAAGAGTGGAATGAAATTTAAGGATGCAATGCAAATACAGGATTATTTACTGGACTTTTTAAGTGAAATCAAAGCAAATGGTAACGTGATGGTACTATTCGAACCCATTACGAGTTTTCTTGAATCTATTCCAGAAATCCTAAAAGAACAGGATGGGAAGGAGCAACAGTTTCAAGAGGATGCATCACCATTTCCGCCGGGTTTTGAAGAACTCCCAGAAGCAAAAGAGGATGGGAAGGAGCAACAGGTTGAAGAGGATGCATCACCATTTCCATCTGGTTTTGAAGAACTCCCAGAAGAAGAGGATGGGATGGAATCACAGGTTCAAGAGGATGCATCACCATTTCCATCTGGTTTTGATGAAGTCGAACCAAAGCATAGTAACGAAGATTATAATAAAGGTAGAAACATTCCGTTACAGAAAAATGATAATAATAATAATAATAATAATAATAATCGTCGTCGTCATCTTCGTCGTCGAAATAATGGATCCCCCAGAAATAACAATGCTAATAACAGTGAAAGAAGGAGATTAGGAAAAGGAGATGACGTTGCCAATAATAATAATGGCAGTAGCGCAGCAGGTACTAGTAATAATAACAGTAACAAGTGTTCGGAAAGTAATTTGATTGGTAGTAGTATTTCGGAGGAAACTTCTGCTGGTGGTGACCACATTTTTACTGGTTTAGCAGTCGGTATGGTGGCTTCAAATATGAAATTAGAACAAAGTATTTCCGATTCAGTTGAAGGATTTGTAGCAGATCTTTCAGATTTCTTTTAGAATTTGTACGTGTACGTCGTTTTGAGGTTGTGGTTGTGTATATTATGTAGGATGTACTGTATGAAATAATTTTAAATGTAACAACAAATAATTCTAGTTTTCTTAAAAATGTTTACTAGCTTACTCACTCATTATTCAATAGAGTATAAAAATAAATGCGTCTACAAGGAAAGTAGAAAAAGTTTGTATTACTTATATCTAATTTGTTTTTCAAGTTCGTTTATTCTTTTATCGAGCTCGTTTATCTAATCGTTTCAATTCCATATCTTCTACCACTTCACCCTCGTCGATTGGTATGCTCATCATACTTTCCATGTCATTATAATCTAATTGTGTGACGGTCACACCGGAACCTGGTACTTCTTTCGGTAATAGTCTGATACATGTCTTCACAGTTGTGGGATTCACTACTATATAGACAGATTTTTTCATTTCGACAATTAGTATATCACCCACATCATCTAATGGTATACCAATGGAAGTCATGATATTCGGCCATGGATGACAATCATTAATATTAATATTATCAATTCGTAATAGGCAACTATATTCCGATTGAGCTGTCTCATTCTCATACCCTAAATCAGGATTGGTAAAGACGTATCGGACTCGGTTGTTGCCGAATTTGAATTGTTGTTGCTGTTGCGACTTCTTCTGATCGTCGTCGTCTGACGAGGACTGAGTATTTTTTGGAACTCCACCGACCCGAAAAGAGGCAATATCAGCTCGTCCCTCTAAACATTCTTGCACCGCATTGGATTGATCGGAAGATAAAAATTTCGTAGAATCTACAATCCATGATTCGGAGGCTGTGATTGCTTGTAATTCAATTGTTTTAACAAACTCTTTGAGTTGCTTAGTATTGCTGTTATTATTACTGGCATATAATATCGTAGAAAAAGAAGTAGAAGACGGTCGATGATCGTGCTGTTGTTGTTGTTGTTGCTGTTGTTGTTGAAAAGGTGGTTCGACAGAGTATCGTCGTCTCTGCCTCTGCTGATATGGAGTAACAACTTTTCTTCTTGATATTATTTCTTGGTGCTGCTGAAATCCATGAACATGAACAACGGCTGTTGTTGTGGATGGAGAGGATAAAGAAATCGTTGCGACGACGACCGCGACGACGACAACAACAACAAAAATTATAGGATGGTCATACTGATGATATCGTCGTACTTTGTTGTGAATCATCATCCTCATCATCATCAATATATTCGATCTTTTTTATTTGTTTGTTTGAAAGTTGATTGTAGCGTTTTTTTGTTCGCACTCGAACAAATACAATTACAGGCTATGAAGAGAGTTGTAAAATGAACTATGAATTTGTTTTTGATGACGATGTTTGATTATTTTTTTATTTTTTTGAATGGCGACAGGGCCATCCTGAATCCTATATGTACTGTTAAACATCAACTGGCTGGTTTGCGAAAAAATAAAAATTGAGCAAAACATAATACTGTACAGTAGATTCATTGATTCCAGCACAGGTTATTTTCTTTCTACACACAAATGCATCCCTGACTAATGTACTTGTAGTAGCTTTCCACTAATTCACCTCTAACCTGGGCCAGGGCTAACACACCCATGTTAGGCATTTACGGAAAACTGCAATGGGCATGTACGTACCCCCACCTAAAGGATATAGATTTGTTTGTGGAGGAGGAAGCATTTTACGGTAGTATTCATATAAGAACAATGATATGGAGTCAAATCCCACAAAATAGGGATAGTTGGGTCCTTTTATGACCTAGCAATCAACCATGCCATAGGAATAAGAGCAGACTATAATACACCAATTGATACTTTCTCTTTTTAATAACCCTTCTTTTTTTGCTTTCTCCTTCCAACAAAAATTACAATCACCCTACGATATGAATGACCACATATGTAAAGGTACAATAGGAAGGAGGAGAAAATAATAAATATTGACGTATCTCAAGAGGTATATGTCTATATAGACTATTCTAATTATGATGCGTAACATCTATCTATCTAGTGTCGCTACTTTTCTCTTCATGCTGCTAATATTCTATGTGCATCTATCTTATAAACTCACAATGAAAGTTAATCTGTTGTCCTCTCATACTTTTTGAACTGGAGACTATTACCACTGGAAGTTTGTTCATGTGCCTTATTTTGCTTGTCCACCCCAACTTCTGAAATTTCTCTGAATGAAACCAAGTTATTTACAATGACACTAGTTCCTTAGTAGTACGCGTTCTTCCTCCTAATCATGCAAGAGTGACTAAATGTTTTAGCTGCCGTGTAATTCTAACATAATCTAATAGCAGAGCTCACATGACACATAATAGTGAGCAGAAACTGAAGCCCATACTGTTGTGGAAACCAGTGGTCTATATGTATGGTATTCTATGCTGCATTTAATTGAGGAAGTTGGGAAAGGAGAGATATACAATAATATAGTATTATGATCTCAACTTGAGGTCAGTATTGCAGTTTTTATCTGAAGTGAAGGAAGCACATAAACAAGAGTTGAAGCCTACACAACATAATAATAGCCTTATATATAAGAAGAGAAGTACAATACATTTCTACAGTATGATGAATTTCAAAATAGTCGACAGTGTGAATATCTTTTAATTTATAAAATGGATTACCTTTTGAAGGAATTCTATAAACTAGCAAGTTATCAAGAAGTTTTCATTGAACAAGAAAGACAAGAAGATGACTACAAATGTAACTGTGGGAAATCATCATTGTCTCATTATTATGACGATCAAGCTATCGCCAATGAATATAGTAAAATTAGTAAGGATTGTCATATTCGTGCATAAGAAGTTGCATTAAAAACTCGTCAAGAAGTTGAACATTTTTTACACAACATATAGTATCATATCATAAAGGAATACTC
>FMBT01000485.1:0-79300 GCA_900095095.1 Fragilariopsis cylindrus CCMP1102 | reverse complement strand
ACCCATGTTGCCTATCATCATGTCGAAAATTCATGTGCTACAGATGTCGAAGAAATTTGTAAAGAAGAAATTCCGCCTATGTTTATGCTTTCCGCTGATCCTTTCTTTACATGGGTTTTATCCTCCCCTTCTACACCGTCGTCCGAAGTCTATGATTTGAACCGTTTCATTGATCAAATGTTTGATTCAGTTCTTGTATCCAGTTCCTACCAATCATCGTCTTCTTTAATTTTTATCGAAGTTGGGTCACCCCAATTCATTGTTGATTTTGGAGTTGCCCGATTAGCTGCTGAAAAACAGCCTGAGGAAATTCCTCAATTAGCAAATGAACTGCAAAATTATGGTGCTAATATGCTTCTTAATGCAGAAGATGGTTCAGATGAATTCCGAATGGCTCGTCGTTTGACCGAGATGGATACAAAAACTATCAATTACCATGTACAATTACCTTTCGGTCGTAAGAATTGCTGCTTGAGACATGCTTTCGAGCAACAAAGGGTTTCTCCTAGATGTGCTTCATCTATTAGTACACTGGAAAAGACATTTGTTCTTGAAGACAAGTTTAGTCGTCGCCAAGATGCATTTGTTAACATGATGTGGATCTACGTTACAACGTTAACATTTCTTACATTTATGTTGGCACGACGCATCCGAAAGCAAGATGATGATGAGGCGGAGATTGATGAAGAATCAATTGATGATAATGATGATTTCGAAGAAACTGTATATTATGCGTTCGGTGACAACGAGCAAAAAAAGACCTTGCTACCCGTGAAGAAAATTGTCTACGAAGGTGTACTTTTACAGATCGTCTAAAGATAAGAATTGAATCAATTACCAGTACATATATGCCCATTCTCAAAGAAGCTAGACATAATACGATCACACTAAGTTACAATATCGAGTGAAGGTGTAATGCATTATAATATAGAAACTTCACATGACGCATCCAGAAATCATATCATACCATCTTGGGGTTTAAGATATCTTATTTTATCCATAAATACATTTAATATTATTATTATTACAAAACTTCCTGGTCAAAATTCTTGACATTAGGGCCATCATCATTAGTTGATAGCCGGGTATCTACATCCAACCTCTCTGCTACAGTTGGTTTGTTTTTCTTCTTAGCTTTGATTTCTGTTGCACGACAAGGAACTTCACCGTCATTGCCACGCATTTCATCAACCTGTTGATCCAAAAATACAGCAATCTCGTCGAATTCAGGACGTTTCGATTGATCAGTATCCCAAAGCCGTGTCATGATATCTATCCAACTCAACGGCCAGGATCTGTCAGGTTTCGGTCGTTCACCTTTCTGTATTACCTTATCTGCATGCGCTCGTGCGCTCATTCCAGCAAATGGTGTTTGAAGCGAACATATTTGCCAAAATAACATACCAAAAGAGTATGCATCGACGCTTTGATTATAGGGTTGACCAATTGCAACTTCCGGTGCCATGTACCGCAGTGAGCCAGTGTTGCCTGTTAAAAGATAAAGTCCATCATCAGTCTTGTCTACTGGGTCCCATACGTTTGGCCAAGACCGAAATCAAAAAGTTTCAAAGTTCCATCATCATCAAATCCGAGATTGTCTGGCTTCAAATCGCGATATACAATTGACTGGGAGTGTAGATAATATATGGCATTAGCAATATCTCTAGAAGCCGATAACCGTTCGTACCATGTTTTGTATAGCCCGTGTTCTTTTGCACAACAGTATCCGAAGGGTCCAAGCCAGTATCCAGAATTTTCTCCAACTTCTCTCCTCCACTTATTAAATTTACGATCAAGTGTCGTTACCAGTCGGTCGAGGATGACAAAGAACTTAGATTCATGCGGATCAGAGTTGGCCAACGCCCGCATCGAAATAATATTGGGGTGTGATAAGACTGATAGAAATTCAGCCTCGATGGCAAGATCAACAATACCTTTAACGTATTCCTCTTCAGGAAGGTCAGTTCTTAAAGTTTTTATGACATATTGTTTTTCACTCACGGACGCTGCAAAGTCCGAACGGAGTTTGGGCAGTTTCATCTGACGTATCGAAGACTTCATTCAATGCAATTTTCTCGACTTTGCATACCAAACAAAAACCACCCTGACCTACTATTCGGCCGAGGGTAATTTCTGGGAAGGAGGAGGATTTTTTGAAGTGATAAGTAAAGGAATAAAACGACGAAATACTTAATATGTAAGATACTAAAATTGAATGTATTGAATCGAATCTAATCGCACAATGGGAGCATTATTTTAAAATAGCTAATAATTACGTACCGGAAAATGCCAAGGCAGGAATCGGATTCATACTTTCGGCATCATTGGTCGTCATTGTTGGAACTGACTTTTAGTCTATTACCTCTGCTCGATAGAAGCCAACAGCATTTGCATTTCTGCTACTTACTCTACTAAAATACTCGAATTGTAACTTCTTAGGACGGACTGCTGTCTTTGTCAACAGTTTTTTCAACGACTTCCGAATTCTAATTTAATAACCCCTATATTTCTACAAAAAAGGGATTGATTCGGGGGTATTAACGAATGGTGGAAAAAAAGAGGATAGGTCAACTAAACACAGTGAGTCCAGGGCCTTCCGTTAGTAAGCCAAAACGTGTCATTTTCCATCAATATGGTTCTATTTAATACAAACTTTATGGACGAAATGTAGATACGTGTACTGTTAATAAATACAAAAAGTTTCGGTTGAATTTGGTCATTTGGGGAAAATTATATGAGGGTTTATATGGGTGGTAGGCATATTTCGAATCGCCAGGAATTGCCTGCCACTCGCATACATCCTCATAAAAAAAATTCGAAATGACCAAATCACTCCAAAATTTTTCGTCTTTATTAACGGTACGAATATCTACATTTCGTCTATAAAGTTTGTATTAAATGGACCTATATTGATGGAGCATCGATTCAATACATTCCCATTTTCATGTTGTACCCTTGTTTGATAAACAAGGGGAAACAAGGGGAAAAAGCGCGAGGTTTTGCGCGATAAAACAAGGGAATGAATTCAAACAAGGTGAAAATGTTTCACCTTGTTTGAAACAAGGTGAAAATGTTTCCCCTTGTTTGACAAACAAGGGGAAAATGTTTCACCTTGTTTGTCAAACAAGGGGAAAATGTTTCACCTTGTTTCATACCCCTAATATGTCTCAATTTTATCCCCCTCCCCTGAAATAATTATATCGCAAGTGATAAATCAAACAGCCTTCCCCCAAACCAAACAATAACAAACCTTAATTGTAACTCTGGATAATTATAAACTGTAATGTACGGTACAAATTCTACAATAAGTACTTATATTGTACATGCATTGTATTGTAGTACAGTACTCGATCCTATTCTACTAGCTAGAACATTTACGTGTGAGATTCCTTTGTTTTTACAGAATTCCAAAGCCATCGGACTTGTGCAAATTTTCACCCCAATGTATATATATATATATATATATATGCTTAATAAATTACTCTCACAACTAATTTTCAAGACAAAGAAGTTTGAAGGTAATCATTATTGTAATATTTTAATACTTTCTATACAGTAGCAGTCTATTATAGCTTAGCTAGATTTTTGCTATGCATGTATTGTCGAAAAAAAAGCTGATTAAAACTGTTCCATCTCTGTGGAATAATTCCGTGAAGTGATTGTTGGTAGTGTATTAATGATGAAGCATTTGAATATATAATATATACTCGCATTGTATTATATAATCCTACAACAAATGATTACTGCAGTTGCATTTTTTCTCTCTCTTAGTTTTGATTTTGTGTGTGTGTGTGTGTGTGTGTGTGTGTGTGTGTGGTTTAGTGCTTACCCAAAAAGAAGAGATTTATATTTGTTCCTGTGTTCCATCATCATCATCCTCATCATCATCAACGTCATCATTTTCTTCTTCTTCTTCCTTTCGTATTCTTTCAAGGAATACATCAACAGCACCATCTGATCCAACTTTGTTTTTAATTGACTGAAAATCCTTCTTCGTTTCTTTCATTGCAGTAAGAAAATCTGATTCAGCTTGTATTGCTGATTCACGTAATTGTTCTGGTGGTAATGCTCTACCAAAGTTTTTCATTTTTGCTTTTTGTAAATCACGATAAAATTCCTTATTCTGTTCGTCGTCACTATTATTATTATTATTATTATTATAATTATTATTATTATTATTCTGCTCGTCGTCATTGTTATCATTAATATTATTATTTAGTACTTGTACTTGTACATCAAAACGTTTATTGGGATGATGATTGTATTTCATCATGAACGCCGACACGCATACCGGTTGATATTTGTAATTGAATGCTATCAATGACAACAACATTGTTATTGCTGTTGTTATCGTGATAGACGAGAAACGCCCCGACGACGACACGGGAAATAGCAATGATTTCATTTTTCTCCCTTTCTTCATTTGGTTAATATTATTATTCATTTTTTCGACGAAATCGATGATCGATCTCGATATGATTTCTGCGTATGATGATACAAGTGCAATTGTACTGTAGTGATAAATAATAGATAATAAAATTGTGTTACATGTGTTACAAAATGCTACAATACATCAATAACGTCTTGAGCAAGGCAGATATTAGCTAGTAGGCAGTCGGATAGTAACACTTGTAACATATGTTTGATGTCGACGACGATCTTTGAATTTGAATTTGAAGGCTCATCCATCAACTTTGAAAATCGTAACCACAACATACAATCCAGTCATAAAAATTCTTGTTAAATAATTTAAATTCCGTTCAGCCTCCAATTGCGTCCATTTGATTGGTCGCGTTCGTGTGGCACTTGAAAAAAAGGCGGGTATTTTGAGTCGCGGGTCATTATCACGACACATGCACGTACTAGTAGTATTTTTGAGTCCAATCAATCGGTATCTTTACTGTAACTTACATACCTCCAAGAACCAAAAAACTTGATGCGGTTGTGGGAAATTCTTTACCGTGATTAGAAAAGAAGGAAAACATCCTTCTTTTTTTCTTTACAGTGTCAACAAAACGAAAGGTAATAGCTATTAGGCAGAAATATACTGTCTAACACACAAATTTCAATTTATTTCACGGCCTTTGTAATTATTTTCTCATCTTGTGTTACAGTATTACATGTACATAATATATGATCTTTCAAGATATTATAACGTACATAAAAAAGTTCGAATTGATACTGGTGTTGACAGTGAGGACATATTGATTGAGGTCTTTATAGGTTGGTGGGTTTGTTTCTAATACTTGTACTTGTTCTTCTCTACTTACATCCGCAAATAATCATGATGATGATGTCGTCGTCGTCTACAGGTACCTTCGATATTGATGATACAAGTACTAATGGAAATGGCGAACAACAACAGATGATGCAGGCACAGAATAATGAGCAGCAGCAGCAGCAGCACTTAAATTTAAATCTTACTCCTCCTCATCAAATTTTTCAAGCTGTTGTTGAAAAAGATTACAATGGATTAATGCAGATTTTTGCAGAGAATGCTCGTGATTCTATATTATCTTATATTTCTATGAAATCAAGATGGGCAAGACAACAACAAGATTCTATGACAAAGTCAGGTACGTACTATATACATATAACAGTATAATACTGAACAATACTTGTGTATCAGTGGAGTACAGTTGAGTTGAGTTGATCGAAAATCATGATCGGATCTTTTGTTTATTATATCTTTCTTTGATACATACTTTTCTCACACAAAGAATAATGTCTTATGATGTCATATAATATAATATAATATAATATAATATAATATGATACAATCACTTCGTTTCGCTTCGCTTTCCTACCCAATTGCAGAAGAAAAAATAGATGAATTTTTGCAACATCTATCATATTCGGAATCCTCATCGCAGCAACGGATGATGCATAATAATAGTAATAGTAATAGTAATAGTAATAGTAATAGTAATAATAATGATAATGATAATGCAAGGCAACAACAACAGAATGATGATAGCTCTCGTTATTATTTTATCCTACAACAACTATCGGCATTCATTTCTACTGGAAATAATTCTAAATATCAAACAACTACTGACAACAATAGAAGTCGACCAACACTAGCAGCAGCAGCAGCAGCAGCAGCAGCAGGTAATACAGGAGGAACAGTATCGAGAGATGTATATCGGTTGATCTGGGATGCATCTGCGAGTTTAGCAGATTCTCGTCCACCTGCTAACTTATGCATTTATGACAAATCTGGTTCGATGATTCCATCATCATCATCATCATCATCATTATCATCTGTGGACAACAATAATGATAATAATAGTAATGAGAACAACAACGATCCACCTATTTTTGATGGGTCTGTTGCAAATGCTACACCACTTCCTACGCATGGTGGTGGAGGTGAAGCTGGGTCCGGAACAATTCTGCATTTGGCATGTGCAATGGATAGACCATTAATGTTAGCATTCTTATTGATTATGGGAGCTGATGGTAGAGCTAATCACACTGCATTCCGTCGTCTTATGGTTCATGAAGCTGCATGCAATGGCTCAATCAATTGCTTGATGCTCTTATTAGAAATGGGTCATAAATATGCAACGAAAGATATAGAAAGAAAGAATAACAACAACGATACTATTAAAACTTCTGTTGATAATAACAGCAACAACTGTGCCGTCCCTTTCCTGCCTGATGATATGGATACATCTTCTTCCCTGACAACTATGTCCTTGCCTCCTCCTCGATTAGCCGCTCGACCGCCGCCTTCAATTACTATGAGTTTTAGACATTTCGAAGGAAGGATGAACAATATCAACACAAGTATGAGTATTATTGGCTCAGAGAAGAAAAATAAGATCAACAACAACAACAACGATAATGCCAGATATGATACTGATTTCCTCTCAGTCCTTCAACAGTTCCAAAGCTATACTACTTTAGTTAATGAAGGGAAAATTTCAGAACTTCAAGCTGCATGCTCCCTCTTAGACAATGTACCAATTCTTGAAACAACTCAAACTGCCTTGATCAGATCCTGTTCCTTCCGAAATGATTCTCTCTATGCGAATCATTCATATTTGAGACCCTTTGGATGTGCTGACGGACATGGTAATACACCTCTTCATTGGGCATCCTTCAAGAATGAAGCGAAATGTGTTGCTCTTCTGTTGCACTACAACGCTGATCCCAACGCGCGGGCTCATCCTTCGGGGTGGTCACCCCTACACGATGCCGCATACAGCAACTCCTCTGCGTGTATTGAACTTTTGTGTGAGAAGGGTGCACAAATAGATTCAAAGGCGAATAGTGGTGCAACACCGTTATGTTTCGCAGCCCAAGAAGATGCATCGGAGGCTGCTCAACTACTTTTGGAACGAGGGGCTGACTTGTCTGCACGATGTGCAGGTCCACCGCAGGATGATATATCACAACATCAATACCACTTCCAACTTCCTAATCATCCCCATTCTCGTTTTAGTGGATACACACCATTGCATTATTGTGCTCATTATAATGCCCAACGTGCATCGCATGTACTTTTAGGCCATTCGAAAGCAAAAGTTGCAATGGAAGTTCCTGACTTGAGTGGACGGTTGCCCATTCATGTGGCCGTAGCGCGAGGAAGTAGTGACGTACTAAGAGCACTACTTCATGCCGGTGCAAGAGTGGACGTTAGTCCTACTGTACGCAGTAGGACACCCCCTTCTGCGGGGGCTCTAATCCATTTTGGATTCTTACCAGCAGCAGCAACTATGGCTGCTCGTCAACTAATTGTTGTGCCGCCGCTGCCGGAAGAACCCGGGACTCCAAATCGCTCTCGATCGTCATCATCAGCATCGACAAGCACTTCTCCAGTTACATCCCCCGTCTTGAGATCAATGATTCCTTCTCAACCTATAAGTTCGTCGAAACCTTGGAATTGCTTATCACAGCAAGCGATAGACAAATGCAAGGATCTAATTTTGAAATCAGAACAAAGTTGGAGTCCTGACCATCACTTGCTTTTCACTCCACACGATCGAAAGGCTATTATGGAACTCCTACGGGTTGGAAAGAGACTAGAACAGAATGGGGCTGGTATTTTTCTTGACTTATGGCCTAATATCTTAAGCTTTTGTGGTCGGGGATGGTTTGAAACCGAAGAAATGAAGTTGTCCTATAACGATTTTGAGAATACTGGCCAAAGCGAAGAACAAAGAGATATTCACAGAGTAGAATCTGATGATGGTGATGTTAATTCAGCTACTATGGTGGGCGACAATTTCCTTGCCCTTCCTAGGTTAGAAGATTAAATTTGGGTGAAAATCATGACAACAATACTGTATACCATAATAATATCTTTTAGAAAGATGATGCAACGAAACAGATCAAAACTAATAGTTTATACTCCGTAGTAGAGTTTATTTTATCAAAGGTCCTGCAGAATTAGAATAATAAGGCTTCTAGATTCGGAACAAGGATCTCTTCTATAACCTTGTTGTTCCAGCAGTTACAATAACTTCCATCCGCATTATGGAAGATATTGTCCTGGTGCAGATCGTCGACAAACTTGACATCATCCTCACACAAAAATCCCATCGTACAACTAAACTTTGATCCGACACGACACTCTCCTGAGCGTCGTGTCGTTTCGAGAGGCAAAACACTCCGTGTATGAACCAATACACCTTGAGTCTCATCCATAAACATTTCAGGGTTTTTCTTTTCCCAATGTTTGTTATGTTTGTGGATATTTGCCATGTACTCTTTATCAGGATATATTAGCTTAAAACTGCTATACGATTGGTCCATATCGGTAGTCACGGTGGAATAATGCACATAGTGACTTAAAACGTAAGAAGGACGATATATTTGTTTCATGGCCCGTTTAAAGCGATCTGGTTTGGGTGGAGGGATGTACTCGCAGTTATATACTTGCAGAAAAGTTTTATTTCTCATTGGACCAACGCACGGTTCTGTAGTAATATTAGCCTTTCTCTTTTCAACTTTCTTAGGGTCGACACATACTGATTGGTCCTCTAGGTTTCTGTATGTAGCAGAAGACAGGAAAATAGGTAAAATTAGGCCAAGTGATAACAATAATAATACAAACGACGAACTGATATTGAGCCATCTTTCCTTACTCTGTTAATTCAATTCGCGGTTTCCCTCTACTTGATCGGAACTTCATAATATTTATACTCATACTATCCATTTCATCCAAGACAGGATACCAATTATATTCACCATCCTTGTTTTGTTTCATGGGAACCTATAACGTGTAAATCCAGTAAGATTCAACACATAAAGTTAAAATTGATCTTTTGAATTCATAATATCTATGGATGAGATTGTACTACAAAATACCAATTACTTACCATATACTCATCTGTATCTATGAAGGTGAGCCATTCGGTGAGTTCTCCGTATCGTTCACGACAGGAACTTTCCGCAGCATATTGACTAGACCGTTCGCCTGGACTTTTGTGAGCCGGTCGATTCTGGAAAAAGAAAGAAAGGAAAAATCATATCAATAACAATGTACATGAGAGTTGAGTGGATCACATATTTATTTTGCTTTCTTTCTTTTATTCTTCGGTAGTCGTATGATTAACACTGCAAGTTGGTTCTAAAATTACTAACAACAACAACAGCAACAACGATTGTAACGCACATTATTGCAAACTTTGCATGGCCAGGCATGATATGTTAGTCGATCTGTGTTAAAGGATTTTACTACAGAATAAACATCAGATAGAGTTCCATTTCTTGTAGCTGTGTCTGTATTGTCGTAAATATACACTGAATGTACCCAATAAAGAACCGGAAAAGAGAAGAAGAAGAAGAAAATTATAATGAGACAAATAGAAATTAGATCGTGTTGGATAATGACATTTAGGGTAAGATTACACGATATTAGTTAGTATACTTATATAATGACGACATAATAAGAGGATTGTACTCACAATGATCAACACCCACCATCAAATGAAATTGAATCCACTCTCTCAAGCGTTGAGCACTATCTGAAATATTATCCTCGTCACCTCGACGGGAGTAAGACGATGAAGTCCACGTACAGGCCACTAGCCGGTACGGCTTTTCTTCTCTTTTTATTGCAGAATGATTTGTTTTAGCATTAATAGTTGATAGTTTCTGGTTTTGTACTCGTTCATGCGAATCAAAATTATGACGACGATCATGACGTCGACAAATCGGTAAATTTTGCCATCTACCAGCGTCATCTATTGGAGGAATAACATACTTACTACCAAATAATTCTGTAAGATCTATTTTTTCGCTCGTTTTAAATTTCTTCAGACCAGTTTGTTCATATGTCAAAAGATAATCTTTCTGTCGAGGCGGGGTCCGTATAGGAATCAAATCAACATACAGTGCGGGTTGCTCATAGAAAGCCTTATTATTATCATTATTATTGTTATTTTTAATATTAGCAGTAGTAGTAGTTGACGATTCTGATTCTGATTCAGATGATTGCAACAATAACAAAGATTGGAATTCACTCGGTACAGGACAAGAGAACATTAATTGACTCAACCAGAACAACCCATTGTCTCTCCCTTTCGTGTCGTACATTGAATGTTCCCCCTTCCTCCATGTAACAAATTCGTAATCAAATGGAAATACAGAAAGCGTAGTAATTGTGATATTTCCATGATGGAATCGACACTGAAATCGTGTAGCATTATGAGTAGCTTCCTGGAATGACGTAGCTAATCGATAGTTTGTTTCTGTTGTTGTTCTTGCTGTTGCTGCTGCTGCTATTCCAGCAGTCTGATTTTGTTGTTGAACGGTTGTCGTTATTTCTTCAACAACAATAGGTATTTTTTGAAATAGACTAACTTGTGGTTCCCAAAACTTCATAGTTTGTATATGATCAACTCCGGTATCACATTTCCGTCGATTCTGAGCAACAAATTGAATGTATTTCCCATCCAACGAATGAAAGTAATCATGTATCCATGGAAGATATGGATCTTCTAATGGAAAATTATCAATTGGAAAATTTTGCATCAAAGTCGAACAATTATTCGTATCTGGAAATGTCACCGATCGAAGGATTGATGCCGATGTATTCCGTATCAATACAATGTTATCATCTTCTTTTCTTTTTTCTGTCAGAAATACAGATCCCGGTGGCTCCAAATAAGCAGTCAAAACAAGATTATTGTGATTGGCTGTTGACATTGTTGCAGTTGTTGTAGATATATCATTTTCTTTCTTTATGTCCACAACATTCGTTGTTATATCCGTATGTGCGAGAATCTGTGCGGTCGTAGGGTCGTCGTGTTGAGATTGTTGTTGAGATTGTTGTAGAGATTGTTGTTGAGATTGTTGAGATGTTGTTGTTGTTGTGTTGTTGTTCTTGAATGATTCCAAATGTTGTTCAATTATTGTTGGCTGTTGTGAACGTGGTGGTGGTCCGTGTCCGATTTCTGATGATTCTTTTGTAGGTAAATAATCCAAATGAAGATAATATGGTGGCAGGAATATGATCACAACAACGAAGATGTATAATACATATCGTCGAAACGCATTATTGTTTTTGTTGCGTGGTTTATTACTTTTCGTTTTCGTGTTGCTTTTCGTAGCGCCTTTCTTATTGTTAACGTCGAAAGAAGAAACATGCATCGTCTGGTTATACTTCTTCGCCATTATCAAGCAGAAGTAATATCGACTTCGACGGCTACTACAGACTTCTTTGTCGCTCGCCTCTCGGCATGAGAAGGTACGGAAAAATCTCTTGCAGCTAGATACAGAAAATAGAAAATCCCTAGCTATTATATCTACGGTAGTTCAGAGTTCAGAGAAAGAGAGATGATAATAGGTGCTGTCTTCATCATATTGTATGACTGACTCACTCGACTCATTACATTTTGTAACGAAACGTAATTTTTTTAGATCTACTAATTGAATTTCTCGTTTGTCGGGAAATAATTACTTAAGGAGGGATTATTTATACACGTCTCGACACCTACCACAAAAATAAAACATTTACGAACACCGCCACACACAAAGACAAAGTGTGTGCATCCATCAAATCAACAAATGAAAATCATATTCCTTCATACTAAACTGAACTTACAAGTATCATACCGTTACTTAATGAATTCCAGTACCTTCTACGCCAATTGACCATAAAGCCTTACTGTACTGGCACTTAGAAACTACCTCGTATTAGACTATGACGACGAGAATACGAAACCATGGCTACTAATATCTTCCGTCGACTACGTTTAATGGATACAAGTAATATTACGACGGCGTCTTTTTTTGCTTCGTTTGGTACTATAGTAGCAATTTCTCCCATTGTTGTATGGGCTCATGATAGTTTCTTTTCTATCTGTAGGATTCGAGGAAAGTCTATGGAACCTACACTTTATTGTGGTGACATCGTTGTTGTTCGGAAATCGGATGGGTTTTGGCAACGATGGACACGACCTTTAATACAAGATGAAAAAGAAAAAGAAGGAACAAAGGGCAAAAAACAACCAGATAATACGAATTATAGTAATAATGAATGGGCTATCGAAAGAGGAAAAATACTAGCATTTGAAAAAGATTATTGTAATTCAAATGGTTCCATTGGGTTGTTTCGAAAACCTCCCACACCTATCAATGGTGATATTGTTGTATATAAAAATCCTGAGAAATATCCTGACCAATGGAATATTAAAAGAGTCATTGCAATTGGTGGACAAACTGTACGTACGAACAAAAATAATCCATCACTACAAAAAACGAAAGAAGAAGAAGAAGTAATTGTTGAATCGAATTGGGTATTTAAAGAATCAGTTAAGAATGTTATCAACTCATACGTGCCGCCATACTATATATGGGTTGAAGGTGATAATCGATCCAATTCAAGAGATAGTCGTTACAAAAATCATGGTCCTGTCAGCAAGAAATTACTTGTTGGAATTGCAGAATTTAGGGTATGGCCACCATGGAGAATGGGAAAAATAGATTAAAGTCAACAATGCACAACAAATAAACAATAACAAAACCATGACCGAACAAAACAAAAACGCATTTTATGAAAGAAATTATAATACCTCTACTTGCTTGTTGTTGCACTACGATGCTAATCTATTTAATGTAATTGATACCACAGCCGATATCTTTGTCTTATTGTAGTAGCACATCAGCCATATTTTCACAAAGATACACTCCCATTAAGATAAATCCAATACCATTTAGCAAATAAGATCACTGTATCATGCACTCATTCTACCAAAAAAAAAAAGCTTACATCAGCCTGCTACAGTAGTATGAGATTGTTCACCAAAGCACTCATCATACATCTTTTTTGTCTTCTCTTCACGAACATGCATACATTAAAAAATTTTAGCTTCTATCTACAGTACTACAAATAAAAGATCATTAAATCACCAGTCGAGTCACGAGTCATTTTTTGTTAAATAACTTCTGCGTCATCATCTCCTAACTAAATTAACGAAATGGAATTTGACAGATGACACAAACAGGAGAAAGAACAATCTGATCAACGCGCTCGTAAATCCTTCGCTTCGACAAAAAGGCATCAACACAAAGCTTCAAAAAATAATTATTTTCGCATTTGTTCTGCGAATTAACCCTTCTCATCTTAACAATGCCAAGATTATACATACTGTCACAAGAAAAGTCCATCACAGTTCTCATATATAATATCTCTTCGACGTCAACAATATAAATAAATAATCTATCCCTTCTCCCTGATTTATCTCGCATTCAGTTCTGTTATTAATACCTTCTATTTGATCTCTTCAAAGAACATTTAGTGCAGTCGTTGACAACAATGATGATCCATACCCAATTAGCCACATGTTTCACCCTTCTTCACTTTGCAGGAACAACCTCGTCTATTGTTGGTTTCATTATCCCGAAGACACAATGTATAGTGGTAACACTGCATTACGAACAAAGAATTCAGACCGTGCTCGAACAGAACGAATTTTAGAAGAATCTATGGGCGATGACTGGCGTCTATTCCGTGCCAAGTTGGTAGCTCAAGAGAAGGCAGAAAAATTATCAGAGAAAGGGAACAAATCGCATAAATCAAACTCATCATCATCGCCATCCTCTTCAGAAAAACAACCTTCCTCCTCATCGTTTCCACCAACACCACTATCATCATCGCCATCTTCTCCAACTCAGGAGGAAGAACTTGTAAAGCAAGGGCAGCTTAGTGATTTGTTTGGTGCTGCTATTTCGAATATATTCAAATCTGGTTCTCATCATAAGGGAACAACGAAGGAATCGGACGAAAACATATACCGTGGAGATTCAATTGGACGCGGTGTTCTACATTCTGATCTTATGTACCAAGATCCATTCGTGTCAGCTGGTGAACTTCCTATTCATATCAAACCAAAACAGTACGCACCTGTCAACAAGCATCGATGGGCACATGAAATCGACCACATCGAACCTGGTTGTGTCTTAATTGCAAATGAAAAACTTGGAGGTGTATTTCATCAAACTATTATATTGATTGTAGATCATCATGAAAAAACTGGAACAACTGGAGTTGTTATCAATCGGTAAGTCTTTACAACAGAATATATTGAAATCGAAGTCGGATTAGATTAGATTAGATTAAATAAATAAATAGCATCGACCATGCTTTCTGATTAATTTCTCGATAACGTTGATTTCTTACCTTTTTTCTTCCTTACTACTTCCTTCGCCTTGCCCTCTATCGTTCAGTCCCTTCGAAGAAGATGTTATGAAGATTGCCTCTGAACAACAAACGAATCTTGATATTTCTCTTAAACTTGCCTTCACCTCATCTCCAGTCACATACGGAGGGCCCGTTTTAACGGAAGATTTTTCCGTCCTTCATGGGTTTGGTCACGTTGAAGGTTCAAAGAAAATAGCCCCCGGTGTTTTTATTGGAGGCTCAGAAGAGCTCATGAATGAAGTTCGGATATCACGATTTGATCCACGGCATGCACTTTTCATTAAGGGCCATGCTGCTTGGGTAACGGGACAACTAGAACGTGAAATTCAGAAAGATGTTTGGTACGTTGCGTCTGCCTCGTCAGACTTTATGTTGCGGTATGCAGGTGCTCCTACTACCGAAGAAGACGATGTTGAAGATTTATGGGTTGACATTTTGAATTGTATGGGAGACAATTACGCAGAAATTGCCAAAAAGCATGGTGGTCGTGGGGACCGACGAATAATGCCCTAACAAATGCATGTTCCATACACGTTAAAGTTCGTGAAAAACGAAATTGAAATTAGATATGTATCATTAGTCGGCCATTTTCCAGTAACTTTATATACAGCCGAACAAAAGGAATAAAAGAATAAATCACCCATCACCGTAATTCATTATAGCACTGTTTTATTATTACACTATGAACACTTCACGCACACAATGTATTATCTCTCTCTCTCTCTCTCTCTATTCATATATTGAACACATACGTTAGCTAATAGCAATCCTATTATAGGTTACAAATCACAGCCTTATTTTTAGTAATATTTACTTCATAAAATCTAAAAAATAATCTAAATTGTAATCTAGTGATTCTTAAAAGGAAATTCCTCTCCTTCTTCTTCTTCTTCTTTCCCATCGCTAGAGTCTAAATTAATATTTTCTTGCCTTTTGCATTGACAATTAATGCTGAATAGTATTGATGAAGTAAGATATGAACTCATGATAGTATTGCTACTGTATTTCTGTCTTGTCGTTATGGCGGGGAGGGGAAGTCAAACGGGGGCGAAATAAATTTCTAGCCTCCCGGCGCGCGAGCGTGGCGGGGCCGGAAGTTACCGTTACTTTTTCTCGTGATTAAAATTCTTTGATAGGATCAAGGATGAGAAACTATTATCGATTATCGCTGCGATTACGATAGGTGTCAATTCTATCATTCGCAATACTCTCCTCATCAAGACTTTTTTAAGTGAAGGGTAGTTCGTGTTCAGAGAAAAGTCATTAATTCCAAGAAACGTGAAGCCAATATTTCCTTCGTTCGACTGCCTTATTTTAAATAATCTCGTTATGGAACAATTCAAAACAGAAGATACGATCGGCACTCGAGAGCGATCAAGGACGATGCTAACTCCCGAAACTAATAAACGATCAAAAACAGTATCAATTGTCCCTCCTCCTGCAGTAGTAGTCTATCCTAAAATGGTTCCGGTCCCCTCTCAAAGAGCGATTAGTGCTTTGTACAGAGTAACCATCGTCGAAGAAGAAGAAGTATCAACACCCACTACGTCGTCGAATCATTTAAATAAAAATTACAATGATCAATTATACTTGAAACCAGCTGGTGTGCTTTCTTTTGACCAGATTTTGTTACCGGCCTTGGGTCTGGAGGAAGAAAACGCGTTGAAAAAAGTTCAAGCCAAAGTCCAGCGTGATTCTCCAGAATACAAGTTCGTGATGGAAAATTGTCGAAGATTGATCCGTGAAAGTATTCGTGGCGCAACATCTGCTGTACAGTCGTCTCGCACGAAACGTATTGAACATCAACAAGAAAGGCGACAACAGCAACTAATAGAAATCCAACAGGCACGGAAGACTCGTCAACGGATGCGTGAAGAAGAAACAGATCGTCAAAGGAAGGAGCAGCTTCGAAAAAAGGAAATCTTGCGAGCTGAAAAGAAACGATATCTAGCACGAGAGCATCCAAGGAATCAGGAACTATGGAAGGAGGTTGTCTTCCTGACCTCTTCAGTAGCTCAATTAGAGCGAGAAGAACGCATGTGGATTCAAATAGAGCAAGACGTTATTCAGTTGGTGGGAAAAAGCAATATCCTCGGAATAGGAAAAGAAAATCAAGAGCAATCCAAGGAAAATTTAAACCAGAAGTATAACAAAAAAGGGTCACCATTGTCATCAGATGCCATCCTCATTGGAGCTCAGAAGGATCCGCTTCAAATCGAAACAGAGGAAAAGGTAAAAGACATCGTATTAGCATCAACTCGTATTCAAAAGGGTTTGGGTATGGTTCTAAACCTATTAGAGGATTCTGAAGTAGTACGAAAAGAACTCTATGAAAAGTACAGAAAAGATCATGTATTCCGTGGGTATCAAGCAGTAGATAATCCAAGAAGTATGATTCGTTTCTTGAGTCAGAGCCAAGATGATTTCTAGACTTTTTGTGAAAGAGAGAGATTCAGTATAATTACATTGATTTAATTTGCTTTAAAAACTTCTAGGGGAACATTTTTTACAATTACTGAATGCAATCTTCTTCTAGCAATGCATATCGGAACATTAATAGTCTATTCTCCTTTCATTTAGAAAAGATGTAACTCGAAGGAGCGTATTGTATAACTCCACGATTTAAAAAATATCGTGGGAAACATACTACTATTCCTTAAAGTGCTCCTGGTAGATAACCAACTCAAGAGCACCTTCTCATTGAGAAAACGACGGTATCTATATACTAAATATTGTGCTTTCAACGTCGATCTCTGCGCTTCTGATGCCGACTAAGTTTTCGGGCATAAATGGCTACATTGTAGTTTGAGTGGTGTTTCAATACTTTCGTAGTTGCAGTATACATAACGTACTGTTCTATTCATTGTATTGAATTTTCCCAAGCAATGTCATGCACGTAGAGAAACAAAGAATAGTATATACCGGAAAACACAGAATATGGGTGCGATTGATATTATGGGGGCTTGATACGAGAGATTGGCATATTTGTTTCCATACTATATTTTTGATTTCTGAAACAAATCAAAAACAATTGAGTAAAGAAATAATAGTATTATGATATTCAATATCGGCTATGAAGTTATAAAGGAACCGAGTATTTTTAAAAAAACAAAGATCATATCATAGAGACACGTATTATTTGTCGATGTTTCTCATTTTTCTCGTCTTAGGATCTAGTACCCAAGTCCCCGAACCCGAAGACCGCGAACTCCATGGTTTCGGTGGTGCCTTAGCTGGTATTTTATCGTAGTTTGGTCGGTAGTATCTTGTAGAGAAATAGATCATAGTAGAAAAAAAGACAAAGTATAGTGTGATTGATATTATAGGGACTGTGAGAGATTGACGTATTTGTTTCCCTAATGTATTTTTGATTTTTGAAACAAAACAAAAACAATCGAGTAAAGGAATAAAAGTTTTGGGAAATCGTATAATAACATGATAATCAAGATCTATATATGAAGTTATAAAGACCAAGATAGAACTTTTTTTCATACCACCTTACCATTGTACCGTGAACTCCATGGTTTTGGTGCCGTACTTTCGTCGTTGATTCCGTCGGTACTATCAGATGTCGTTGATGGGGGCGGTAATTCATCCGCCCACATATTATACATACTATCGATCATACATTCCGCATCTTCGTCGTCACTATCACATTCTGCCACTTTGTCATCCTCGACAACACTGAGATCGTATCCACCAGCTATGAAATCTACTACACAATCTTCAACATCATTTCATTTTCTCCTTCAAAATTACATAAGTCTACAATTGCACTTTCATGACGTTCTAAAATGTTTGTCCCACGAACAACCTGCAATGTTAACGGATCTTCAACTGGAATTGCCGATACTAATCGTTTGCTATATAAATTAATTGATCCAATCCGTTTGTAGGTTCCGGAAAAAGTAATATTATAACACCACCATCCATAGTAGAAGAAGAAGAAAAGAATTAGGTATAATTCAAATGGGAGAATAGATAACTTCAATTTTTTCGCTTTCCACGGATAAAAAAATAAAAAAATCACTTTTATATTCCACTTACATCTTCTCAACACTAGCACCAAGTACATCAGTCAATTGTCCAAATGTTCCAGTCACTCCTACCACAACATCCCCGACTTGCAATCCTGCATTTGCTGCAGAACCTTTATCGGTAAGCTTACTGATGAATATATAATCATCTTCGTCTCTATACTTTCTTCAACGGTACAACCTAACGGTTGATGATCCACCATCTCAATCGTTAGAATTTCACCGTCCGGAAAGATATCTCCAACTCGAGAAGTAAATTCTAGAGTAACAACATTATTGCTTATATTATTATTTGTAGCAGCAGCAAGTGGGCCATAGGATGACGACGTGAATATTCTCGTCGTTGTATATTACCGTTAGTTATTGATTGTCCTATCGTTGTCTTTCGCGTCGTTTTGCTGTTTCTGTTCTCTCCCATGATGCCAAAGATATTGACGACGAAAGTGTAGTGGTTATTGGTGGAACGAACGACAATACCACCATACCATCATTATTTGTTAAGAAAAGACAAATAAGAACGATTGAAATTATCCATTGATCTGACATTCTGAAAGCTGTTGTTTGCTATGGTTGGTATTGGAAACAAATAATGACGGAAGGTAGTATGATGTTGATTGCATAGAAGCTTTAATTAAGCTTACCGACAACTCAAGATTTTGTGATGAAAATTGAATAAGAACGACGAAGGCAGTGTTTTCTTTTTTCTTCTTTATTCTTATTCACTCCGTCGTTCGTGTCGTCGTGGTGAAGAAAAACGCGAATTCGAATGAATAGAAATGTCCACTACTGTATTGAACTATTTACGCCAATACTACTTCAAGTAAGAGTAGAAATATCGTGAGCTGGCAAGACTCGAGTGCAAGCACATACTCGTGATTGAGACAAAAATCATCTATATATTAGTTCATTTTTCACTAACTTACTGTACAACATTATTCATCGACGCCATTTTCAATTTTCATAAAAGATATAGCATTCATTGATCAAATCTTTTACAATGCATGATAATAGTCAATTTATGATTGTGCTATATACCTGGTGCTGCCTGCTACATACTAAGGTTTTTTATCACGAGGATCAATAGTCTACATTAATTTTGTATGACCATTGTACTAAAAATATTGCAGTTGATCTACCAAAATTCAGCATCACTACTTCGAAGTATTGTGATAATAGTAGTAGTAGTGATAGTAGTAGTACACGGGTATTGTATCAGCAGGATTTTATAGTCGTTACTCATAAGGAATAACTAACTATTCATACACCATATTGCACTATTTCAATTCATTTCATTCAGGGCTTCGGTTTTGGTAGGTCTGTCCATACAAATGATTGAAAAACTCTTGGATCAAAATCAGCCATAGCATCATCCCATCGATTGTGTTCAATGTATTTTACATTACTGTCGGAAAATTTACATGCGCTGTAATTTTCTAGATGGACCTTGAGAGCATCCAATGAATGACATCTCGTACGGCTTCCACGTCCATTGCATGTGGGTAAAGAATCGATCATATCATATACTGCATCATTTGCATTTTTAGGATACTTTACAATACTAATGACATGTTCCCGGAAGAAGATAGTTGCACCTGATTTGTATTGGGTTGTCTTACCTGGTTCCCCTTGCAGTAGATTAATTAGATCACCTAAGTGTGTTGGATTGGTAATATTTCCACCTGCAACTCCAGCAAATTTGTGTTGATACAGCAATTTGTGATCTACCATATAATCATGAACATCCGATGGAATAATGAGAGATGCAAAACCAAGATCAAGTTTCTTCCGAATTGCACTAAGTAACGGTACACAATCGCTATCGATTATAGACTGGATTTGCGCTGCACTAATCCCTCCATGTGATTCCATATGATTAGATACAACACATGCAGAAATTACAGTGCAACCATTGGTCGAACCACTAACACGTCCCTGGTAGGTACGGAGGGGGGAAATTTGAATTTTCCCTTCCTGTTGGTATTTTCTATGCTTCGCCTTAATATGCGTAATATGTTGTCGAATAGGAAGTTGCTGTTTTTTCTTTGTCTGATTGATAACTTGGTCGTATGATGGTGCTGAAGGCTGTTTCAGTTCTGTTGTTGAAATTGTTGTTGATGTCGACGAATTTCCCATAGAAGGCCCAAAATAGGATGAGCTCTTGAGAATTGAATTGTAACTAGGTGGATGGAAATTATTTTTGTTTTGATTTTCTTTACCTTCGTTTGATGGGGGAAGTAAAGGCGGAGGAAGGAGATCGTTCGTTGATGAATCTGAACTTATCTGTGAGAGTAGATGCCCATCAGGTTCGGCTGGCAAATGATGCTTTGGCATTTGATGGACACCCTGTGGTTGACTTAAACGTTGCAATTTTGCTAGAGCAGACTCTTCGAGACTTATAGAAGAGACACCAACGGAAGATATCTTTTGCTTTTCGATCCTCTTCTGTAGATCATCTATTCGTTTCTCCTCGAGCTCTCGTTGTTTCTTTATTTGTTCTTCCTTCTGCCTCGCAATAAGAGCAAGCATTTTTTGCTTCCTTTCAACCTCCTCTGCATCCATCAACTCTTTAATACGCTCCAGCTTAATCAACACATCATCTACTCGTTTATTGGATTGGTTTCTTCGGGATTCGAATGTTTTAGCACGATAATAATCATGTTTGGCAATCCCATCTACACAAAAGGTACAATATCGTCTCCCAAACACGTACGCATTGTCGAGATGCTGACTCTCATACGACAACTCAAAAGTTTGTAGTAACTTGTCCGAAGCATCGTAGTATCGTTCTATTGAGAAGAAATTGCTTACCTCCGGTATTGTACCGGCATCGCGCAATATTTGTCGACGATCATAACTCGGGCTATTTGTATCGGGACCTTCAACCATAGTTGGTAAAATTTCCTTCTTTTCCGGTCTTGTTTAGATTCCTATGATGGGCAACGGTACTGCTGATTTGATCACAGAGTTCAAATCGGTCTCGTTACACCAGTATATGCAAGACTTGTTTTTACGTAGGATGATAATATTTTATCTCTTTCTCGACTATTGAATTATCTACTGTATTCTATCATTCGACTCTCGTAAATTGTGGCAGATATCAAGCGATTGTTTAAAGTGGAAAAGAGACCTATCGACTTATCGTAACCATTCGGATCACTTCCCATAGCCAACATATACACCTCTCAATCAAGTAGTATTCAATATGTCAATTCAACACAAAATCACAAAATGTGCAATTAAATTACGCGAAAGCAAATTTTTGGAGTCGTGCAGAAAAACACGAGTTGCTTATTCTGCGTTACTGTAAGGGGGAATGGATTCCTTCCAGTCACGGACTGAAAGCATATTATGAACATTATCACTACTAGTACTATTAGATCACAACTTTAGTTTCGCCATTAGTACTAATCTGCTCTATTATGTGTAGTCTAGTGTAGATTCATAGGGTACGACAGCATCCCACACGCTAGGACATGATCCGTTACTAAACATGCAGAATTTGAAACATAATCCGGATATATCTGGAATATGTGGTCATCATGACTTTTTACCTAATTATATGCGTCCAAAACTTATTGATACAACAAATGAGTTTAGAGAGATATCAACACTATCAAACGTAAATGTAAATAGAGAAGATAAACATTATTGTAAAGCTGCCTTTAATGTATGACAAAAAATTATTTGAGTTAGTATTTTTATCAAATATAATCTTGACCTTTTGTTGACGACGAGCGCGATGAAGCAAGAGTTGCTTCAATAGCACTAGCCTTGCCTTCCACTGCTCCAAACAAAGCATCGCCAAGCTCTAGATTTCCCTCTTCAAGTGCTAAGTCACCCTTCACAACATCACGGAACATTTCTAGAGACCACTTCATTATCTTATTTCGTAAAAAGTCCTCAACTACAGTTCCGCGAAAGAGGCTGGACAGTAGGCGAGGTGCAACAAATGCCATCCGTACTTTCATCGAGCAGGAACCATTGGAATTTTTATCTCCAGGAGTAGGAACAAATTCGACAATACCCTTGTTTTTAACACCACTTGTTGATTCCCACCGAATGCCCTTATATGGCGAGTCAACAAGCTCGGACTCTGCACGCCATCGAAAGTTAACGCCACGAACTCGAAGAGTCCATTCTGTTTCTTTGCCATTGTCCGTATATGCAACTGATGCTAGCCATGGGGACCAACGAGGTTGTTGGGGTAAATCAGTGAATCGGGCGCAAGCAATATCAGCATTAAATGGAAGAGGAAGCGATGCCACTAAAACAATATCACGTCCGGTACTACTTGCAGAAGTAGATGCCTCGAATTCATCCATCATGAACAAGTTGGTACCGTTCGCATTTGATGGCGATGCAGACGTCTCCAAGGCTGACAAATCAAATCTCGTAGTGGATTCTTCTGGAGCAGGTAAAGTAGGAGAAAGGATGGCCGAAGAAACAGATTGAATTTCGTCCAAACCCAAGCCAAAGAATGCCCGAGACAGGGAAGCAACATTCAAGATTCCTTTTTGGCTAACATAAGATCCAAACGACGGCGATATGCTGTCACTGGACATCATATCGAAAGTGCTCAAACCATGTGGATACCGACTAGCACCTATCTTGTTTGGGGATGCATCTGAAACAGTACCTAAGAATGAAGCATAGGCGAGACCAATGCCAGAGTCAAATGATGAAGTGAAGACAGCACCAATTCCTAATTCAGCTCGAGCAAATCGAGCAACACGAAGGGACATCTCTAGACCCAAGAGCGAAGGCTTCAAAATGATCGCCGCACAACCTCTGGAGCTTTCGCCAAAGACCCCCAATAAATTCGCAGCTACCGCTGAAAAATCGTTGTGATGAATCTCCAATAAATCATAAACACTCTCGTCCAATGCGTATGGTATAAAATTCTCATTGAAAGAACGCTCCAATGCAGCTACCTGGTTTTCTAGAGACCAAAGTCCATCCTCTTCAATCTGTTTTTCGAGCGGTTCTTCGATGTATTCCAATTTTAAATCGATAGATATATTTTCCATTGTCTTCACGGCTTTTGCAAACTTAGCGAATGATGATTGATTAAACCCTCTATTTGCATCAGCTCGAATCATGCCAGTGTCTCTGTCAATATTAAGAAGAGTACTTCTCAATGCTTGTATATCTACCGATAGAGGTTGATGGCCAATTTTCACCTTCCAAGAAGAGTACATCTTTTTTTCATCATAAACGCCGAAAGAAGTGGGCAGAGATTCCCGGCTACGTGTGGTAAGGCCATTCAAGGGTAGAGTAGAAATTTGAGAAGAGACACTATGAGCATTCGGAGCATTTAAAACTAATGCTTGATGGATTGGAGTACGTAATTTGGAAGAAGATAGCGATAGAATCGCCATTTCCAAACCAGACCGAACAGAAGGTAGTAGTCTATCAACCTCTAAAACAGAAGAGAATGATGAAATACAGTCTTCAAGGGCCCCATCTAATGCAAGAATTTGTGCCGCATCAAAAGACGGAAGAGCTTCTGAATTGATTTTCGACAGTTTGTTGGCAATGTATTCAACTTGATATCCCACTTCTTCAAAAGATTCCATATGGAGCCCATCGAGAGGACTTACTTCACCTACGCCGACCTGTAAACCATCCTTTGACGTCACTTGGACAACAAATCCCAAGCGCTGCTTTAACCCGACAGCATCATTTGCCTTTGCTTGCAATCCCCATCCAACGCCCAAAACCCCTTGATTTTCTGCCCCTTCGTCAAAAAGATTTATACTGAAAGATTCGAAATCTAATGATCCGATGGATATCATTGAAGGTGCTTCAGTTTCTTGAATTCTGGGGCTTAAATTCGTTTTCTCTATACTAGAAATAAAGCTTGTTTCCCAGATTTTTGTATGTAAGCTTGTTTCCCAGATTTTTGTATTGTCTTGAATGAAAGGATGGATTTCGTCATTCTGCTTTGACAAAAAGGTATTCATAGCCACTGCTACATCCTCGGCAGCTTCAACAAGGAGAGCGTGTCCTTTTCCAGGAACTTCAATGTAACCCAAAGATGGTTCAATGTCAAACCATTGTCTTCCTAAAGTGCAATATTTCCTATCACGTTCTCCAACAATATATAACGCATTCTCTGCATTCACTCCTCGCCAATCCTCGCTGCTACATCTAGGTGGAGAACATTGCCTTAATACCGCAGCAATATCTTGGCCCCTCGTGGATAATGTCTCAATGCGTCTTTCAATCATGTCGCAATATGCAGATTCTTGCATTCTCAGCTCTCCCCATAATGGAGCTCCGTACCAACGGCTTAAAAGGTCTGACCAGATTACAGCGGCTTCGTCGGGAGAAGCAGATCTTAGGGAACCACGATTAGCTAGATTCTCAATTTCACTTGCCCATCTTTCGTCTTTGAGGAGTCGCTCAATATTTGTATACTTTAGGTCATCTCCTAATTGAGCACGTGTGCCAACTACTTCTCCAGGGTATGTTGATACCAATATCATTTTTGTTTCCTCGTTGACGATATTAGCATCAGCAGCATTATCCTTCTCGGATTGAATCATTGATAAGCGTTTCATCGCCAGAGCTACCCTTCCACCAAGACTATAACCAGCCAAAGCATCAATACTTTCAACTCCATGAGACTTTAACGTTTGGCATACTGCAAGAGCAATGTCATCTAGGCTGAGACCTTTGCTTGAATGGCTATCACTGTAGTCAACCAATTCCAATGCATCTTGAATGGATGTCACGTGCGAGGATCCCCGCAGCTTTGAATCTCCGTGACCGGGCAAATCAACATTAAAAATTGACCATTCGTCTGATAAAGATTGAATTAAGTTTGATTCCACAGCCTTCCATTCTGTTTTGTCGCCCATCCATCCATGAAGTAAGACTAGACTTTTCGTTCCTAAATTTGTACTACGAGTCCCATCTACTATACCAGCTCTGGAGTGTTTCAGGGGTAGTAATTCAAATTCATTTGCCACAGATGTATCAGCAGTTAAAATTCTTGAGATGAATTTGTTTACAAGAGCAGATATCGTACTATGGATAACAACATTCTTCTCGCGTGGCGCAACCATAACTTCAATTATCGAGGGATCCTCGCTAGAACCTGCCTTAAGGCAGGCATCCTTCAACGAAACCAAGCTTTCGACTCTTGAGAACGAAATATCGAATGCCTCGGCGGCTTTTTCAAATGAGAAAGTATTTGTCGGTGTCCCAAAAAACTCTTCGAAGCCAACTTCTTTATGTTTTGCGATTGGTAAGAAGGAGAATATTCCTCCGCCATCATTATTCAGCACGATAGTTGTGAGCGGGTTGTTTTTCTTCGATTGGTTGTCCTTTGCGCTTTGACCAGCTCGTAGGGCATGTAACGCATTTATATCATGCAATGCAGCAACATCTCCGATCAATAATAACGTAGGCCAACCAGTGGAGTCAGCGAAGCCAGCAGCTGATGATATAATTCCATCTATTCCACTAGCACCTCTATTGATACCTATGTCTGCGAGATTTGATTTTTGCTGAGGTGAGGTTGGATAAAGAAATGCTTCAGAATCTCGTACAGGCATAGAGTTGGAGAGGAACAAATTGAATAGGGACGAATCGTGAAACGTATCGTTTGTGAAAATATGGGATAATTTCATAACAACTTCTGGTTCAGTCAATTCGTGAAAATCCGGATCCTCTGCTTTCATACTCTCAACAGCCTTTTCCACCATCGTCGGCATCTCTTCCTGTAGCATGCGTCCTAGATTAACCACCGGAGCAAGTTGACTGCCAAGCAAAACATTTTGTTGATTGTCTAATACTTCCATTGCTTCTATCAGAAAGGAATCGATATCAGAATCGATGATATGAGATAAAGTGTAATCAGGATTATAACGCTCCTGTGGATGATGCGGGTGAACAAGTACGTGACTCAAAGGTTCTTCTAGTAGTGTTTGCTTGATGATCTTGGGAATTTCCGTTGATATTAAAGGTGCTCCAAGCTGAATAATTAGATCAGGTTTTAAGTTGTTCTGAACCAAAGAACATCGCAACAGATGCTCTGCAAAAGGCACAACAGCAGAGCTTTCAAACCTAAGGTTTCCAGATTGAACACCAGCAAATATCGGATAACCGATAGAAAGTGCGAAGTTGGATATAAGTTGCACTGTCCGTGAAAGACCGCTGTCTTGATTATCCCTAGTAGGTTTACGGATATTTCCGACAACGATTATACCACGTTTTGATTCACTAATTTGACGGATCGTCTCCATCAATGATATAGGATCCAAGTTCCCACGGGCAGAAGATGATTTAAGCCACCGATCTCCGCCCAGAGACCATTTCTGAAACCCTGCAGCATCAGTAAAGCGCAACGAGTCAAATTTTGTAACAGAATCCACACGGTTATCATTTCGGATTGGACCAGCATCGGGTGCCAAATTCTCTCGAAACTGCACGTTCAGATGAACTGGACCCAGTGAGCGTCGAGACAGGTTAACACCAAATGCTGCGTCCGCTAAGGCGACTGATATAGGAACATCATCATGAGGAGGTAAAATATCTCGAAACCATCGTACGTATGACCCCGAAAATATCTTCACTTGATCGATAGCTTGATTGGCTCCAGTATTGCGATTTTCGTAAGGTCTATCAGCAGTCACTACTAATAACGGAACAGCATCCATACCAGCTTCAATGATGGCAGGATACAAATTAGCAACAGCTGTTCCACTTGATGTAATAACAGCTGCAGGTCGCCCTGAGCCTCGACCATAGCCCAATGCTCGAAACCCAGCTCCTCGTTCATCAAGAATGCTCATGGCACTGACAACACCAATATTAGAGCGCACTACCTTGGCAATGGCGGCTACCAATGGTGTTGACCGCGATCCCGGGCAGATATAAAATTGGGTTATTCCGTTACGTACCAATTCCTCCACGAACGCTGTACTCCAAGCAATATTTGGATTCTGAGCACTTTGAAGAGTGAAGGGTGACTGAGGAAAGATTGAAGATACTACAGCCAGCTTAGAAGAGGTTTCCGACCATTCACCTTGCGCTGTCGATCCAGGAACAATACCAGCACCTGCATAGACATATACGCTTGGTCTCGTACTACTAGATTCAATATTAGTAGAAGACAAATCAAATCGATTCAATGGTTGATTACCACGTGATATTAGACCCGAACGAATTGCTACGACAATTTCAGCTTCTTCGCGGCCTACAAAACCAACAGGTCCGGCGTAATAACCTCGATCAAAGGCGATGCTCTCATGTTGACGAATAAAGTCTAGGGCAGGATCTTTTGGATATCCTCCTACTGCTGGTGTAGGATGAAGTGCTGTTAAAAGATGTCGAATGACATCTTTCACGACGGCTGAAGAAGATAATTGAAATTGGAATTGTTGGCAAATATGTTGCAGATGACGCAGCCGTCGCACGTAGTATCTTCCCTTCATTGTACCAACCCTCTCGATGGTGTCATCATTTTTGGAATAATTCTCTCCTGATATATCGTTGCTATTATGCTCTTGGATTATATTGTTACTTGTATTAATCCACCCTCTTTCAATTAACTCATCAAAGGCTTCCGTGATAAATCTCCCAGTAATTTTATTTTCTGACTGGTCTTTGGCTGATGCAAACAGTTGTCGGGAGAGTTCCTGATCAGCTTGTGGAGTTGAGCCTCTCGGTCGAGTCCCCGCAAGGGCTTCCGAGACGACCCTCGTCGTTTTATCACTGGAATATTCCCCATTTGATGAAGGCGACGATGAAACAACTTGAAAGAGACGTTCAGGGGAACATCCAAAAAATTCGTAGTCTCCATTGATATCCGGACATATGTATATAAGGTGACCACCTGGCTGACTGGCAAATTTCCACTTTCGCAGTATATCTAAGGCTCGGACGTTGTCTTTAGCCGACTGGTCGAATTGCAAGTCAAGCCGTCGGGCCAAAACGACCTTTTCCAATAAAGCCGTATCGTCTTCGCCTACTTGGTCATTGTCGTTTGTAGTAATGTTATTATTATTATCTGTGTTATTGAAGGAGGAATATTCTTGCACCTTTTTCGTCCGTGAAAACTCTAGCAAGGCAGCTTCTACACCACTTTCGTCAACTTCTTGACCGTCTTGGGATGACGTAGTTGATTCTGATTCCAACGTTCTAGTATTTGTAGAAGATAATAATCGTGGCCGCACCCGTCGTTGATACGTCGACGATCGAGATAAGATAGGTGGGAGGGTTGTAGGTGGAATCGCAGGAGTACTAGCATCGGTTAAGCCCTCGATTATCGAAATGACGTGTCGTGCCGAAGAAATAAAACCTTTATCGGGATCAGCAACGAGATGAACAGCCAGTGTTGTTGTAAAGGTCGTCGTTGATGTCGTTTTTTCCTCTGACGACGTCAACCGCGGGATTATTCTTTTCTCTCTTCTTAATTCAACGGCCGGTAACATCCAAAAACCACGTGAAAACGACTTCCATTCGTCGGAAGGTTCTGTTTCGGAATCGAAGCGTTGTCCACCGTACACACGAGCACGGTCGGGTAACCCTGGAACTAACTTCTCCCACCACGTCTCGTCTTCGTCCAAACTTCCCCGGTGAGTTCGACTCGATCCGAAGACAGCAGCTTCCACCGTTCCCTCAGCAGTCGCGATGTAAAAGGCGGGATGACCAGTAGAAGTAGCAGCAGCAGCAGAGGAGGAGGATAAAGGAGCATTATTTTGAATCTGTGCTTGCAGCCAACACAATGGATCGGCATGATGGGATATCTTTTGTTCAATTCGTAGTACGTTAAATTGTGATGATAATGAAGATGCCAACGCCCAAGAAGGAAGAGGAGACGAAGGATTATAATCTTTTGTAACAAAAATCGCGAGACTTTGTTTTATCAATCGAAGCGCATCAAATAATGGAACCGAATGATTGAGGGGTGCATCGAATTTCCTGAAGGTTTCAGGATACAGCAAGTGATTAGGAGATAGCAACGATCGTCCGTTGATACCAACATAGGTATCATTCTGGTTTACGTTCACGCTATTGCTATTTCTGTTTCTATTCCTATTGTTGTTGCTACTGGTATCGATATTTTCATTTTCATTTTCATTCTGATTGTCATCAACGTCGTCGTTAATCGAAAATGATTCGTCGTTACTATTGACTGTCGTTTGGTAAATAGGTCCAGGATAGCTCTGTTGATTAGATGATCGGTGCCATCTCTGTCGATTTCCATCAAAATCGCCATTCGTTGTAGTTGTTGACTTTGGATTGGTACAGATGCCAATACCTCGTCGGATACCGACGGGTGGTAGGAACGCATATGCTCCTCCAATCAAGAAGACGAAATCATTCTTAGTTTTCTCATAAGAAGTGCTATCAGACTGACCTCTCGCCTTGTTACTTCCATTTCTACCAGTAGTGTCTGAATAATGATGATGCCGTGATGTACGAGCAAAGGCCAAAACGATAAGTAGAGTGGGGAACCACGTTCCTATTCCTCGTCTCCGACGACGGTCGTGTTGTCGTGGGGATTTTTGGTATTCCATAATACTTCAAGTAGTAGTAATATTGACGAGTTGAATAGCTATCGCATCTCGTTAAAACGGATGGAAAGGTTTAGTTGGTGGGGGCAATGTATCGGATATATTATGTACAACGGGTATACGGTAGCATTCTTCAGTTCCAGATGTGGTAGTTGAAGGACGGATATCACTTTTTAATTTTATTATTCTTCAATTCTATTTTGTGTTCTGATTGATGTTTCGGTTCTTTCTCGTTATTTTTGTGAGTTGCGAATGAGGTGTCGCTCGAAAGAAGGGATTGGCACGTGGAGGGAGAGATAAACATACTAATAACCCTGAAAACGAACCCCTTTTTATGTAACACTCTATTGTACATTGTACATTGTACTATCTAACAGTAGCTAATAACAAAGTCAAATACACTATTTATCAGTGTAGTTATAAGAGGCAGTGTCAAAACCTGAGTTTGGCTCTTGTTCTACTATTTGATCTGTATCTCTTCCCTTGATGATGCAATGGGTTGAAATTGATCCTCCTGTATTCATGCACACCTCCACACAGAAAATTCCCAATGATGGGCGAAATTACCTCTACAAGACTGATAAACAGAGGACCATAATTGTTAGGATAATATTATGTTACAGTTGAAGGTCACAAATTCTTCTGATTTACTTGGTTGGGTAATGATATGATGCAGGCAGGGTCAACATATTACAAACTACCCGGCATAGAATGTTTTCCATCAGTTTTTTTCTTTAATTTTTTGAATAATGATGGTGGAATTTGGGATATACAGAATGAATTTCATCTAAAGTAGATTCTCCCTATCACAGTATACACACCAAAGACTGATTGGCACCAGCAGACTACTGATTGGAAAGTTTACCAGCATCAACTTAAATAGCTATCATTGGACACTACTATTTGATCCTTCTTGATACTATAAACCTCTGATGAAGTGTTGGAATTATAGACTCTGTTTCCACTAATTAGAACAGTACTACTAATGGAGATGCTAATATGTGATATAGTCAGAAATAAACATGGATGGTTCGACTGTACTAATTCAAAGCTAAAAATAGGACTAAAGAAATCAAAGTACTATCTTAGCGTTTAATATAATATGCAAGAAAATCGACGCTATTCGAAAACAGTCGAAAAAATTGCTAACAACAAGTTATTGTTCGAATATCCAACAGCGAAGCGGCGGCGTTTGAACTATTACACCGTTTACACATTCACTTTGATTTGATCTTGATGTGGTGCTTTCTTCTACAATCATCATACTTGCAACTACTACCGCTCCTAATCGTTTCTATACTTACCACTAGGTGTCATAGCAATCAATCTCCTATTCCAATCGGTACAAGCAGCATAATGTCTTCCAATCAGCGCACCACCCGTCCAATAACCACAGGCACTAGTGTCGTCGGTCTCGTATACGATGGTGGCGTTTTACTAGCCGCCGATACTCTTCTTTCTTACGGTAGTATGGCTAAGTCCTTCAACACACCCCGCTTATATAGTATTGAAGACCGTATCTTGGTCGGTGCATCGGGTGAATACTCCGACTTACAAGAAATCATTGCTAAGGTAAAAGCTTTAGCATTGGAGGAGTCTACAACTAGTTCTATGGAAAGCATTTACGTGGAACGTAAACTTCCCGCGAAGTCTCTTTGGAATTATTTAAGAGCCGTCATGTATCAAAAACGTTCGAAACAGAATCCTTACTGGAATGACGTTGTTGTTGCAGGTTATGACGAACAAACCTCTAAACCATTTTTAGGAACCATCGATAAGTTAGGAACAACCCTACAAGAAAATTTGGTAGCAACTGGCTTTGGCGCGTACCTAGCTATGCCCTTGTTGCGAGAAAAATGGAGACCTGATTTGAATGAAGGAGAGGCTCGGGCTCTGTTGGAGGATTGCATGAAGGTCCTATTTTACAGAGATTGCAGAGCCTCCGCTCGTATCCAACTTGCCAAGTGTACCAGCGAGGGATGTATTGTTTCAGAACCCTATGACTTAGACCATTCAACCGGATGGAACGCTCCTAGTATGGTCCGAGCGACTGGTGATTTGGATGGAGATAGGGGTTCGTAAATGAATGATACGAGTATCATTGTACTACAAGTAGTACTACTATAAATAATAATTTATGCAGAATATCTCAAAAATAATATGTAGAGTGGTGGTAGATAACCATCTCTAGGTAAAAAACACAAGAAAAAATTTGGAAACCTGCATCAAAACTAATCTAATCAACGAATAGAATTAGTAATTGTAATAACTTACTATTATGTTTCAAAAGGTAAATAAACGTATTTATTTTGAAGTCCTTCCCTAGCCTTCTATACCTAGGATGATTTTTAGAATCTAAACTTTTAAGTAAACAATATGAAACCCACCTTCATAAACTACAGTAGTCTACTTATATAATACTGATACATGCATGGTTACTACTATTAGGTAGGAACTACCCTCTACAACGATTAACCTATCAGCACGAGCCAATCTAGTCTATTATTACTATTATTATTATTATTATTATCATTTTGCTGTAACAATATAAACAAAAATGACAAACAATTTTATCTTCACCCATGCATACTAATCATTCAGTAAGATTTCTGCTCTTTACAATATTCTGGATGAAATTTTACCTCTTGTCTCCTAGCTACTAGTAATATTAAAGAAGACAATAACCAATAACATCATGTAAGTTAGTACTCTAGCATCTAGAGGTACTAGCAGGTACGCCTCGATCACCACCGATTCAAGTACAGGTATAGCTTCTACGGCAAAAATATTTGAAATTTTTGTTGAAAAGGATACGAAATTCGACAATTCGACCGTAAATTTATTCCATACATCCCCAAGAACGCCGACAGAAAAGCAACGACATGGGATCAAACGAAGAAGAAGAAATCGTCGTGGATAATGATGATGATAATGACAACGACGAGGGCAACTCGAAACAGCTGCGGGTAGAAGATCATGACGAGCATGTCGATATTGAAGAAGAAAAACGAATAATGGCTATGCTAGAAGAAGCCGCAGTTAAAGACGAAGAAGACGCTATTAAAATAATGATAACGACGACGTCGAAGCCGATTTCCAACCAACAACAGTCTTAGTACTGCTTGGTTCTATGCATTTTGAACCGTCAGGTGGAGCTGACATGCTGTCGTTGAAGATTGGAGATCCGTCTGAGATGGATGATATATTAAAAGACGCATGTGATCAGATCAAACCGAATTCGTTAAAACAGGTGCACATCCTATTGAAATCGTCGTCGATATCGTCATTATTTGACGACAAACTCCTCACATCATTTTACGATGGTCTTATTCCGGGAATGGATGGAGAGTTATCGATTCACGTCCTACCTGAATCGTCCGTCATGGCTGAAGATATGGCTGTACAACCAGGAGATGTAGATGGGATTAGAATGGGTTTGGTCACGTCTTCTTACTTTTTGGAATGTGAACAATGTCAAGATGGTGGCTGGGTATTGACCGCAAGGAAACCCGAACTAGATGTAGTAGATGAGGAAGAGGAAGATGAGATCCAAAATTAGGAAGAAGAACTGGGAAACAAACTACTTGATGAAGAGGAAAAGGAGGTCCAAAATTAGGAATAAGAATTCTGCAACAACGATGAAGCAGAAAAGGTCTCACAAGAACATTATTGATTTAAAATCGGAGACAATGGCTGCAAATAGAACAAGAGAAATAATATAAGCGAAGTTGTGAATTCTGTATAATAATAATGATATATATTCTGTATGTAAACTGGTTTATATATAAAAAGGTATTCACTCAATCAGATAATCTTGTTCTATTGTCTTCTATGTATTAATTCTTTCGGTCGATGATGTAATCAGCTAAAGCCAACAAGGGTATCGCACGATCTCCAAATGGTTCCATAAACCCCTTCGCTTCTTCCGTCAATCGTACAGCTTCGGCGCGTGCACCGTCCAATCCCAATAGTTTTGGGTATGTCGTTTTGTCTGCATCCAAATCTTTGGCCGCAGTTTTTCCCAAATCTTCTGTCGTCCCTGTCACATCCAGGATATCATCTGCAACTTGAAATGCCAAACCGATATTCAATGCAAACTTTTCGCATGCCTCTACCTCCTCCTCGTTGGCACCCCCCAAAATAGCTCCACATGCGACAGAAGCAACTAACAGGGCCGCCGTCTTGTGTGTATGGATCCATTTCAAATCATCTACTGTTACATCTCGCTTACCACGTTTACCCTCGCATAACAAATCTAAAACTTGTCCACCAACTAGGCCCTTTGCACCAACACATCCACTGACACGCGCAATAACATCTAAAATTTTGGAAGGATCGACCTTGTCTTGAGGTGTCTTTTCCGCGATCCACTGAAAACTAGTACTGAGCAAACCATCACCAGCCAAAATAGCTAGATCTTCTCCGTACTTAACCTGTGAAATAAAGGAACAAATAATTTTTTGTTTGTAAAATGAGATTTTTGAAAAGAAAGATAAGGCTCGTTCGTTATGCCATTTATTTTGTAACCCAATAATCAATGTGGTATGTTTGAATGGAAATCAAATAGTTGTACGCAGATCATTAATATTGAATGTGCAGCAAATTATTCCCATCACAATAATTGTTTAGCTAAAAGAATAAGATATATAAAAAACTTACGTGACTTGTCGGTTTGCCTCTTCTCAAGTCATCGTTGTCCATGCTGGGCAAATCGTCATGCATCAAGGACATTGTGTGGATCATTTCTAAGGCAATAGCCGTCGGTAGAGCCGCTTCTTCCGCTTCTTCTTTGGACGCAGCGAACATTTCAGCTGCTGCTAGACATAGTACCGGTCGTACACGTTTACCTCCAGCCATTAAAGAATATTCCATACACTCGCTGACCAAATCGGTATTGGGGGGGTCCCTCGATACTACCGTTTCTAATAACATCGCATTGAGAACTGGTTGTTTGCTCATAACATATTCACCCAAATCAAAATCGACCGATTCTTCTGTCGTATCTTTGACTTTGGTTGCTGATAATTTATTAACTCGACGACTGCTACTGCTAATAGTGCTACTGATGATGGGCGATTGAGAAAAAGCATCAGTTGTTGTAATTATACCAGTGAAGGCGAGAGCCACAAAGGCGGTCAAAGTTGAGCTGGAGATTTTCATTGTAACTGGTCTTATTCGTTAGTATATTTATTGTATTATGGATGTCTTCCTGTATTCGCGATCTTTCCTACTTGTAATGGGAAACGAAAAAAATTAGTTCGTTTTGGGTTTTGTTTGCTTGATGTCATGTCATGCCGTGCTTTTGTGTGATGTCGACTACGACAACCTTCCATTTGGAAGCTCCCCGCAAAACTTCAACAAGTACGTAACGTTTAAAGGGCTAGTTCAGTACAGATAAGTAGATATGTATGACTCATAGATATGTAAGTATGCATAGTACGTATACCTCGTACAAAAGCATTTCTTTTTTCGTTTGGGTTCGAATACACTCGATCCATTTTTATTTTTGGCTTGACAAAAGCAAATCAAGTAGTGTTACACGCCCGTTAACAGTAAACAATAGATAGTTCTTTTAATTAAACAATTGAAATAGAATAAAGCGGCGGCAGTAATAACAAAAGACGTAGAAGAAAAGGAATAGTTGGTATTACAGAAGAAAGAGAATAATATATCATGTCGTACGATCGTGCCATTACCGTTTTTAGTCCCGATGGACATTTGTTACAAGTCGAATATTCCATGGAGGCTGTCCGAAGGGGGTCCACCGTCGTAGGTGTACAAGGAAAAGATTGTGTCGTCCTTGCAGTAGAAAAAAGAGCTATTGCAAAGTAAGTTTATTTCCTTTCGATATTAGTAACGTTAGCTGGTTAGGTATCCAATTTCTGGAACATGTGTACTCTGTTAGGGAATCAAGCGGGTCGATCGGTCTATCCCTTTTTTTCTTTTCTTGAAGCATATTATTTATTATAACATTACTATCATTTTCATTCGCTATCGAACTTTTCTCACCATACCCTCGTAATATATCTTTTGTTACGCTACAACAGACTACAAGATTCTCGAACCATCCGTAAGATCGCTAACATCGACGATAGGACCGTCCTAGCATTTGCAGGCTTAACGGCTGATGCACGTGTCTTGATTAACAAGGTCCGTTTAGAGGCTCAATCGTACCGACTAACGATGGAGGATGCACCATCAGCTGATTACTTGGCCCGGTACCTTGCTCGGATTCAACAAAAGTATACACAACAAGGTGGGGTTCGACCGTTCGGTATCGCTACCCTGGTTGCAGGTGTGAACGATGACGATAAGGGTGTCAAACCATACCTGTACCAGACGGATCCAGCGGGGACACATTCTCGATGGAAGGCACAGGTAATTGGTGGGCGTAATTCAAAGTCGTTACGAGAATTCTTGGAAAAACAATATCAAGATCTAACTGATGAAGACCTTACCGAACAAAAATGTGTCCGATTAGCCGTCCAGGCTCTATTGGAGGTGGTTGATAGTGGGGCGAAGACAATGCAACTTTGTGTAGTCCGTCAGGGTGGGATTAAGGTAATGCTCGATGAAAAATCTATTCAAGAACACGTTGATGAGATCGAAGCGAGTATGGAAGAAGAAAAGAAACCAACAGAGTAAACTTTAAACAATAACAATAGAGAAATAACATCATCATCTTTAAGACTACATTACTTTACTAACTATATTTATGTGAGTTATTACGTTCGTTATTAAACAGCAATTACAGCATTTAGAAAGAACGAAACGAAGGTGCATATTTGTTTCGGTCATTGTATCATTGCAATAGATATCAACTCAAATACAGCACTTGTACAATTTTACTAATTTTGCTCACTCACACTCACAGCTCCAATTATCACAAGTATCATTATGTCGGAGAAACGGAAAGCATGGTTTTGTACTGTACTATTAGGTCCGTGAAAGATCACAACTACACCATACTACTAGATTACACTATTCACACATACACTGAACTAATGATTTAGTTTGTGAGTGTGTGCAGCTACGCTATGAGTGTGTATTGAATACAGTAGGACAGTTAGTTCATGATTACACTAAACAACATAGAGTGAAAATATAAATGCGACTTATTCTTACTTCGGAACACTAAGATCTTCTAGTTGTGCTTTATTAAAAGTAGCAGTAAGTGGTGTGAACTATTGGTCGGTTCGGTTCGTAAAGAGAGTTCATGCAATGTGCCTCTCTCTCTCTCTTTTCGTAATGAAAAAGAATTTTCCCTCATTATCATATTATAATGCATCTCCATCCTTATTTCATTTGTATTTATTTCTTCAACAAATGTTTCTTGATAGCCTTTTGTCTAGGATAGGAAGAATATCGTGTTTCCTTATCGAACATAGCAGGTGCCTTGTGACGAATACCTAATGATGCAATGATAGAGATATATTTCTCTTGATCTTCGGTGTACAAGTAGTTTAGTAGACGACGACGTTTGTTGACCATGGCAACTAAGCCACGTCGAGTCGAGAAATCTTTAGGATGTTGTTGTAAGTGCTTTGTTAAGTAGGAGATACGCTCCGTCATACCAGCCACTTGGAATTCAGGTGAACCAGTATCCTTATCGTGTCGTCGGTTTTCTGATCGAAGCTTTTCAAGACGTTGTTGAGATTCGTACCAAGCTGGTTCAATACCATCATCTTCAATACCATCATCGTCGTCTTCTTCAAGATCACCAACATTTACAATATAATCCTCATCAGGTGGAGACTCGACATCAATATCATCGTCACCAACAAAAATTGCCGATGTTCGTGGTTGAAATCGTTGACTTTGTTCAACAATTTGTGAGACCTAAACGGAGGAGAAAAGAAAATGATAATATATGATTTGGGTGAGTAAAAAAGGATAAGAAAGAGTTATGCATGCAATCAATATCAACGGACAACGCACGATCAGAATACAAGTGCCTTAATGGAGAATAAAGGAAGTCGGCGGGGGAACAAATCGTTCTAGTTTTGACAGACAACATCTAGAGGTAAAGTGTTTCTTATTTTTGGAATACGCTGTCCTCAGCTCGCTATGTGTGAAGGTAGATTTGTTTCTTCTTCGTTTTGGCAATCAATTAAAATTTGTTTTTTAACCGCGTTAAGCTAGCGTAAGCGGCGGACTGACGTAGTTTTTACTAGGCACGATGGCGTTGACAATGTGATGTGTCGTTTGATACGACCATGGTGGATGAAAACATACACGATGATATCTACTGAAACTGTATCCGCTTTACTAAATAGTTCCCAAATTCAATTTGGAATCTTTTTAGCATGGCGTCGCGTTATACTACGAACACTAAACTCTATTCGACAGAATTTGACGCTGACAAGGTGAGTGAGTCGACATAAGTTTGTTAAACTTACCTGTGCTGGGGAAGATCTGGCGGATGGTGAAAAGGCACTGGCGCCAGTGATGGCAAGAGCTAATACAACAACTCCTCTTGAAAAGATCATTATAATTGTTGTTGTTATTGTTGTGGTTGTTGTTATGGTGTGTATGTGTGTACGATTTATTATTTCTATTACAAGTACGAGTACGAGTAGATGTTGTGGTGATGAATAGGTGTTTGATGTGTTTCTTTTGTAAGGCGTCATACAGCTGTTAATTCTACAATTTCTACTGAGTTCTTGATGGCCATCGCTTTTTTTTCTAAATACGCAAAGAGTGTTCTCGTAGAATTTGTACTGGAAAAGGGCTCCATGATGATCTCTAAAATCAAATTCCGTTTGACATTAATAATTATGCGTTGTATGTCAAGTAATAGTTGAATCGTAGGAATCTCTCTTTTTTGAATTGAAAAATTTAGCAACACTAACGAAGATTTTGACAGATTGTTGCGTGGTGTGTTCGCAGTTCCTGCTCGTCGTTACTAGTACGCACGGCGCGGTCGCCTTCATTAATTCAGGAATTTAGAGTTCTTCTTAATTAAATAGGGTTGACAGCACTGCAGAAGAATCATCATAAATAATGATGTATAGTAAAATGATGATGGTGTTGAATAGGTTCAAGTGTTATGTTTGTGTTGTTATTCTGGTTTTTGTTGTCAATGTGTTGCTCTTGTTTGATGTTCCAGTTGCCACATCATTATAATGGTTAGGTTGCTGCTGATATTACATTGCATGTGATGATTGCTTTGGGACTAGCTATGGAAGATAGAGAGAGATGAAATTGTCACAATTGACTAGGACAGGGAAAAGTCACTTTGCAAGATGTAGTATAGATGTAGACAGAATAAGCAGAAGCCTTCACCGTAGCGGAAGCTTTGCCAAAGTGTAAATAATTACCTAAATGCACAACAAAAGTGGGATGTACCGTTACATAATCTAGCTAATAAAGAAAGACACCAGCATACCTATTGACTTATGCTTTGTTGGCATGTTTGATCCTTGAAAGGGCACACATACATTAATTTTTGAAGTACCAACATGCTCATCAATCAATATATGAACCCAACTAACCAATGGTAATATTCTTACAATGATGGTGTCATACATCCAAATGGTGGAGACTTATTAACTTCGGTATCAACTATCACTTGGCTTGAATATTTGTAACTTAATGAGTGAAAACGCAGCAGAGAAAGTATCATTCAATCTATATCGGCATACTATAACTTAGTTTGCAAGGGTTTGGTTTCATTCTTATCACAGCATTCATGTTCAAATGTTAGTATCATCACCAAAGAATTGTCTTATCACATGCAACATGCATACTTACAAGCTGCTATATGTATTCTAAAATATGTGACCTTGACTTATGGTTCAGTTTCTCTACCAGAAAAGATCTGTGATCAATACTTGAGTTTCTATTCTATTTTAAGTGGATAAAGTAAGTAGGTCATAAATATTGCACATTTTGTATTCTCATTGAATGGTAGCACTTGTATTGCTGTTAAAAGCTAGCAAACACCGCTTGCTGTGCAATTGTGAGCGGAGTGTCAGGTATATTTCCATTTTCAAACTTGGAAGAATCGTCAAAATTCTGCGAGTCAAATTGATCAGTCACATTGGGAATCCAGGGAGGTGTGATCTCTTTCTTCAAGAGCTTTTTTGTATTCACACCCATATCCTGAAAGAAAGAATGATTCCGAATATCTAAATACCCGCTCTTCAAATTTCCGATCCGATCAGCAGCTCTCCGTACAAGCAAACTTTTTATCAAGTTCTCGCCATTTTTGTCCGTCGAGGGCGGAAATTTATAGTTGACTAACACTGTTCTTTTGAACACCTGCATTGTAGTCTCTCCAATCTCATTAAATGGTGAAACCCCAAATAATAACTCATACAGAATTACGCCGTACGACCAATAATCCACAGCGTATCCATGTCCCTTTCCGAAGATAACTTCTGGAGCAAGATAGCCGGGAGTGCCACAGAAAGTATAAGATTTGTTTAATATGATTTTCGCAAAGCCCAGATCAACGATCTTTAAATAACCATCGGCATCAATCATTAACTGTATAGAAAAGTATAGTGGGAGAAAATCAAAAAGAAAATATAAATCGAATGTGAAAAAACCTTCCGAGCGTAATGGATGAATAATAGTCATAGTATCATATATTCGATGCACAAAGCAAAATGAGCCTACGATGCCACCTGCACGAACAATACCAACAATACCAGCAGTTCCGAGAGTTTCTCCGTTCGTATTCAATACAGCAACCTAGACTGCTCACAAAAACTTACATTCTCTAATTTCAGATCTCTATAGGCAATAAATCGGTGGTGGAAGTGACCCAAACCTTCGATCACTGACGCGGCGTAAAACGCGACGTGAGATTTGGGTAGGAGTCTCCCTCCTACTGTATTTTTTGCTACATAACTATAAAGTGTTCCTCCTTGGATTACCGGTAGCACGAGATAACAATTAGTCTCATCTGCAAACGAATTTTCTATACCCAAAATAAATGGGTGCTGCAACATCGAGAGTAACTCCTTCTCACGCAATAAGCTTCGTTCCTGCTTCTCTTTAAGTACCTTTCGTTTATTTATAATTTTCAAAGCGTAAGCCGTGTTATCCTTTTTCGAGGTACACAACCACACGATCCCAAAACCTCCTTCACCAATAATGTGATGTTTTTTTAGATCGTTCATTGACATCTTTTCACTTCGTTTACTAGTACGTTGAATGAAGCCAGAAGCCATTCCTAAACGACTTGCGTCAACAACAACGGATTCGATTTCGTCCCGAGTTAGCAAATAAGTAGTGACATCCTGGATGTAGCGTGTTAGAAAAGGTTGGTTAGAGCTGATCAAATAGGAGTATATAAATGTAGATACTTGAACTTACGGTTTCACAGGTCGCGTCGTGCGAACTGATATGTTCAAGAGGGTTTAAAATTGACTTGTCTCCAAAATAATCACCGCCTTGCAATTTATAAATAGTGTCCGACTTCGTCCCGTAGACAATGAGCTCACCCTTTCGGAACATCCAAATATTTTGCGGATAGGGCGATCCAATATGTACTAGTTTTGTTCCCTTTCTATAACAAACCTCACACATCTTCTCGGCAAGTCGTTCAAGTTCGATTTGTGTCAAATCTGATTCTGCAAATATAGAGAGGCCCTTTATGGTATTAAGTCTATCATTGGAGTCTAAAAGATCCCTCAGTTCTCCTATCGATTCGTTAAAAGTTGCACGATCCATTACAAGTGTTGTCACATCGTTTATGGCAGTGACATTAGCTACTCGGAGTTCACCTGTTATTAAGGCTCTTTCTCCGAAAGCATCTCCGCTTCCTATGATTTGGTCGACCACCTTTATTCGAAACGGCGAAATCCGAATTTACGACGCAACATACCCGATCGAAAGCAAAGGCGAAACACAATATATCAGTCGAAATAATAGTAAAATGTAGGTTAAGTCAAAAGAAAATTGACGGAAGGAACAAACGGTAATAACAGTAACATATCTCCAAGTGTGTCGAAAGGACAGCAATAATAATGAAATGAACACGAACGGACAAACGAACACAAACGAACGAATGAACGAACGAACCTGAGAATCGCCCATGCCAATATCATGAACGCGAACTTTTCCCTCTTCGATAATATAAAATATTTCTCCGGTTTCTCCTTTCGCTATGATTCGATCTCCTGCCTTATAATTTACCCTCGTTAATGAATCAGCAAATTTGTTAATTGCCTGTTCTGAAAGATCTTTAAATAATTCTACTTTTCGCAAACACGTCTTAATGTCGCCGTCGTTTTTCAGAGCTTGTTTAGCCAAAACCGATCGAATTGAAAAGTTATGGAGTCTCCACAGGATCGATCGCACTTCAGCTACGATCACATTTGTACCTTTCGCCCCGTACAGAAGGTCTATTTCACAGAATAGCTCCCCTTCACTTACTATGGTGGAAGTCTCGCCCTCGGTTTCACCACTACAATATGACAGTTGACCAACTTGGACGACGTACATGAATTCTGTATCAGCTTCTTGTCCAGCAACAGCTTCGATCATTTCCATCCCGTAGACTATTTCGTTAAGTTCAGCTTCGTTAAGATCTTCGAAGAAGTAATGGTCACGAAAGACGAGTTTCAAAAAGTTTTCCTCGTCTGTCGTTTTAGGATGAGCTTCGCACACGAAGCAAAGCGCATCATCTGGTTCCAATGGAGAGGAGAAGACACTTTTCTGATGTTTAATTGTGAGAGCATCCTGTGCTTTTTTATCTGACGGAACCGACGACGATCGAAACGAGTCGTCATCCTCATGTACAAGTAAAACATTGGGCTTCGACGATTCTTCTGTACCAAAACAACATATTTCAATTAAGGAAAACAATGACATACTTCTTCTAGTCCCTCCTCGTGGCTGTTTTGTCACAAAACAATAAATGTACTATGTACAGTACTTGTTTGACGGTTGAATTGTTTGAAGAAATAGATATCGATCAAAAGTGCTTCATGAACCCGAAGGCAGTATCCTTCCTTCTTCCTCCAGCCATCATGAATGTGAATCGTAAAAAGAAAATGCGGCTTCGTTGTTGATTGCTTCACCACCGAAGGTTATGAAAATGAAACACAAGTTAAAAGTATTTATTAGGCCTTACTTACTAGTACATAATAAGTCACGCGAACAAAATCTAGGGGCGAACGCGAAGATATTTATTATTTATAATAAACATGTCAGTTTGTTTCAGTCGGGGATCATTCCAGTCCCGCACATTCTGACACTTGACTTCACAAAGTCGAAAAAATCAAATTCGGATTGTGTCATTTCTTCTGTGAAAGAATTTAAGAATGCTATTTGTTGATTGATGTGTACAGTATTCTTTTTTTTTTCCTATCGTTTAGGTTACTGTATTGCAAGCTTTCTCGTTATTACTTGAAGTAGTTATTCCAACGAGAACTTCGTATATAAACCAAAATCATGGTCATCTTAGCATCACTATCAACAACGTCTTGTAGATTATTCCAACGAGTTGGGACTATTCGTTCGCTCAGCTCGAGTTCAATTGAGACCGTGACGACAGAACGAATGAATCTATTTACCGCTATCAATAACGCACTATTTATAGCGTTAGAAACGGATCCAAGCTCCATTGTTTTTGGTCAAGGTAGGTGGATACGAATGCGATGCATATTATTGACTGCTTTTTTCCCTTTTCTTCATATCGATTGTTCGGTATGTACCGCTTAAATTAAAAATATTTCCCATGTATGAACTACTATATATCATAGATGTTGCCTTCGGCGGAGTCTTCCGTTGTACACAAAATCTACAGGAAGAATTTGGTCCAGATAGAGTATTCAATACACCACTAAACGAGTCAAGTATCGCAGGTCTTGCCATTGGTTATGCCAGTATGTCTGGTGGGACAGCTATCGGAGAAATGCAATTTGCAGACTACATGTTTCCAGGTAAGAAAATATAATGATGCATATAATATGTCAGTTTGTCATTTTCTTTACGAGGAATGGTACTAATGTTGTTGATTAATGAAAAATTTGATCTCTTTCTGCGCCAGCATTTGATCAGATTGTAAATGAAATGTCCAAATTTCGTTATAGGTCCGGCAATCAATGGAATTGCGGAGGTGTCACGCTTCGTTCGCCTTGTGGGGTAAGTTAGGAAAAATTGAATATTTTTATCTTTAAATTTGGTGGAGAATCTATTCGAATTACTAACTAATATACGTCGTACAATCAAACCATAAATCATTTCTCAAAAAACAAAGCTGTTGGTCATGGCGGGCATTATCATAGTCAGAGCCCAGAAGCATTTCTGACACACTGTCCTGGAATTGTCGTGGTCATGCCAAGAGGACCAAAAGCTGCGAAGGTAATTTCATTTGATTCTCATTGAATTTTGAATGGTAAATATTGCACCAAACTAACTATGAATTGTTTTCGCCAATTGGGAAAGGGACTTTTGTTATCGTCCATCCGTTCTAAAGACCCTGTGATATTTCTGGAACCGAAGGCCCTATACAGAGCTGCCGTTGAGGACGTGCCTGTGGAAGATTACGAAGTGGAGCTTGGAAAAGCAGAAATCATGCGGGAAGGATCGGATGTTACTGTCCTTGGATGGGGTGGTCACCTGAGAGTTCTGGAACAAGCTTGTGACTTGTCAAAGGAAAACGATGGTATTTCCTGTGAATTGATCGATTGCAAACTCTAAGTCCTTGGGACATCGAGTGCGTTACAAACAGCGTAAATAAAACGGGGAAATTGATAGTGTCACACGAAGCGCCAGTAACTTCCGGATTTGGTAAGTTGATATCAAATGGTTGTATCTTATTCCAGTCTTCCTCTTCCTCTTCTTCTTCTTGATATCTACCATACTTACCAGTATTTGAACCGATTGTTTCTTAATAATAATAATTTTCTCAGGTGCCGAAGTGGTAAGATTTTTCCTTTAGATTTGAAGATCGTGTCATGGTTGCGTCTTATTCCTTTCTTCTCGTTCTTCATCTTCTTCTTGATGTATACCTTACTTACCCAATATTTGTGGATTGTTTTCGTATAAAAAATTCTGCTCAGGTGGCTACGGTTCAGGCGGAATGCTTTTATTCCTTGGAGAGTCCTATTCAGCGCGTATGCGGCCTTGACACTCCATTTCCATTAGTATTTGAAAAATATTATATTCCTGACAAGCTTAAGAATTACGAGGCAATCAAAACTGTTGTCGAAAGTGCCAATAACAATAATTAATTAGTATGGTGAATCAAAATCGCAGAAACTAATTTTTCCTTCATGTCACACAAAGATTATCAAAGTTGCAGTAAATAATCGTAATATTGTGTCCAATAATTAGTCGTAGTAGTAGCTAGCTAGCCTTATATGATATGTATGAAAATTTCCCTTTTCTTTAGATAACTATTTTTCGGAAGTTCAGGCAGAAGGTCGATCCCATTGAGCCTCTCGCGTTGAGACATTCCAATAATAATATGTACCGTCGTTAGCGATGTTTTTGACCCATGAAGATGGGAGGACGTCCTCCAAAGGATTTGTTTGTTTAGGTAATTCTTTTCCAGTGTCATCAATCATATGTTCAAACGAGGGTAGATCAACCCACGCGATACGTGCCTTTTGAAATAACGATTCCGGCAGATCGTGGATATGTTTTGGTACTGGGTTTCAATGTACCAAGCAATCCTGTTGGCTTGGTCGTCATGGGCACGATGCTCTGAAGAATACTGTTATATTCATCGTCGTTCTTGTTATCATATTTACCTTCACTATCGTCATCATCATCATCGTCGTCGTTGTCGTCTGAAAGAGGTGGTAACAACAAAATATGAGTCTTGACCAAGTTTTTAAGTTCCTCCAGACGTTCATGGGGATTGTCTAATAAATCTCCTGTGTAACAATGATCATAATGAAACATATGCATAAATGTGTATTGTTGTACTTTCTTCAAATTTTTGTTTATAAGCATTTCCTGGACCCCATGCGATCTCATCCGATTGCTCGAATCGACCCTTCAATTCGGTAGCAAAATTCATTTATTGCATGAATAGAAAGAAAAATATTAGATGAGTAAGTTATCCCAAGCAAGAAATAAATCGAAGAATCGGTAGAGGTATTGTCATGGTTGACTAATTAAAATAATATACGATAATACGAACACGACGACTTGTAATAAGTAACATAGCGCAGCAGCATTGAATGTGATGTTGTAACAGCGACTAATTGATTTAGATAGATGCACTCACCAAAAAATGTCTTGTGTGTGTGTGTGTGTGTGTGTGTGTGTGTGTGTGTATGCGTGTTTTTTTAAGAAAAGATTAAATAAAAGGAAAGATGTTGAAATTGAGAATACTCAGAGTCTACTAGTCGGGCATAATTGCCTCTCCTCCACCAATCACACATATTCTGGTAGTCAACGACATGATGTCCCTACCCAAATTGAAACTTGATTATACACGTGTATTTATTAGCACTAATAGTACCTAAACTTACCGAATAATTCTTCTTGAATAAGTGCGGCTTTGTGTGGATCATCTTCGCAACTAACGAGACGCTTATGAAGAAACCACATATGCATCGTCACAAGAGCTTGATAGGAACGAAAATCATCTCCTGGAATCCGACCGGGACCGTACCAACGACTGGCATGACATGACATGCAGAAGAAGAAGATGAAGAAGGGAAAATGTAATCGAAAGTGTGATCGAAAGTGTAATCGAAAGTGTAATCGAAAGTGTAATCGAGATCAAATCAAAATCAAAATCAAAATCAAATCAATAAAATTAGAAATGAAAAATCAAACAAATGAAATAGAACAGCAGAACAAAAACTTAAACACTACAATACAACAAGCGCTTGGACTGCTGAAAGTTCCGTTCGGTATACACAACACAACACAACACAACACAACACAACACAACTCACGGATCATTAGCCTGACTGGTGGCAGCTTGAAGAAGTGATTCTGCCATCAATATTCGATTCGTTTGTTCGGACATCGAAAATTTATCATACATGCGTTGGAGGATGTTTTTATCAGTTCGTTCCATTAGGGTAGGACTTTGCTCTTGCTCTTTCGTGGAATCATCGTCATCGTCATCATTTCTGTTGTTGGTGCTGGTGGAAGAAAAGTGCCGACGACATAAAATAGATGACGATGATTCGATTTCAATCGAATGCTGATGCTGATGACGATGCTGATGGCGATGATATGAATGGTGACACCCATGGCGACCATCACTGAAGCTTTTTATGCTGCCATCCTTAATTTCAATATTGCTGGGAATAATGAACTGCAGTAGTGCAGATGTTGGTGTTGGTGTTGGTGTTGGCGGCACAATAATACGTCGAGAAAATTGCAGCGATGCTTTCGTTGCACTTATTAGACTCATAATTACAAAATTAAGTTTCGTTGTTTCGCGAATATTACTAATCTCGTAGCCTCTCACAATTATATTGTCGTCCTTCACTCTTGTTGAATCCAGAGTACAGTTTAAGTAAAGTATTTCAGTGGCATACGCAGCAACACATGACAAGCATGGCAATAGACAAGCATGCTGGAATGATGATGATGATGATGATGATGTGCTGATTTTCAGTGCTAAAAGCAAACAAAACCACGACTGCATTTGACTCGATCGACTAAAAAATGTGTGATTTCTGTGTGAGAATGACGTATAACGCACAGTCATCAGCATCGCATCAAGTCAGTTGATCACATCAAAACATCAATCAAAATAAATCAATCAAGATCACACATTATTTCAACTTTATCATTTACCATAACTTAATCTAATCACATTACTTTACATACAATTATTTGATAACATTCCTAGCACAAACTCTTCTCCAAAGTACGACAAAAACATACCATACTAGTTACAATCAATCAGTCAATCAATCAATTAAACGATCAATCAGTCAATCAATCAATCAATCAAACAATCAATCAATCAAACAAACAAACGATGAAGTATTGCAGTTTATCCATTTTCCTTTCATTGTTTCTCTTGGTAGCAGTATTGCTACCACAGACAGCAATGGCTTTCACGACATCGCCCCTTTCTCGTAATCTTGGTAGTCGGTCGTCAATCGTAACTACCAGGTCAGAATCTAGTAATACGAAACTTTTCTTTTTCGGTAAAAAAGATGATGGAAGTCCAGGAGATTATGTTTGTAAAGATGTACGTACAGTTAGTTTTATAGTGCTCTTGTTTTTTTATGTTCATGTAAATGTGAATGAATGTTCTTTGTTTTGTGACGATTCCCGGACGGACGGACGACGACGACGAATGAACATTAATATAACATTCTAACTGTTGTTCTGACCTAATTATCTGCATTGTCGTTTCTTTAAATTTTTAAAGTGTGGCTACGTATACACTAAGGGACCTGCCGCATGGGCGAAAGAGGATGATAAGTCATACAAGTGCCCACCCTGTGGTGCTCCAAAGTTCAGATTCAAGAAGGTGCCCAAAGGATCAGAATCGGGTAAAGTTGAAGTGAAGAAAAGCTGGTTTGGATAGTAAAAAAAGGATATCTTTGCTTGGGAATCGGTGTATAGACTGAAGAAGATCAAGTGAAGCGATATATAAATAAATGACAGAAACGATGAAATTAAATATTTATATAACAGTAATATAATGAGATAAAATAAAAATCAATCGCCGATGAACGATGATGAGATAATAGAGAAACGAGAATATTTTATTGGAAACAAAAGTCAGTCATCTATGAAAAGAGATAACTGAAAAAGATGAAAAAAAGGAGGAATAAAGTATGAGGATGAAAAGAAATCCATTGGCTAACTCTAGGGGGACTGTCGTGTACCAAGCATACGTTGATTGAATATATATTGAATACAATTTGATATTGTACAGTACCATACATTCAACATACTAACTCGTTTTTTTTTCACCAACAAAAATACAATATTTTTACGTTCGATGGTAAATCTGTAATAGACAAACAATCTTCCTTATATTTAACTTTTAACCAAGACGATAAAGATAATTATAACTATGATAGTCACCATTCAATAGTATCTAGTACAATCGTAAATTTTGATAAAAGTGAAATAACGAAATAACATTATTTCGACATTAGAGACTAATAGGGACTAATTATGTACCAATTTCAATTATTTCATGTATTTTTTTGTAAATAAAAAATTAAATTCAAATTCAGAATATTCAAATATGTAGAACAAACTATAGAACGACCCTCGATATGAAACAATGAAACAACAGGCAATCATATCAAACAAGAGGAAGCGATCGTCTCCACGTCTACTACTGCGGATGAGAATGACGGTGTTTTCCTCTGTTATAATAGCTATTCTGCTTTCGTCGTTCTCAACTATTGTCACTAGCTGTTGCAGCAACATAGACATTAACGATAATTATGTGGATAGTAGTAGTAGTTCATCACTCGAAGAACCGGGAAATGTAAAAGCCGATCGACAGCATTCGGAGTCTATAACGTCGTTGGCGACGTCGACACTAGTGACGGCAACGATAAAAATAATGGATCCGATAAATAATTTGAGAGGAATACTGAAGCAATCTACCGGTACTCGGAGTCAAATTTTGATTGTACTCGCTTATCGCGAATCATGCGAAAAAAGCATGGAATTATTGTGGCGATTGCGCCATTACGCAGTACCGAAGATTGAATTTGATGATGATAGCTTTTTTGACGAGGACCACCTTCACCCCACAATTACGTTCGTGCCGATGTCGGTTGACGATGATGAAGATGACGTAGCAAATGATGATTCTAACGAAAATATTCTGAATCGATTAGGGATCGTTCGACTTCCCTCTTTATTCTTTTTATTGGATGAGGAAGGGGAAGAGCTAAACATGGCGTCGTCGGAGATATTATCGAAAAAAAACGAGAACCACCATGACAATGACAGCTCGGTAAATAATATCCTTGCTAATGCACAAGTGTATCATGGGTTGTCCGAAACCGTAGACGACTTGGTGAATGGATTGTACTTCTATTTAACACGCTTGCGGTTGCGATCGCATCATAAATGTAAACAACGACAGTCCCAATATAAGAATTTGCCTTTGACGACGATTCACGTCGAGTCGTTGCGAGAGTTGCAAACCATTATTAGTAATAGCGACGGGATGATTCTCCAAAACACTCAACTTCCATTGGACCCTGACTTATCAAAAGACGAAGACCGATGGATTCGATACATTATGGACGACACTCACAGTGGTTCAAATAATATGTTTAGTACTAAACACGACTACATATATGGGGGTGACATGGAAGGAAATAAGGAAGATGATGAAGCAGGTCGGCAACAACAACCACAGCGTAAGACGATCGCGATAGATTCTTTTCGTGTCGTCGTTCAGTGTCGTAAGAAGATAAGAAACTCCCAGATGACATCTGCGAGTGAATCGTATCAAAAATTTGATCGAGTTGCGAGAGTCCTCGGAGCAAGACGTGATGTTTTGTTTTCGGTCCTAGAATGGGACGATGATGACAACGTAGATGTAGACGCAGATGATCGAAATTCCTCGGTTTCGTTTTGTAACTTCCGAGACGACGATGACGATGGCCTTGTCGCGGTATGGGAATGGGAGGATGATAGCTCGCTCTTAGCAGAAGGTTTCGGTGGACCGCCATTTTATGTAATGTCCACGACAACAACCATCGTCGACGGCTTGAGTAATTGGCTTCGACCCAACCTACTTTGGTTCGACCGACGCTTTGCATCCATAGCTTTTCATCCGCGTTATCGTCGTCACGCTGTTCTATTTGTAGATTTTCACGATCGAACTAGTGCGACTAAAATGCGAGAAAACATTCGGATATTTAGAAATGAATGTAGGAGACGACGACGAAATAGCGACGCTGAAACCGATGATACTATTATCTTTTGTCTGGTTGTACCCGTAAGTGAATGACTCGATAACATCGATCTGAATCAACCGTGTATCTTCGACCGAATTCGAAATATCAGAGCTGGATTTTTTAATCTTTCTTACTTTCCTTCGATGACTTGTGAGCGCTTACCTTTTCTTTCTTGGTTAACGCATTTGAATTACTATTTTCTGGTACATACTACGCTAACTAACGCTACGTATATTATATACCATACTTTATTAATATACTAGAGTACTGAAATTCGTGTAATGACCACCTTTGGAATAGATATCTGGACAGATTTGGATCAAAAAGCAACTGAGAAGATTCGGTCGACTGTATGTGGAAATGAAGACTTGAGTGGCAATAATTGTGACATTACAGAAAACACTGCGGACACCGATCAATCAACATTTGCATCCGTCTTACCGGCATTACTAGTGACTGATCGACAAAATGACGGAACTATCCAGCGCCACTACTTAGATCTTCCTATTAATAAGACTTCTATCGAGAATTTCATCGATGAAATCGTCCACGGCTTGACCGAACCTGAAAGAAAGAGTAGTGGTATACACGATACAATTGACAACGAATATGAAATTCCAACAAACAAGCATGGGATACGCTTGTTAACCGCAGATTCGCTGTCATCTTTCCTGAAATCCATAATAAGAAGCATGTACTAGTGCAACTATATGCTGCCACGTGCGGACATTGCAAACGTTTCAACACTATCTGGAACTCCTTGGGAGACTTGATTGAATTTTTGGGATGGTCTGATCTGCTGTCGCTTGCACGGATCGATGTAAGTTCAAACGAAGTTATAATTCCAGGCATGGCTACTCCAACTTGGCTTCCTGACCTTTTTTACTTTGGAGTAGGCGTTTACGAAAATCCTATTCACTATGAAAATACCATTGTTGCCGATGAAATAGAGTTAGGAGGAATCAGTGATCCTCTTGATCTAATTGAATGGTGGATGGATAACGCTGGTGATACGATTGACGAAATAGAATTGTTGCATGCATTGGAGGGTCAATCTACTAGTACTACTTAATTCGGGACTAGGGCATTATATGCCTATATATATATATATATATATATATGTATAAATTAATATCTGCTTATATGTTCGAAATCTAAGATCATTGACTTGTACATATTACACTTTTAGATGCTCATTATCATTACCATCTCCATTTTCTAGGTATCACAAAATTTTGATCTCTCTCTCTAATAATAGAAAATCAGTGTTTTTTTCATGGATAAAATTTAAGTAAAGAACTTAATGCATTACTGTGCACTATTAACTGGTACTGTATCCTAAAAGTGTACCTTATCAATCAATAGTGTGAGGATAAAATCTAAAAAGACTGAAAAAAGAAAAATATATCATTATCCCCTTTTTCAAATAAGGGTTGATCATTCATTCAATTCGGGGGAGTAATCCTGGTACGCGACTTTAACGTTACCGTTATTTTACTAAATAATTTCAAAAAATAACGGTGTCACTTCGACTTATACGAAGTACATGGTAGTCACAATGCTACTGTACTAACGTTAGTATTCTGCCTTTTCAACTTTAGTTACATAATTATTACGATTAGCACAATAACGAATAACACAAGCACCATGGCGACTAATATCGAAGATAGTATACGCGTCTACATCCAGGATCAATTCGAGGCATTTCAGCTCGATGTTGACGACCTTGGTTCGGGAATTGCTGCGTCTAGACGAATGTCAGCAACCATTCAAAAACACGTACATATCCTCGTTCTTAATAACAACAAGAACGGAGATAATACGAATTCCTCAAACGTCGTTTCTGAATATTTGACTCCATTGCTGACTCGATATGTTGATGCAGCATTAACTACGGAGATCGATTCAGAAAATAAAGATGCCGTCGAACGGGTATTGAATCTCGTGGTGGCTTTATCGTTCGGTCTATGTCTCTCATCAAGAAGCAATTATTGCTTACAGACGATCTTAGATCGTATTACACTTTTTTCTAACTGTACATCAGAAAAAATTCGAAGCCAGGCATGCGTCTTACTAGGGTGCTTCGCGTGTCATATCGTATTTGTAAAAGGTAATGTAGACTGGAAGAACGACTGTTTGGTGACGATCGAAACGATGCTTCTTCCGCGATTGACTGACAAGAGTCAACTTGCACGTCAACGAGCTATTCAAGCAACAGGTAATATGTTGTCGACATCGACGAAACCATCCGGTAAGGAAGGCAACGATGACGACGAATCAGTCTCTACCCCTACCCTACTTGAACCACTTTTATGGTCGATGTGGCACGACCCATCAGTAGCAAATCGTATTGAAGCAATCCGAGCTGTGCCTATCAATTCTGCCGAAACACTCAACCATGTTATCGCCCGGATTCGCGATGTAAAAGAAAAGGTGAGAGTGGCAGCAATTGAAAAAATTCAAGAAATTCCCGTTGCCTTCTATAATACTATCATGACAGAAGATCACTTCTGTGAAATCGTGAAATTTGGTCTTACAGAACGTTGTGAAGATACCAAAAATGCAACTACTGAACTGATTTGTTGCAAGTTTATGAAAGGAGCTAAATTTTGTCCGGTCGAACTGATGCGCTTCATGGGTGCAACAACACACGAAGAGGAAGCAGAAAAGGCTCTTGATGCGGTTCTGAAAACGGCACGTTCTACTGGTACGAATAGGAATATCATCCTAAAGAATCTAAGCGATCCAGAAATCCGATCCTTCGATGAAAACATAAACAAGTCAATGATTAAGCTAGATAAGGACTGTATATTCGACGAGTACCAAATTTTCTACACCCGGGTAGCATGCTCAACTGCGAAAGAATCATCGGAACTTACCTTTACTCAAAAAGAAGACCTGATGACTAGGACGACTCCTGACATTCCTACATTATGCGACTTATTCCAGAAGCATCTGGAAAGGTTGATGGAATCAATCCAAGAACAAGATGAAGAATCAGAAGAACAAGAAGGTTTCGTATGTATGGAATTCCTGAAACTTGCCAAGGTGGCAGACATTCAAGAAGAGGGAAGTCGTCGATATTTTTCAAACGTTATGACCAATGTTTTGGCTAATGTTGAAACCCCAGATGAACTTGTCGAGGAGTGCGTTGAAGCTCTACGTACAACATCCGAGAATGATTTTGATTTTTTCAACGCTATTTCTATGATCGCTATTGGAATTAATGATTCATCGGTAGATGCTTCAATGGAGGAAGAAAAAGAATCTCGATGTATTCTACGAGTTCTGCTTCTCTTCTCAATCGTTTTGGAAAACGCCCCCTCGAGTCTTTCAACTCACGATCTGCTCGATGGAATGACGAAAATCATCCTGTCCTCGGTAACTAGCTCCAAAAAAATGGTGCGAGAAATATCGATTGGTGCTCTGGGAAAGCTAGGATTATTTTCGGATGAATCTACCGTCCTTTCCGAATTTAAGCCTATACTTCTGAAGATCGCTGCAAAAGACGTTGCGTTAGAATGCCGCGGTCAGGCACTACTTGGTCTTTCGGACTGGGCACTTTTGTTTTCTGATATTTATAAACCGCATCAATCCGATTCAAATCCAGAAGGGGAAAGTTTAAGCTTGGTGTTGATTCTACAAGAAATGATCGAGCACACAAATACATCGATGGCTGCTATTGCTGCTGAGGTTGCCACGAAATTGCTGTTTTCCGTTCAAATTTGGGACAACAATACGGCATGCAATGCAAATGAAATCCTTGCTGCACTCTTAGTGTCTTTCCTGGATCCAAATAATAACCCTCAAGAAAATATTGATGAGGACGTAGATATCAAAGACGTCGGTTCTCCTGTACGATTGCAGCAGCTTCTTAGCCTTTTCTTTCCTTCCTTTTCTTTCAAATCAGATGGATGCCGAAATGCGCTTCTTTCCTCTATCGAAAAAGCTCTTGAAGCTGCAATGCTTATCTCCTCTGGTAAATCGAAGGCTAGGAAGCGATCTCTCGTCTTCCCATTGTTAAAGGTGGTCGAATATGTATGTTCCATAGTGGTGGACGGTGGAGCTGCGTCCAATGGAGCTACAGTTAATGAAAATATAGACAACAAAACATCTGTAGTCATCAACAAAGATATCTCGGGTCTTGTAGCGCTGACATCGAGTCTTCAAGTAAGCAAATTCTTGGTCAAGAACGGGGCTAAACTTATAGTGGCACAACTCAGATCTTTGTGTAAATTTGTTGGCAGTCAAGTTGATGAAATCCAAGTCGAGGATGGTGATAAGGCTCAGCTTGGAAAATTGAAGGATTGTATGGAAGAGCTTGACTTTCTTGATGACTCCACTAGCTTAAAAGCATTGCACCCTATGACAGCACTGCTCTCTAAGGTAGTAGGATATGAAGAAAATGAGAATGATGATGATGATGATGATGATGATGATGGTAACGAAGAAGACTTCGATACATTCAGTGATGATGAAACTGCTAGCGAGAGTAGCAGCAAAGAGAGAGACGTGGAAAGTACAGGCGAAACTACCATCGATGATGAAGTCATGTTGGGTAGCATTGCTCGCTTGTCTCTCTTGAATAAAGATAAAGAAAATCCTCCTCCTATTAACATTGTGAAGACATCTCGTCGCAAAAGTCGAAGGTCTTCTAATCAGAGTGCCATTTCAGTATTGGAGTCCAGTTTTAACTAAAGTACACAAACAAAAAGATTTGATTGATTATAAGTAATGCATGTTCATGTTCGTGCACATCGTGAGTTTTAGATATAGTAAGTCTCTTTATTTGTATCTTACCGGAAAATTTCCAAGATTTAAACCATTCTTTTATTATTTAATAGGAGGCATTAGATTCCATTGTAGAATAGCGACACGTAGGGAAACCCTTTATATGTTTTTCTTAGATGGAAAAAACCCTGTAGCATTTTAAAATACATATTACCTATTGTATTTCACTCTGCTGCTCGTTTCGAACAACATCTTCGGCCTTCTCCACATCACTTTTGTCGATCATATCGAACCATTTCGTACATACGACATAAACTTGATTCATCAAATCTACCGTATCTGTCAAGTCTACTACAATTTTTTGTCTCTCTCCTGTGTTGTCGACAGTATTACTTTCTTTCAGTCGTTGTTGTTGTAGTTGTCGAAATTGGTAGTTGACTTCTGCGGTAACATCATCTAAAGCTGTCAAAAGCTGATTACGGTACAAATCTCGTAAGTCCAAATCACTGACAATGACAGATCGCGGAGTAGGTATTTGATCGTCTCGGATACGACGTTTACGTTCTTCGGCTGAACCGGTCGAAGCGTATGAGTTGGAATCAAATTCAAGTTGTTGCGTATAAAAGTTGAATGCTGCACGTAAATCATTTTCACGTTCATTTTTCGATTCCTGAGATTGCAACATACCCCATTGTATACGAGCACCGATACGAGCACCGGGGGATGAAAACGCGTTATTATTGCTATTGATATCATCGTTGCCGTTTTTGGCTGTAAACGACGATGAGATGCGAGATACTGGCTCTTCTCCTTGTAAAACGAAAAGTTTTGGTCGATGAGTCAAAGCGTAATTCAGATCTTCCAACGTTTTGTCACCATCTCTTGTCGTATCTTCTAGAATCTTGTGAGAATTTTCTATCCAAGTTTTTGCTCTAGTGGCAGGAAGGAGAGCCGATGTTGGCGCAGAAGGTTTTTTTGTTGACGATGATAATGGGGTGCTACTTTTTTGTGGAGACGATGGCGATATCATAATATCCTGTCGTTCGTCGTCAGCTACTACAGTTGCGGCTGCTGCTGCGCTTCCCCTAGTTGTTGGATATAGAACTGCTGCCCCGACCACAATAGACTGCTGATAGAATTGCCGCCGCCCAATGCCAAACCACTTGTCTTTATTATCATTATGCTTGCTCTCGAATGCTGGAGAAACTACTAGTCGTTTATTGCCGTGTTCATTTTTGTCGTTGGTTTCCTTATTATTGATTATGTTCTCAATATTATTATTATTAATAATAGTATTATTACGAGGAAGAAGTAATGACGTTACGAACATCATCATCATCGGAACAATATGCCAATACATTTTGACAGAATGAAAATACTACTGCCCACGCGTATTCTACCAGAGATTGTTGAAGACGAATTGTGGTAGCTAATACTACAAGTAATCCTACTTTCCCTCGTTTATTTTAGGTTTACGAAGTATAATAGACCCATTATTTGATTATTACCTCAAAAAAAGTGTGAATCGAATCGAATTATCAGCACTATCGCGATCAAAAAATAAACAACAAACACAACATCAAAATAAAACAACAGAAAATTCAAAATCATGACGTCCGTCCGTCGTTGCTCATCCAGATCGAAATGAGTGTGGACAATCACAAATTTAGAGATTGATCATTGACGATGTCGAAATGGTCTAAAAAAAAGCATCAGAAATAATAATAGGACAAGAAAATTATCGGCTACTGAATGATGATACATGCATTAGGAGTTAGATAGGAAGGACAAATACAGATACATTCTTGTAACTGGTAATAAATAATAATTAACAAAAACAAACTATCAAGATGATGAATAAAACGCTAACAACGCTAACAACCGCTGCTGCTGTGGTCGTATTGCAACAGAAACAGAAGCAGAAAGGATATCATCATCATCATCATCGTCGTCGTCGTCGTCAGAAGCTGGTATTATTTTCGTCGTCGTCGTCGACATCATCACGACCACGATCGTCACTTTTTCATATTTTGATGATGAAATTATTATTAGTCGTAATATGCTGCTACTTCTACTCATACTCCACGAACAACAACAACAACAACGCGAAATCTGCGTTCTTCTGCATGGCATTTACTACTACTACGACTACTACTAATACGGTAGTATCGCCATCATTACCATCGTCATCATTACTATCATCATCGTCGTCGTCCTATAACAATAACAATAACAATAACAATTACTATGATGAAATAAAGAATCTACAACAAATGGTATATGCATCATCTTTATCATATTTATCATCGTCATCATCAGAATCAAATATAAATAAAAATACAAATACAAATACAAAGACAAATAAGAAGACAATGGAATTATCACCATATTTTATATCAAGTCAACTAATACCATTAATTCAAATTGTTGATCCAATAAGTCAATCGGGTGTAACTATATTTGAAGATTCATCACCAACGGATATGACAACAATACCAACGGAGACAGGTACTACTACTAGGACTAGCAGTAGTAGTAGTAGTAGCAGTAGTAGTAGCAGTAGTAGTAGTAGTAGAACGACTTGTACTACTACTAGAACTATTGTTGTTGCATTTCGTGGTAGTGCAACACCAATTAATTTTAGTACAAATTTAAAATTTCGACTTGTTCCGATTGATGATGAATTATTATCCATGTCATCATTGTCTACTACTACAGCTACCGGTAGTAATTATTCTTCTAATAATCCAGATGATGATTATAATGATTATAATGACTATAAGATTCATGAAGGATTTCAAGATGCATCGATAGGACTATGGAAGTTAGTACAACCAAAATTATTGGATATCATTAATAATAATACTGTTGTGTTGTCTTCTTCCTCCTCCTCCTCCTCCTCTCAAACAAAAGAAGATATTACTAAGATCCGTCTTACATTTACAGGGCACTCACTGGGCGGTGCAACAGCACAATTATGTGCAATACAATACTATAATTATCAACAGAAACTGAAGCAACAGCAACAGCAACAGCAAGGAATAACAAGTAGTAATAATGTAGACACAGTACAAGCACAAGTACTACCACCTTTGTCTGGTATAATAACATTTGGTGGACCTCGTATTGTTAATAATGAATTGGCAAATTATTGGAACCGACAATTATTATTGTATAATCATGATACAGCAGCATGTACATCCTCCAACGATAATGATAATGATAATATTAATATTAATAATAGCATGAATATTATAGTACGAAATTATATCCATTTAAAGGATACAATAATAAAACAAAACGGTCCATTATGGGACCAATTAGGATTTGGTAGAATTGGGGAGGACATAATATGTGAATATAATCAACCAATTGTATATAATAATAATAATAATAATAATAATGATGACGATGATGATCTACCGTTACCTGTAGTAGCATGGAATATATTAGATCATTGCCAATATTTAGGTATATATGTTGGTCCACGATTATTTTGAATTTGGCGAATTAAAAAATTTAGATCCTTATATTAATTATTAATATACGTATATCAGCAGCTACTACAGTACTAGCTAGCTAGCTAGCTAGCTAGCTAGAGTAGATACTTCTCCTCGTTTTGAAGTAACTTGAAAACAAACTATAGAATATCTTGCCATATTATTTTGCAATATATGAGATGGATTTTGGTGGTTGAGTCTGTACTGTATGAGCCGAAATCGATGTTACTACTACTTTGAAGGTGCCGACCACACAACACACATAAATTTTGACGAAACAGCGAAACGTATAAATTAGATTGTATAAAACCACTTTCAGAAAAGCATCTAGTAGTTAGTGTTATAGCGTGATAATTAACCGACTATGATGGGCGTTTGACAACTGTTTTAGGTAGAATTACACATAAATTGTTGGAATAAGCTGTTTTAAAATCCTCGTAGTTGTTTCATACTTTTTGTTCATTGTGTGTGTGTGTGCGTGTGTGTGTGTTATGATGAATTTAAAATTTAAACACTAGATATAATACAGTAAAATATAATACAATTCGACGTGCTTCCGTGTTCTTTTCTTGACAAGTGCTCCAGGGTATAACTGCTTGAAGTATTTTTAGGTTGGAATAAGCCGTGGTTCATCGTTTGTTACATGTATAGTAATACAAATATATACTAAATGATAACTACCGACCACACGCGAAGACGATGACGAAGAACGGTTCCCTTTTTCTTCTAATTCTTCTCATTCTTCTTTCTATTACCATCCAGTAGCTGCAAAAGAATTGGAATCACGTACATACCATGAAGAAGGAAGAGAATCGGGGAATATCACCTGAACAAACAGTATCCAAGTTATCCACCCACATGTAACTGCAATAGCAGAGTTCCGACCACGCATCACCCACATCCGTTCCTTTTCTGCATTCTCGTTGCCCGTGTCTAGTTCCGATGATGGATCTAGGAAGATGGAATAATAAATAAAGAGGAATAAATAAACGTGAGAATGAATGAAAAAAAAGTGGGTATAAGAGAAAGAAATATCACCCCCATCCTAACATGTATGGTTAACACACATGCCGTCGATAACACACGAATAACACAACACAGCACAATACAACCCGCGTTTCGTTTCGTTTGGTTTCGTTTCGTTCGACGTTTGTACATACCAGCAATATGTTGCTCCTCCCTCAATATGCGTTGTGCATCTTCGTTTCGTTGTTTTCCGTAATAGTGAATGGCGTGTACGATCCAAAGCCAGGGTAGACCGATCAAGCCACCGAGGTAATAACGTCTACTAAGCTGATCATCTCGGAGTTCTTCTGGGCCTGGAGGTGGATCGTCGGAAGAGGTAGACATCTTGCTTTTAGTTTCCTTACGAGTGTTTGTTTCGTTGATGTTGTTAATTGTTCTTGTTTTTGATGATTTACATTTCTTTCATTTCGCCAAGCCGTTTTGTTTTGAAAGTAACGACTATTTTGCTTCGATCGAGAGTAAGACACGAGTAACTAGTGAATGAGCACGTCGTAGTAAAACACTAGCATTTTACGATAGTCAGGGAGTTTACAGTCTACAGTAGTAGAGCTTGGTAGCTAGACGCATTTACAGTGCCAACAGGGAGGAAACAAGTATATGCGGATCTTCAATCTAGACTAGACTCGACTCACTCTATCAGTAGTCTTTTAAAGAGTTATATAAACTAGAATATATTTGTATAGCAATCAATGATACATAAGCATGATTAATAAAAACTCAGAATACTAAAATAATTAATTGATTCGTTCATCTATATATCAACTAAACTTGTCACAGGATACAGCGACAAAGTCAGAATTGAAGTGATGATAATTTTGGTTGTGGTTGTTATTCTTCAAATAATAATTGAAGTAAAAAGACCAAAATGATTGTTGATGATTGATAGATCCCCGTAAACATACACATTTATCTACCCTTTTCTCTTCTTGTTTAATTCTTCTTGGCAGCTCCTGCCTTGGCCTTCTTTGGTGCGACTGTCTTCTTAGTTGTGGTCTTCTTCTTAGTTGCAGCAGGAGCCTTCTTGGTACTCTTCTTGGTTGTTGCCTTAGCCTTTACGACCTTTTTCTTAGTGGCAGTGGTTGTGGTTTTCTTCTTGGTGGCTGCAGCCTTTTTCTTTGGTGCTGCTGGTTTCTTAGCAGTGGTAGTCTTTTTCTTGGTGGCAGTTTTCTTTTTAGGCGCAGCCTTCTTCTTTGGCGCAGCCTTTGGTTTCTTTGTCAATGCCTTCTTTGCATCCGGTGAAAGCTTGTACGATGCTTTGACTTTGACTAAGTCACCGTCAGTTACTCCTTTCTTAAGGGCAGCACTCATAACATGCTTCTTGATTTCCTTCTGTATATACAAATAATAGTAAATAGCGGAGATAGGCAGTCGTATTTGTGTGAGAGAGACGATGTTATGAAAGTCAGAAAGTAAATACAGGTTAATGAAAGATAATATTATCGTCGTCGAGGTCCTACTACTGGATGTACGTAAAAGTTGCGTAGACGTCTTGTGAAAGTAGTAACGGTCATAAAAATGACAGCATGCAATCAGTATCAACCAAACTTTACAAGTATATTCGTCTGATGTTTAACTGTCAGTAGATATAAGTCTCATTGTTTAATTCGAGGTGTAATCGATGATACGGCCATTTTATTTTCTCGTACCAGGTCAATTTATGCGTGGTTTTTTCTTTTTTCTTCCGAAAAACAAATTTACAGAAACAGAAAATGGTCGTAAAAACGATTTGCAACCAGACGATACAACTCTAATTCTTCGACGTACTTTTTCGTTGGTTTCTAACCACTTCTTAAGTGCTGGTAGAGAAGAACCGGTACGGTCCTTCATGTCCAAGATTGCCTTTTTGATGATTATTAAGGTAGCCATTTTGATAGTATTTTTTTAAATTGAAAAGAATAAAAGTAGATTTATTTTGTGTGCGATTGGTATATATTAATTGCAATTGTTGTCGGCGGTAGCTTCACTTCACTTTTTTTTCTTTTCGCGGGGCGAGTACGACAGGTCTGTACAGTCAATCAAAAGTTTGTGGGCGCGGGGCATAAGTGGGAAATAAAAGGGATTTGGGGTGCGAAGTTTTTTTTTTAAACATTTCCCCTTTATTAAAGGTGTGATCCCATCCCCATTTTGCACTCTTCGTCGATTCATTGACAAATTTGTTTGTTATGATTACTAGTATATGTCATGGAACCGGAGCTACTAGAGTCTAGGTCTTTTTACTATATCTATACTTCATACTAAAATTACCATTTCTTTGCTACTAGTATATCATAGGGTAGTCCAACTTCTTTTGCTACCATTGTGATTATAATATCTATAAATATAATATATATATCAACTTAAAAGTGCAGTTTTAGCGTGATATCTGAAAAGCTTCAGTTTTAATATCTGAATTAATTATATCTCAGTCATGCATGTTATGGAAAACACACATCCATGGTAAAAACATTAGTTACTAGGTAGTACCGTGCATTAAAATAGAGACGAATGATCATTACATATGTCGACATATGTCATAGAGCCAAATCAAGAACGCATTGAGCCAAATTATAACCCTCTCTTCGCATACTCTCATAGCTCGCCAGACCTGTTACTAACTTTCATTTTATCTTAATAACAGCATCGAGAGGTACTTGTTACATTCTACTCGAAACATGGGTCGAGAAAGCCCCAAATCCGACAACAACCGGTCTCAACAGCAACAACGGGGGAAATCTCCACGACGCATTAAACCCAAAAAAATCAAGTCAGGCGACAAAGACATCATCCGCAAAGCGAAGTCAGGGGACAGTGATGTTTCCTCCTCCTCGCGTGGCGGCGGCGGTGGTGGTGGTGGTGGTCGAAAGAAACCGGATGACCTTTCACTGAGCAGCGAGCGTTCCTCTTTGAAGAATTCCAATTCCGACAACAACGTCTTGGTAAGCATTCCGAAAGAATATCTATCCAAACCAGACAAGGCGGAACCCATCCTTTATTACTTGCCGAAAATAGCAGCAAAAACCAGTAACGATGGTCGCAATACCAGCAGCAGCGGAAACAGTATGGCAAAAAATAAATTCCCTAACCTACGATTTTTGTTGGCCGCCGCTCAAGACGACATTCGTCTTCATCGGGCTCGTCAACAGGCTGCAAAATACCGTGACCTAAAATTACTATCTACATATAAAATAGAAAGTGATGATGTTTGGTTAACTCGTCAACAACGACTACATGAACGCGAAATTCTTCTGGGGAAAATTGATATGGATCGGAATATTATTATAAAAGAATTGCTAGAGGGTAAAACCACCGGCATGACAGCTAAGGAGGCCACGGCAATCCAATTGGCGCGATGGCAACGAGCATTGGAACTCTACGTCTACGATCCACCACGCACCCAACTCCAAAAGCAGCAGCAACATTCGTCGTCGATGGCGACTACTGCTACACCGTCCGGTGAGCCACAGCAGGATCAGCAGCAAAAAACAAACTTGGACTTTTTGCAATTGTTGGAAAAATTGAGAGAAATCGTCATCGAGGTAAGTTTACACGTTCATTTTGTGAATTATGTTCCTTCCGCAATATTTCTTTCGTCCTATCCCAATCTTTCAACTGTTTTCTTTAAAACCGAATTTTGTTGTAATTTATTGTATACGTTAATATTGTTTTGGATCAAATCATCGCATGTATCTATTTGATTTAATCTAATCCGCGAAAATTCACACAATAAAACGGGATATTTGTCTGCTTGCATTCAATATCTTATCATTGCAACGGATCTATATTCCACTTCTATTATTATCACGTTTGAATAGGAGGAAGATATGACGGCATCTTTTAGCCAGGCTGTGAACACGTGTAGTACTTTGGTGGAAGTCACCCGTCAAATAACAAAAGATGCGACAGAAAAAGTTTTAGAAGGTGCGTATTATTTATATGTTGATGCACGTTATCTAGCCTATGGAGGACGGATAGATAGATAAATCTTTTTTGTGTGTTCTAACTCCACTCTTCACTACTAAAAATGTAATATAGTCGAAGATGCCTATCAAATCCGACTGGAAGCACACGAGCTCTTTTGTCGCAACGCATTGGGTAGGACAGAAGAAATTCTCAATCAATTTCGCATAAACGGACGTGCGGCGTTACAAATCGGCAATCAGTTAGAGTTTGCCGAGTCGAAACGAAAACGTTGCGAAACAGCCTCCATGCTCATTCGTCGTTGGTGGTTGATGGAATCTCTAGCAGAACAAGAGAATATGTCAGGAGAACCACTTAAGGTACAGGAAGAAGTAAGAGGAGCTGTACCATTGACGAGCTGTCGGATGGACCCACTCTTCACGCGATCTGAAAATAGCATCGAGGCTAGTCGAGCACTTCGACAATTGCGCCAAGTGGTCAAATCACGCGGCAACGCCGCATCGGCCAACATGCAAACGGGCAAATGGGAAAAATCTGATGTGACTTCTAGTAGACGTTTTGATTTGACGGCGGGATTGATTCAGCGGACGAGCGAAGCTCTAGAAGAACGGCTTTTGAATTCTTTCACCGATATTTACAGTCGTGGTGGTGTCTACGAATTTAGTACGGCGGTGAGTATGACTCAAAAGCATCGAGCCGGAATTATTGCCTGGCAAGAATTGAGGGATACAGCCCATGCATGCTGGCTGTATGAGGGCGGTCGCAAGCTTCACGAATCCTACGTGGATATTGTCGTAGCAACGAGACTACCGGAACTTTTTGATACGGAGAAGATGAAACGAGTGGGAGAAGAAGATGAAGAGAAGGACGGAGAAGAAGAGTTCGACATAGATACCGCCAGAAGGCAGCTTTCGAGTCTCTTTCATCGTGTCTCAGAAGTATTTATGCAAGAGTTTCAGCTGATTGCCTACGTTTTCGACTACTCTGATGGATCGGAGGGTGCTGCAACGGAAAGTATACCCTTAACCGTCGCCAGATCATTGTGCGTTCGTGTGATTGGAGATCCAAAACACGGCTTGCAGGCGAGGATCAACGATCTACTGGATAGAATTGATAGAAAAAGTGATTTCGATACTGGCACAAAGAAACTTGATACGTTCGTCGTCATCCATGATAAAGCAGCAAGTTTATTTGAACTACTAAAGGATGCAGCAGAGGGACTAGTGCGTGACAAAAATAATACCATCAATGCCAGAAATGCAGTGGAAAGTCTCAAGGTCTTTTTGAATTCTCAAGAGATTGCACTGAATAATAGCCATCGCACCAATTATTTAAATCTGGAACTTCGTCTAATGCATCACGAATGCTGCGCTTCTTTGGATCAAGCTGGGTGTATACTGATGCGACCCTCTCCGGTGAAAGCCAATCGGTCTATCCAAGAAAAGGGTATACTGGAGGAATACCAGGCGCCGTTGTTACCTTTGGATAAAAATTCTCTGATTAAAGCCGGCTGTAATGAAATTCTGAGCGGTCCATTGAAGTCTAGCGTCTTGCGGCAACCTTTAATACATGCCACTGATTCCTTGTCTAGAGCTCGCTTGATGTTTGGAAATGGAAAGGAAGTAGGAGAATCTGCGGCCCGTGTGGTTACTAGTATTTACAATCAAATGTGCATCTTTTACGGACAAGCATTTTTATATCCAGTTGTTGAAGCATTGCAAGAAATGCTCAAAGCAAACCCTCCTAACCAAGCACCGCAACTACCTTTTGACGAAGAACAACCAGCTCATGACCTAGGTGTCGATCCGACTTTTTGGGTTGCTTTAGAACGTATTCATTCGGCAGCTAAGGCCTTTGATCGCGAACTGTGGGCCGAACCACGGAAGGGCTCGAACCGTGTTTGGGATATTTTGTCATCTGCTGGAGAAGGGTCAGCAGTTTCTAATAGTATGTCTGCTGCACGAGAATGCCGCGTTGATTTCTTTACAGAACTCGAGAGTCGAGGAGAAGACGCCATTCTTAGAGCGTTGGACACATTGGGTGCTCATATACAATGGATCTTGGTAACTGGAAGCGAAGCAGGCTTGTCGTCCGGTGCAGTTGGTCTATTTAAGTCGGTTGCCGGTAATTCGGGAGGGCCATATGCTGTGACTTCGGGGTCTTCTTTGGAAGCACCTAACAGTCCTGCCGTAAAGTCTTTGACGTACTGTCTCCGCGTACAATTTGTGCACATTCAGGCAGCCTTGACCCCTCAATCTCTATCTGCCTTTTGGTCTGCCTTATCTATGAGACTATACGAAATCCTTGTTACTCGTTTACTTCAAAATTGGTATGTGTCTACCGTTGGTGCAGTTATTTTAGCCCGTGATGTGGAAGCCCTACGATCGGTTGCCATGCTTGCTGGAACAAAACATGAGCACTGGGATGTATTGCGGGAATTGTTAACCCTTTACATGACTCCTCCAGATGCATTGAAAATCATGTTGGTAGGTCCTGAGGGAGATCCAAATTCTGGAAAGGGTCTCTTTGGTAGTGCTGGACGAGACCAGTCGTTGGTTTTTATGAGCCGTCGAGTGGATTACCGATATAAGACCACTCAAGGTCAGAAAAAGAGCACATGGGTTACACAAATTTTGAATGAATTGCACGTTCGTGACCCTACAGAGAATTACGTAAATATCGGGTTGTTCACTCAGAAGAGCTAGTCGTAGTTTCAGAATGTACTAGTAGTGTGTAATTTTTCAACTACACTGTAGATATATTCTCATCATGTATAACAAATTAAGTGTATAATGTTAAATTATGATTGAAATACAGAGATATTTAATCGCGCTATCTTAACTACGGTACAGGAAAATCATTGATAAAACTAGAGAAATTAACAAATACTACGGTACTAGTACATTTGGTATACAAGCAGCAACGCTGCGAGTACTCAATGTGCGTGCTTCACTTTTACGCACTATATTGTTCTAGTGTTCTCGTTAAGAAAAAATGTGTGAAAAATCATCATGCACGACTGAACATATTGTTTCTGACCGTAAATCTATGCTTTAAAAATCTTATGATGACGTCATCTAAGAAACGACTAACATCGTGCTAATACTTGAAGTAGTGGTACGAGTAGAGGAAATAAATGCACGAACAAACGAACTCACACATCAAAAAGAGAAGGATCCTAGTACAAATAAATAATAATAAACGAAGGAGTACAGCATGCGCTCGATAAGAAATACACATTTAAGAAATACACGCTTTATAAGAAATACACCAGATCGGTTTTCGCGGGATAGCCCGTGTAGTGATTGATGGGTCATACCGAAAATCATAAGAAACACACTCTCCATAAGAAACACACCAAGTCGGTAAATTAAGAGTGTATTTCTTATCGAGCGCACACTGTATTTTGATAACTCTTGTCACTGAAAGTATATACAGTAATATAATCTTATAAACTATTAACACAACAAAAATGTTACTGTCAAGATCTCTAAAAAAATCTCAGGTGGTTCGTCGATTTACCGCGTCGTATCATGCAAGCACCGCATTAGCAGCATCGACGACTACGACGAACGAAACACCAACTTTTCCAGCACCAAGATTATTTTCCTATGAACAGATTAAGAGTAACCTGACTGTGAACGACGGTAAGTTAAGAGAAAAAATGAACAAAAAAGGATTACGAATAAAAAGAAAAATAACAATCGAAATGAATATGAATAATGATGTTTTGGTGCTCAATGGGGTTTCATTACTCATTACTTATATACTGCACTCTTGCATTTGTGTTTCACCTATTCATATTAATATTGGCATTGACATTGGCATTGACATTGACATTGACACTGACATCGTCGTGGTTGTTAGCCATCCCTTCAGTTGAAGAAGCGTTTGGCGCTCTTGCGAAAGGAAAGGTTGATGTGCCGATGCCGATGCATATTGGTATTGAAGAATCTGAAAATGCTGGTCCTGGTAAGTGATGTTATACATACAACATACAGTGTGCAGTGTCCTACACACATATGACATATATGTATGTATATATATATTGAAATTTTTTCACTTACATCTATCTATTCAAAATCAAGGTGACTGTCATATCAAAGGTGGGTATGTATTTGGTGCGAAGACTTTTACAGTTAAGCTTGCATGTGTCAGTTTCTACAAAAACGTAACGGAACGAGGATTGGTGAGTAAAAATATTGAGAGTTTGGTTATGTAATGATGATAATGGTGATGGTGATGGTGATGGTGATAGTGATGATACTCATTACCAGTTGATATATTTAAAGCTAGGCCCCAGTACTCATATTGATTCTTACGTTGCAATAAAATAAAATATCATATATTATATTATAAATATATATATATATATACTACCAAACTAGCCCGCTGGTTCGGGAGTTTTCGTCGTCGTCGACGCCGTCAGGGGTTGTCCTCTCGGTATTTTTCAAGAGAATCGCTTCAGTAAGTTTACTCAAAGTCTACTCGTAATTTGTAATCCTTACAAGTACTATGATCTTTTCTCTACAGTGTGCCCGAAACAGATATCTTGTTGATACACGGATTTGAAATATTACTGTCCCAAATACTACTTACTTACTTTTATATTATTTTTCATCCTCAACAGTGACCGATCTGAGAACAGGCGCTGCAGGAGCTGTTGCTCTCAAGTACACCACACCCGAAGACAATAACGTTATTGGGTTTATTGGTACAGGTGCCATCGCTCGGAATATGTGTCGTGCTGCAGCTGCCGTACGAAAAAACTTTACGGGTATCGCATATGGGCTGGACGTTGAAGGGGCTAAGATTTTCGCAGACGAGATGTCAGCCGAATTGGGCATTCCCTTTTCAGTTGCTTCGTCAAGTGAAGACCTATGCGGTCAATCGAACGTAATATTTACACAAACAACGGGATCAGACTTTGTCTTGAATCTCAATCATCTTAAAAAGGGAACGACTATAATTGCTTCGGGTACGGATCAACCAACAAAGCAAGAGCTTCCCAATGACGTTCTTGCTTCTGCTGACAAGTATATTTCCGATTTGACCAAACAAACGAGTCGGGTAGGTGAGCTACGTGGAGCTATCGAAGCGAACGCTATGACCACAGACGATGTTTATTGTGAGCTAGGGGAACTAGTGAATGGCACAAAAGCGGGAAGAGAAAACGACCACGAACTTATTGTGGTCGACCTGACCGGAACGGGAGGTAAGTTGGAAGATAAGTAACGGCTGTGCTATTATATTTCATCTTAGTGTTTATCTTGCAATACATCTGATAGGTATAGTATTATTATTATCGTCGTCGTCTTTATTCTGACGCTCGTTGCCCCTTCTCTCTCTCTCTCTCAGCGCAAGACGCCGCCATTGGACAGGTGCGTTGGAAGTAGTGACGACATTGCTATTTTCCCATATGATTGTTCATCTTGAAATCTATCTGACACATATAGTATAACCCACCCTCCCCTCTCTCTCTCTCTTTCTCAATCAAAAAACTCAATTAATCAATCAACCATGATGGTGTAGGTTGCGTGGTACGTACAGCACTTCGTGACAACAGCGCGTTACGATTACGTTGAAATTTTTCTACTGTCTTATCGTGGAAATTGCAATTTCTTTCTCGCAACAAGTGTCTGACAATCGTCATCTCTCTCTCTCTCTCTCTCTCTTGCACACTCGACCAACCAAATGCAAACACACACACCAGGGACAAGTTAAGTCAACTTTAAAAAATCAACCGTAAACAGTAAGATACCATCTTTTGCGCGCACTACGAAACAGGCACGTCAGACGTCGAAAGTAGTACTATTAACTACTTAGAAGAGTAGAAAATGTGTTATAAATCGCTTTCTTCCTTGTTAGTATAGAGAGAATAGCTAGAACTAAAATGAATAATTTATTAGTTTGTGCTATTCACCATCAATTACGGTAAAATATAAAAGAATGCTAGCTCAATCATAATAGTATTTCACTACTTTTTCTTATAAAATACTGATAAACGTGCACTCAGTGACTTCGCTAAACTGATGTATCGAAGTCACTTGGTACTATGTTCAATATAATTTTGCAGCTAGTAGTTTATTATCTTCGTTAAGGTTTATGTGTTTTATGTTAATTAAATAGTACACGTGTATATGTTTGTATATATTTCCATTCTTTTTTGTCATAGTTATTTATTTATTGTTTCGTTCTCTCGCCGTTTTTATGTTTTTATACTCTTTATGGCAAAGATGCTTAGACACCAGGCTCTCCGCAGATACAGCACTCACAGGTCACTGTCTCGCAGTCAATAGAAATCGAATTTAATGCACCCGCATACATATTCTCACAAATATCATTCGATACAGATCCCGTTAAGTCATTGTAGTGGAAAGTCGCATCTTTTAATTCCTTCGGGAGGGAGAGTGGGATAGATCCAGTAAACATGTTACCATGTAGTAACAGAGTTTTGAGATTAGGGGGATCGCCAATCGAGGAAGGAATGGTACCAGTAAAATCATTATCATCGAGGTGAACGTTCTTCAAGTCGAGCGTCCCAAGATTGGCGGGAAGAGTGCCCGAAAACTTATTGTTTTCAGCAAAAAAGACTTGCAAATCAGGCATCTGCTCGGGAATATCTTGAGGTAGAGTTCCTTCGAACTTATTGAAACCAGCATCCCAATAAACCATGTCCGGGAAGCGCAATAAGTAAGCAGGCATTTCACCAGAAAATTGGTTGAAGGCAATCGCAAGCGTATCTAGCTCAGTCAATGACTTAAATTCAGGAGGAAACGTGCCGGTAATCAAGTTATCAGATGCCGTGAACTCGTAAATGGTAGATACGATGGAGAGCTCGGATGGTAGAGTTCCTTGTAGCCCATTACCATGGATACGAATCATTTCCATTTGTTCGACGCGGTTGCAAGGATCCAAACCGATCATGTTGTACCAATCACACTCATGAAGATCGGACAACCACATGTCGTTTTCAAGCCATTCGCCTCCATCCTGCTCACAGAAAAATACAGTCATGGCATAACGTTGACGGATGCGCTCACCGTCGAATTCCAGAACATCTTCTCCAGTTCGAAGCCAATCACGAGCTTTACTCTGGCATGATCCCGGAATATCAAAGAGCTCCGCAGTACCAGGTGGAATGTATGGGCCAAGGCTATCCGAAATCATCTGACAGGCTGGGTCATTGACACATGGTATGAGAGTTTTAGGGTCTGGAAAAAAAGCATCCGTAGGAGATGGTAAGTTTGGATTTTCCAGAGAGAATTGGGGTGTGTTTGGAGACGGAGCAGGAATTGTTGCAGTAGGACCGATAGCTGCTCCTGCACCAGCAACGGCTCCAAGTGCCAACATTGACCAAGCTGCTAGAGGTACTCCAGTCACCGTGGGTTGCTTTTCTTCGTCGTCTTCTTCGTATTCACTGGTGTCGTCATCAGGAATTGCAGCCAATTCCAAGTCATCATCGCTTTCGGTTGCAGCGGTTACAGATGGTCTGTCGAAAGGTCCCTCAGGACGAGCACCGCTCCAGTCATATTGAGGTTCCTCTTTCTTGTACCACGCACTATCAGGCTTGTTGGCCGACCAGTCCATATCAGGCTTGTTGGCCGACCAGTCCATATCGGGTCCTTGTGGGGTAGATCGTAATTTTGTGGGTCTTCCACCAGCCCAGTCATAGAAAGGTTCTTCCTCAGCTACAGGAGTCAGTTCGAAATCATCATCAGCTTCAAATGGTGTTGTAACAATTGGCCTGTTGAATGGTTCAGCAGCTTTCTGAGCAGACCAATCAAACGAAGGCGATTGTGAGTAGGCAGAATTCTCCGGCTCTGCAGGGTTTCGTTGCCATCCATATCCAGGTTCATTTAGATTCTTTGGACGCCCATCTCGGGGTACGGACTTCACATCACCGGGTCTATCGTAATGATCATCTTCATCAGGAATTCCAGGAATATTGCTATTGGGGGTTCTTTGCCAAATAGACTCTGGATGATCTTCGTTCTTTGGTTTGCCATCTCGCGGAACAGACTTAACATCACCAGGTCTATCATAAACATCATCTTCATCAGGAATTCCAGGAATATTACTATTGGGGGTTCTTTGCCAAATAGACTCTGGATGATCTTCATTCTTTGGTTTGCCATCTCGGGGTACGGACTTCACATCACCGGGTCTATCATAAACATCATCTTCATCAGGAATTCCAGGAATATTACTATTGGGGGTTCTTTGCCAAATAGACTCTGGATGATCTTCATTCTTTGGTTTGCCATCTCGGGGTACGGACTTCACATCACCGGGTCTATCATAAACATCATCTTCATCGGGAATTCCAGGAATATTACTATTGGGGGTTCTTTGCCAAATAGACTCTGGATGATCTTCATTCTTTGGTTTGCCATCTCGTGGTACGGACTTAACATCACCGGGTCTATCATAAACATCATCTTCATCGGGAATTCCAGGAATATTACTATTGGGGGTTCTTTGCCAAATAGACTCTGGATGATCTTCATTCTTTGGTTTGCCATCTAGGGGTACGGACTTCACATCACCGGGTCTGTCGTAAACATCATCTTCATCCCCGTTAGGTTTATGAGGAGGACTGAACATAGATCGAGCCCAATCAAGATCATTTTCTGGTTCTGAGTTAACAGGTTGACGAGTTTTTGGGATCGAATTCAAAGTATTGGGACGATCAAACGGGTTATTCTCGTCCGCTACTCCAGGAATACGGTCGTTTGGCTCCCTTCTCCAATTAGTAGAATCATTTGGATTTTCTTGGTTGATTGGCGATCTATCACGAGGAATTGAATTGAGGCTTCCTAATCTTTCCAAAGGAATATCGTCGGTGGGGACACCAGGGATATCATTTGAAGGCTTTCTAGCCCACTGGTATTGTGGCTCCTCCATCATCTTTGGTTTGCCATCTCGCGGCACGGACTTTACATCACCGGGTCTATTGTAAACATCATCTTCGTCTATTACTCCTGGGATGTTTTGATTAGGCTGCCGAGACCACAATAATGAGTCGGGAGAGTCTTTGTTCTTTGCTTCGCTATCTCGCGGTACAGACTTTACATCACCGGGTCTATCAAAAACGTCATCTTCATTGGGAATTCCTGGGATGTTTTGGTTGGGCTGCCGAGACCATAATGTATCGGGAGAGTCTCTATTCTTCGGTTTACCATCTCGCGGCACAGACTTCACGTCACCGGGTCTATTATAAACATCATCTTCGTTGGGAATTCCGGGGATCATTTGATTGGGCTGCCGAGACCATAATGTGTTTGGAGAGTCTTCATTCTTTGGTCTACCATCTCGCGGCACAGACTTTACATCGCCGGGTCTATCAAAGAGGACATCATCATCAGTAGCCCCAGGAATCTTTTCGTTAGGATTGCGGGTCCAAACATCCGCGTTTTCTGACCCAGTCTCATCAGGAGCCCTTGAACGAGGGATTGAATTTAAACTATCTGGCTTTTGAAATGGAACATTCTCATCATCAGTGCCAACGATATCTGCTCCATTATCCCGAAGCCAAGTGTAAGCCGCCTCGATTTCTTGAGCTCGATCTTCAGAACTTTGTCCAGGCTTTGTTGGCAATAGCTGGTCAATAGTCTTGAATGGTTCAAGTGATGGGCTATCAGCGCCATCTTTTTGACGAACCCATGTCAAAGCGTCGTCTAAATCTTTCGCTCTATCTTCTGGCGAACGCTTACTGGGAAGTTTTTCCTGGTTCAACTTCTTGAAGCTCGTGGGTTCGTCTTCGTCGGTCAATTTCATATCGTTCTCACGCATCCAACAAAGAACTCCCTCTACATCTGATGCACGATCCTCGGGAGTCTCGTTTTGCTTCTTCGGCAACAATTGGTCAACTAATCTGAGTTCATCGGTTGGTCCCTTGTCGTCATTCTTAGGTTTACCCTGTCTCATCCAGTTCAAAGTACGATCAAGATCTTGTAGTCTTTCTTGAGGAGATCGAGGCATCAAAGAAGTTTCTGGGTGCCCTGCCATCGGTTCTAAACTAGAAAGTTCCTCAGGAGAAACGTTGGCATTGTTTGAGCGAACCCAGTCAAGTGCACCCTCGATTTCCCGCGCTCTTTCTTCAGGCTTGCGTAAGGGTCTCTTCGGAAGAAGTTGGTCGAGGACTTCGAATTCTCCAGTTTTGTCATCAGTGACGTCCTTCCCTTGACGAATCCATGTTAGCACATCGTTAACGTCGTTCGCGCGATCTTCCGGTGTGCGTCTAGTAGCAGGAATAGATGCAAGTTTCGCAAATGGAGGAGTTTCGTCGTCCTCACTTTCATTTGGCGACGCATTACGTGTCCAATCAAGTGCCCTTTCAATGTCAATAGCCTTCTCCTCCGGAGTCTGATTCTGATTGGACGGAAACAACTATATTAATAAGTGGATGTATTTCATTTACAGAAAATGAAAGCGAAGAAAAGATTAAATTAGAATTGGTAAAACATGTAATAACTCATGATAACTAGAAAATAATCATAATATAAAAGGGGGAGGGACACACACACACACACAGATATATAAACGCATATCATATCGATCTTACCTGGCTAGTTGTCTTAAACTCTCCAGTCGGGTCTAGCGAATCAGGTGTACCTTCACGCAACCACGTGAGTATATCATCTAGATCGTCTTGACGTTGTTCAGGGCTTCTTCTTGAAACAGGAATTGAGCTCACTTTATCAAAACGAGGAGATGAAGCATCATCGACAGGTTTCATACCACTGTTGCGACACCAATCTAAAAAGCCTTCGATATCACGAGCTCTTTCCTCTGGTGACTCTTGCTTCGGTAAAGGAAAGATTTGATCACATTTTCGAAAATCTCCATCCGGAGTGTCATCAACATCATTCTTGCCATTGCGTATCCACGTAGAGATGTTATCAATGTCATTTTTCCGATCTTCTGGACTACGCTTCGACATATTTACGAAGGGGTGTAGGGTAAATTGTAAAGGTGTGACATTATCGGCTACCGGAACACCGTTTGAACGCATCCAGTTCAATACACCTTCAACATTGCTTGCACGGTCTTCAGGACTTTGGTCAGTCTTTGGAGGCAGCATTTGATCAATTGCAGCAAATTCATTGGTGGGAGTGTCAGGATTACTAGGACGACCTTCTCTAATCCACTCAGTGATATCATCAACATCCTGTTGCCTGTCTTCTGGAGATCTTTTGTTCACTGGAATTGATGGTAGCTTGTCAAACTTGGTAGGCTTTTCATCATCTGGTGAAACAGGAGGAACATTGTTGGATCTCATCCAGTTCAATACACCTTCAACATCGCTTGCACGGTCTTCAGGACTTTGGTCAATCTTTGGAGGCAGCATTTGATCAATTGCAGCAAATTCATTGGTGGGAGTGTCAGGATTACTAGGACGACCTTCTCTGATCCACTCAGTGATATCATCAACATCTTTTTGCCTATCTTCTGGAGATCTTTTGTTCACTGGAATTGATGGTAGCTTGTCAAACTTGGTAGGCTTTTCATCATCTGGTGAAACAGGAGGAACATTGTTGGATCTCATCCAGTTCAATACACCTTCAACATTGCTTGCACGGTCTTCAGGACTTTGGTCAGTCTTTGGAGGCAGCATTTGATCAATTGCAGCAAATTCATTGGTGGGAGTGTCAGGATTACTAGGACGACCTTCTCTAATCCACTCAGTGATATCATCAACATCCTGTTGCCTGTCTTCTGGAGATCTTTTGTTCACTGGAATTGATGGTAGCTTGTCAAACTTGGTAGGCTTTTCATCATCTGGTGAAACAGGAGGAACATTGTTGGATCTCATCCAGTTCAATACTCCTTCAACATTGCTTGCACGGTCTTCAGGACTTTGGTCAATCTTTGGAGGCAGCATTTGATCAATTGCAGCAAATTCATTAGTGGGAGTGTCAGGATTACTAGGACGACCTTCTCTGATCCACTCAGTGATATCATCAACATCCTGTTGCCTGTCTTCTGGAGATCTTTTGTTCACTGGAATTGATGGTAGCTTGTCAAACTTGGTAGGCTTTTCATCATCTGGTGAAACAGGAGGAACATTGTTGGATCTCATCCAGTTCAATACACCTTCAACATCGCTTGCACGGTCTTCAGGACTTTGGTCGATCTTTGGAGGCAGCATTTGATCAATTGCAGCAAATTCATTGGTGGGAGTGTCAGGATTACTAGGACGACCTTTCTCTAATCCAATTAGTGATATCATCAACATCCTGTTGCCTGTCTTCTGGAGATCTTTTGTTCACTGGAATTGATGGTAGCTTGTCAAACTTGGTAGGCTTTTCATCATCTGGTGAAACAGGAGGAACATTGTTGGATCTCATCCAGTTCAATACACCTTCAACATCGCTTGCACGGTCTTCAGGACTTTGGTCAATCTTTGGAGGCAGCATTTGATCAATTGCAGCAAATTCATTGGTGGGAGTGTCAGGATTACTAGGACGACCTTCTCTGATCCACTCAGTGATATCATCAACATCTTTTTTGCCTATCTTCTGGAGATCTTTTGTTCACTGGAATTGATGGTAGCTTGTCAAACTGGTAGGCTTTTCATCATCTGGTGAAACAGGAGGAACATTGTTGGATCTCATCCAGTTCAATACACCTTCAACATTGCTTGCACGGTCTTCAGGACTTTGGTCAGTCTTTGGAGGCAGCATTTGATCAATTGCAGCAAATTCATTGGTGGGAGTGTCAGGATTACTAGGACGACCTTCTCTAATCCACTCAGTGATATCATCAACATCCTGTTGCCTGTCTTCTGGAGATCTTTTGTTCACTGGAATTGATGGTAGCTTGTCAAACTTGGTAGGCTTTTCATCATCTGGTGAAACAGGAGGAACATTGTTGGATCTCATCCAGTTCAATACACCTTCAACATCGCTTGCACGGTCTTCAGGACTTTGGTCAATCTTTGGAGGCAGCATTTGATCAATTGCAGCAAATTCATTGGTGGGAGTGTCAGGATTACTAGGACGACCTTCTCTGATCCACTCAGTGATATCATCAACATCTTTTTGCCTGTCTTCTGGAGATCTTTTGTTCACTGGAATTGATGGTAGCTTGTCAAACTTGGTAGGCTTTTGAACTGTAACAGGTTCAACGCCCATGCTTCTGCACCAATCGATTACAGATTCAATATCTTTTGCACGGTCTTCAGGACTTTGTTTCTTTTTTGGAGGAAGCATTTTATCGATTGCATTAAAGTTTCCTTCGGTGTCATTGATGTCCGGTTTTCCCTTGTCTGATCCAACTTAAAACAGCATCTGCCTCTCTCTTCCTATCATTTGGGGTTCTCTTCGAAACCCCGATTTGACTTGCTTTGATCAACGCTGGAGTATCGATGTCAATTTTTCCAATAGTTGGCGAAATGTTCCTCATCCAAGAAAGAGCATCGTCTATAGTTTTTGCTCTTTCCAATGGTGTTTCTCCATTTTTCATTGGCAAAATGTCGTCAATTATCTTAAATTTGCCATCAGTTGTATCATCGATAGGATCCTTACTGTTTCTCATCCATAGCATAATATTGTCCATTTCCTCTGTTTGATCACCAAAACTCTTACGGTTGACTGGTATTGAGGGTAGCTTAGAGAAATCGGATGGACGATCGTCTTCATTGTAGAGAGACGAAGATGGATTGCGCATCCATGTAAGAGCTTTTTCGATGTCGAAAGCCCTTTCTTGACGGGTTTGGCCTTTTTTCTCAGGAAGGATCTGGTTAATTTTAGCAAAATTTCCTGTCGGATCAAGCGCGACTTTCTGCCCGTTTCGTAACCAGGCAAGGACATCATCAACTTCAATATTATCCCCCTCGCTTGTTTTGGGGTTCACTGCGATAGATGGGTTGTTATCGAAACGAATAGAGTCATGAACGTGGTCCAGATTCAAATCGTTCACTCGGCACCAGTTTAGTGACGACTCGATATCACGGGCTCTAGCTTCGGGTGCTTGTCCCTTCTTCACTGGAAGCATGCTGTCAATCTTGGTGAATCCACCAGTGGGATCTTCAGAAAGAAGCTGTCCTTGTCTAATCCATTCAAGCACATTAGCCGCTTCTTTTTGTCTGTCTTCTGGCGACTTGTGAGAGACTGGAATGGAAGAAAGAGTGCTGAATGCAGGTAAAGAACCATCATCATCTAAAAGCTTCACTCCTGTATTCCTGCAATAGTCGAAAATAGATTCAATATCGCGGGCTCTATCTTCGGGTGATTCAGCCTTCTTCGATGGAAGCATGTTGTCAATCTTGGTGAATTCACCAGTGGGATCTTCAGAAACAGGTCGGCCTAATCTAATCCATTCGAGCACATTTTCGACATCAATCTGTCTATCTTCGGGCGACTGATGTGTAATCGGGATAGAAGAAAGAGCGCTGAATGCAGGTAAAGAACCATCATCATCTATAAGGTTCATTCCTTTATTTCTGCAATAGTCAAAAACAGATTCAATATCTCGGGCTCTATCTTCAGGTAATTGCCCCTTCTTCACAGGAAGCATGTTGTTAATCTTAGCGAATTCACCGGTAGGATCTTCAGAAACAGGTTGTCCTTCTCTAATCCATCCTAGAATATTCTCAGCATCTCTCTTTCTTTCTTTGGGTGACTTGTGCGAAACTGGAATGGAAGAAAGGGTGCTGAATGTAGGCACAGAGCCATCGCCCGAAATCTGCACTCCTTTATTCCTACAGAAATCAAAAACAGATTCAATATCTCGGGCTCTATCTTCAGGTGATTGTCCATTCTTCACTGGAAGCCTGTTGGCAATCTTAGCAAATTCACCGGTAGGATCTTCGGAAACAGGTTGTCCCTGTCTAATCCATGCAAGAACGTTTCCGATATCATTCTGTCTTTCTTCGGGTGACTTGTGCGAAAATGGGATAGAAGAAATAGTGCTGAATGCAGGCACAGAGCCATCATCTAGAAGCTTCACTCCTGTATTCCTGCAATAGTCAAAAACAGATTCAATATCTCGGGCTCTATCTTCATGCGATTGTCCCTTCTTCACTGGAAGCTGGTCGTCAATCTTTTTGAACTCATCAGCTGAATCAGCATCAGCTGGTTTACCACAGCGA